>VXBN01014610.1:0-32160 GCA_013397395.1 Sinosuthora webbiana | reverse complement strand
GGGGGGGAGCCGGCGTGGAGCTGCGTGTGGGTTTGGGGCTGTCCTGAGTGGTGGTTGGTTATATGCGTTAGCTCTGTTCGATTCCGTGTGTCGAAGGTAGAGGTGGTCTGTGTGCACGAAGCGGTCCTGTGTGGTGTCCGTATGTCCAGGAAGTGTATTTGAAGTCCTGGGTAGTGTCTGTGTGTGCACGGGCTGTGTCCGGGGTCCTGTGCGGTTTCCCCGTGTGCAGGGGGTGTGTATGTGTGCACATTGACAAGCAGTATTCTCTGTGTAGGGAGAGTTCCACGTGGGGATCCGTGTTTGTGGGGATTGATGGATGCGGCAGGGGGTTGGATGCGTGGGTTGCTGTAACATCACCCTGACCTGTGCCCCTTTTTCCCCAGGAGCCGTGTGAGGCACCATGGCACAAACACTTGCCTCCCCAGGGCTGTTTTCTGACGATGAGGCTGCAGCCTCCCCTGTGCTCGAGTCCACAGCAGCAGGGTTTGGGGCTGACCTGCGCAAGGACCTGCTGCCGGAGTTCTCTGCCATCTCCCCAAACCTGGAGGGCTCTCAGGTGAGGTTGGAGCTCTTCTGTCACAAACAGGGCAGCGTTTTCACTCATGCCTGCTGTTCTCTGTACAAAGGTGGTGAGATGCAGAAACAACAAAACTCTTCAGAAGAGGCAGGAACAAAATTCTGCATTGGGGAAGCAGTTCCTGGGAGGGCAGTGGGTAGCAAGTGTCTCCTGGGGTGATGCTTGGTTTTGGGGTCAGGCCTTTGGCTTGTTGGTCTAATCCATTAGATAAACAATCAAAAAAAAAAAAAAAAGATGGTGTGCTTGGAAATGCCTAGAAAGCTTCTGGCATTGCTGGTGATTTGGGGAGCAGAGAAGTTCCTCAGCACTAGCAGCATAGCCAACATGTGTTTTCCATACTGTGGTTCCTGTTCAGCGTTCTGATGGGGGGTTGTGTGCTTCCTTTCTGGCTGCCATATTTAACTTGTGCTGATTCTTGCAGGCTGTAGCTGAAGACAATAATGGAAAATTAAAGGTCTACCTCAGAGTTCGACCTCTGAAATCTACAGAAGTGGAAAAGGGGGAAGACCAGGTGAGACACTGAATGAAGAAGCAGAGTCTGAGGTGGCTGTGTGCCTGCTGGGAGATGCTGTTGTCCTTTGCTGTCTATCTTGTAAGCCACTGCAATGATGGAATTTTTTTTTTGTGTTCTTCAGGGCTGTGTCTGTATTGAGAACTCAGAAACCCTTATTCTAAAAGCTCCAAAGAATTCCTTCACCATGCGGAGCACGGAGCGAGGAGTGGGACAAGCAGTGCACAGATTCTCCTTCACCCGGGTGGGTAGCTGGGACAAACAACCCATCTGGAAGTGATTTGAGCTTCAAACAGCCTTGCAGCTTGAAAAGCAGTCTTATTCATATCCACTGACCCCAAGGCACTGCATGAACTCTGCAGTCTTGTACAATCCTTTCTACCTCATGTTTTAGTTGCTGTTTTGTTAGTTTTTTTTCTTTCTAAGCTGTTTCTGACAACTCTTTTTTGACAGCAAATGGCAAACTCCTGTTCATGAGGCTCTAAAGAGATTAGGGGCTGCCGTGATATGAAATGTTATTGGATTAAACAAATGAGCAGCTTATTTGTGTAGGGGGCTCAGCTGGAATTGCTGGTGGGTCTCTTGCTCATGGCTAGTGCAGGGAACAAAGGACCATGTAATATCACAAGCAACCATCAGCAAAGAATAGGAAAGATCTACATGAAGCCATTTTTCCTGTGTCTTGTTTGCAGATTTTTGGACCAGAGGTGGGGCAGAAATCGTTCTTTGATGAGACAATGAAGCAGGTGGTAAAGGATGTGCTGAGTGGGCAGAACTGTCTGGTTTACACCTATGGCATCACTAATTCAGGGAAGACTCACACGATTCAGGGTAAGGAAAGCACCAGGTGTTGTGGGGCCTGTTGAAGGAGTTGTTTTCTCTCTTCTGCCTCTGAATGCTCAGCTTTGCTGCTGTTCTGGCTGCAGGCACCACCCAAGATGGGGGGATTCTGCCTCGCTCCTTGGCAACCATCTTCAACAGTGTGGGGGACAGGCTGTACCAGGCCATGGACCTGAAGCCTGCCCTCTCCAACGAGGTGACCTGGCTGGACAGCAGGCAGGTGCGGCAGGAGGAGACCAAGAAGCAGATGATGCTGCAGGGGGGTCTCTGGGAGGTAAGCACTGGGCCTCTGGGGGTTCAATAGCAAGAGTGAGGAGTAATGTCGTACTACCTGTGTGTTCCTGTTCACTGTTTCCTTCAAGGAGGAGCTGCTAACGCCACTGAAGAGGAGTCACAGTGCTGAATCTCAGCTCCAGGCCACCACCAGTGGCAGTTTTGACAGTGGAGTTGCTGGTCTGTCTTCATCCAGCCAACTCACCAACCGTTCAGACCTCAGCCAGACAGAAGGTACTTCTGGAAGCCTGTTGTGTACTACCTGCTTCTTTTTGCTGGAGGATGGGGGAAAAAAAGGGTGATGGCTGTTTGGCTAAACCATTCCAGTTGGACTCATGAAAAGCTTCAGTCACGATTTGTTTTCCTTTTTTTTCCCCTCTTTTTCCCCAGAACTGGGCCCTTGCTGGGCTGACCTGGATCGCATTTCACTCACCAGCACAGGAGATGTGCAGTTCTCCATCTGGGTCTCCTTCTTTGAGATCTACAACGAGTTAATCTACGACTTGTTAGAACCGGCTGTGCCTGGGCAGAACCGCAAGCGGCAAACTCTGCGGCTCTGCGAGGACCAGACTGGCAACCCCTATGTGAAAGGTAGAGCCACCTGCCAGAGAACTTCAGTGGCCTGCTAGGAAGGCTTTAGGATTGACTGGGTGGGAGGCTTAGTGATGTGCTGGAGAGCCCCATAGAGACCCCTGATGTCGGGATTACAGGATTGTCAAATTTGTTGATGTCAAAGATGTGCAATGGTGAAGTTGGGGCTGAGCTAAGTTTTCTGCCAGTCTCCCAACTGCTGTGCCCAATGCATGCTTGCTTTCCAGATCTGAACTGGGTCAATGTCCGAGATGCTGATGAGGCCTGGAAGCTCCTAAAACTGGGTCGGAAAAACCAGAGTTTTGCGAGCACCCACATGAACCAGAACTCCAGCCGCAGGTCTGAAGGGGGAGGGATTGGTTAGGCAGAAATACAATTCTGAGAGGCTTTTAAAGTTTGCCTTTTTTTTTTTTTTAATATTTACATGTTTCTTTACAGTCACAGTGTGTTCTCCATTCGGATTCTGCACTTGCAAAAAGGTGGCAGTGAAGTTGTTCCAAAAATCAGCGAGTAAGTTTCATGTTTTTTAGGATTTGGGTGTAATTTCAACTTTCCTGTCTCTTCAGTTGAGGGCCTGGGGTATGGGAAGTATCTTGATGGTGTTGTTGAAAGCACTTGGAAGGAATAAATGCTCCCAGTGTTAAGTCTTGGGACTGACAGGAGTTTGAGGAGTACTGCAAGGTGCAACTTGAGGTAGTTCTCAGGATCTTTGAGTGAAGGTAAATGTAAGCATCCTTACCCTTGCAGCAGGGCTGATTTGAGTGCTGCTGGTGCCTGTTCCTGAGATGTATTTATCTGGAAAGTGGCTGTTCCGAGGACTGGCAAAGGATCTTTGAAGTTGGCATTTCAAAGCTCATTTTGCTGCTAGTTTGTGTAACACACTTAAGGCAGGCCCTTCCATCCATCAACAGCCCCGGCACCCCAAAAGAATGGTCTGTGCCCTCATGGGGAAGCTGGGAAGGTGACTGTAGGGTATCTGAACTGTAAACCTGCTATGGCAGGACAAACCCTGTAAGTGATGTGACTCTCCCTGTGTTTCCCTCAGGCTGTCCCTGTGTGACCTGGCAGGGTCTGAGCGCTGCAAGGACCAGAAAAGCGGGGACCGAATGAAAGAAGCCAACAACATCAACACCTCCCTGCACACCCTGGGCCGCTGCATCGCCGCCCTCCGCCAGAACCAGCAGGCCAGGTGAGCAAGCACCCACACCTCCAGAGGGAGGGTGTGGGGATTTTTGTTCTGCTTTCCCAGCTCAGTGCTGTCTCTCCCACAGGACGAAGCAGGCGGTGGTTCCGTTCCGGGACAGCAAACTGACCCGCGTGTTCCAGGGCTTCTTCACCGGGCGCGGGCGCTCCTGCATGATTGTCAACATCAACCAGTGTGCCTCCACCTATGATGAGACTCTGTACGTGGCCAAGTTCTCAGCCATTGCCAGCCAGGTGAGTAACACACACCAGGGTGGTCATGGCATGGTCAGGCTAGCTTGGGTTTCTCCTGCTTCTGTGGGACTTGGCCCCTTCCCACCACAAGGAGAGGGGGGCATGCTTGTACATCTTCCCTATGCTTCTCCAGTGGTTATTACCTCCAGAGTGTTTCCAGATTCTGCTAAACTGAAAGGGCTGATAGGTTGCAGAGAGGGGCTGTGTTTAAAGTCTACACAACTTTCAGGCTTTGTAGACTGATAATGGTGGCTTTTTTCCCCCCTTCAGCTTGTTCAGGCACCTCCCACAAAGCTGGGACTTCCATCCTTACAATCCATCATCAAAGAACACAACAGACGAACCAGCCAGGGTCCTGAGGCAGAGCCAGAGGAAGATGTGGAATCAGAAGAAGACACTGAGGAAGAGGCAGATGTCTCCATGTATGAGAAGAAGGTGGGTTGTGATTTGTTTTAAAGCCTTTAGGTAGATACAAGGTCAAGAATATGACTGTTATCTTTGATCTGGGGAGCTGGGATTGAAGCTCAGCACTACACTGAGAGAGATGACACAGAACCTCAGAAGGATATAGGACCCAGGAAATTGGGAATCCATTCTGCAGTTGGTCTAAATCTGACACACATGCTGAATTTGGAAGCACTTTGTCATCTGTGGAATAGTGGCAGTAACAGTGCAGGTGCAGACCTATAATTCCTTCTCTGCAAGGGAAATCTAGAAAACATACAGAACAGGAGGCTAAATGGGGAAAAAACCAATCAAACTTCCTAGATACTCAAAGCAGGCAGCTGGGATAGCTGAAAGATCAAAGATGAAGTCATATCCCTACAGAGACTCAAGCTGTCAAGGTAGCAAACCCGGGCAGCTTTTCTTTCCAAGTGACTAAACCCTTCAATCTAGATCACTGCATCCCGCAGAGGTGGGATCACTTAGTTTACTCCAGGTCTAAACCCCGTTGTGCAGCGTGGGCAGTGGAGCTGTGTTCCTCTGGCAGGACTTGCTGCGTGTGGTGGAAGCTGCACGAGAGCTGCTGGTGCAGGAGCGGCAGAAGAAGCTGCAGCTCGAGGTGCGCCTGCGCGAGGAGATCTGCAACGAGATGATGGAGCACATGCAACAGAAGGAGCAGTGGTGGAGGTACAGCCTGTGCTGGTCTCCCCTCCCTCTGCTCAGGGATGAGCTGCAGCACCAAGAACTGCCGGCTCCTGACGTGGAATTGGTTGTTCTCTTTGTAGCCAACACGTGGATGCTCAGAGAGAGCAGCTGGAGGAACTGTATGAGGGTAAAATGACCATCCTGAAGGAGTTACTGACTGACCACTACCAGGAGAAGATGCAGGTTTGTTCAGGGCAATGCAATGACATCAGGAAAGTGGCAGTGGGTTGGGAGGGGGATTTCTGGGTACTTGAATCCAGGAAGATCTTTATGCAAAGATCTGAGGTATTTTTGGTGACATTATTTCATCTCTTGATCCACAATTTTTGCTTCTTGTCTCCTACTTCATGTAGCCCACTAGGCTTCCTAATTTTGAACACTCAATCTGGAAGTTAATGTACAACCATACTGACTTGCCTATTTGTTCAACATGATTCTCTCCCCCCATACTCTTTTCACTAGTGGCTTGATTTGGGCTCTTCAGATTCACACAATTGGTGCAAATTTCTCTTCTTGCTCTTAATTGTGATGATGGGTATGGACCTATCCATATTTTCATGCCTATGGCATTTCAGTGACCTGTGGGACTTGTTTCAGACTGCTCTGAAGATGCCAACTCTCAGAACAATCCCTCTTCTTTAGAGTCTGTAAAAAAGAGGTTTAGGCTCCCAGGAAGTGGGTTTGCTATACTCACTTAAAAGGACCTTAAAGGGTTCAATGTGTGAAGTGTGGGATTGAGAAATTCTCCAGGAATAAAGACACAGAAAGTTTCAGACAAGTTGTGCTACAAAAATCTTGTTGACTATCTGAACAAACTTCCTCTCTCAGGAGCGTGACGAGGAGATTTTGGAGCTCAAAGCTGCTCTGCAGGAGACCAAACAAAAACTGGAGAGCTTGGATACCAAGCAAAAGGACACGGAGCAAAGTGTACGTCGATCCAAGCGAGTGGCCACCTCATCTGCTCTGCAGCAGGAGCTGGCAGACACCAAAGCCAGGCTGGAGCAGTGTCAAAAGGAGTTGAATTCCACAAGCACAGGTACAGCAGCAACGCTGCACCGGGTCTGAACCGTGCTGAGAGATCCTTGCGCAGGGTGAGAGAGTCCTTCTTCAGGGTACATTGGATCCAGACACCCTGAAAACATTGAGCTGTAGGTGACAGGAATAACGTGCTGGATGGACAGTTTCACTTCATTGTCACAGGAAAATGGACTTCAGGGCAGGATAATCTTTCCATTCAAGTTCTTAAGTTCCTTTGTCTAAGTGAATGGGAGAAGCCTGGAATGTTTGTGCCTTTCTGCACAAACTCAAAAGGTCTTTCCAGCTTGCCTGGGGCAGCTTGTCTCAAGGGAAGTCCTGAGCTTCAGGAATACTGGAAGCTGACCAATGTCCTGTTGCTCACTACTTTTTGTCTATTCCTAGAGTTGCGCAAGTACCAGAAATTAGTGGAGCCACCTCCCTCTGCCAGACCCATTACTATGGATGTGGACAGGAAGCTGGAGGATGGACAGAAGGTAACTCCAGTTCTGTGTTACTGAACAGAACATTTGCAGGGCAAAGTGGTTGCCAGTTTAAACAGTTGTTTGGGGCTGCTGTTTCCAGGTTTTTAAACAAATGAAATGGGTTTGTTGAACTTACAGGAACTGTTGAAGGTTGTGGTATCTGTGATCCCTCAGATGGGATCCTCCCTCAGTGCTGCATGTCCGAATTACCTTGGAGTGGCTTTGTTTGCAGAGCAGTGCCAAAACCAGCTGTTGCATTAAACCTCTCTCTTCTAGAACGTCAGATTGCTGCGTTCAGAGTTACAAAAAATTGGGGAGTCTCTCCAGTCTGCAGAGCGGGCGTGCTGCCACAGCACAGGGGCAGGGAAGCTGCGAGAAGCCCTGGGCACGTGTGATGACATCCTGGCAAGACAGGTGATGTGTCTGCTTTGGTGTGGGTTCATGTGGGAGAGGGATTTAGTCTGTGTGCTTTGCCATAATCACAGCAACCAAAGTTCTTGCTGCTGCAAATAAAAATGATTTATATTTGCTAGTACTTACTGTATATTTTGTGAAGGGAGCTCTACTGCTGATTTTTTTTTCAATGGCTGAGTCAGTTGTGTATTTACCTCTCCACAGGAGACCCAAATTGTTCTTGTTCAGTTAACTGGCAGCCTGCACTTAAAATAGGAGAATTCAGAGTTCTCATTTCATTATCCACTCCATCACAGTTGCTATGGCAGCATATTTGCAGCAGGATGGAGTCAGCTTTGTCCCTTACTGTTCCTATGTGTTACTGAACTGCTACAGGGTTGACAGTAGAAGCTTTTATGCATGGTCTTTAGAAGAGTTAGTGAATTTTGGCAAAAGGCAGTTTTTCCTCCTCAGCTGACAGTAACCAGGGACTTAAGACAACTTGTCATTGTACCTGATGGGAGCTTACAAGAAAGCTGGAGAGGAACTTCTTGTAAGAGCAGAGAATGACAAGACAAGGGGGAATAGCTTCACACTGAGGATTAGATTTGATATTAAGAAAAAAAATTCTTCACTGTGAGGGTACTGAAGCACTGCAAACACATTTCCTAGAGAAGTTGTGGCTGCTCCATCCCTGGAAGTGTTTAAGGCCAGGCTGGATGGGGCTTGGAGCAAGATGCTCTAGTAAAAGCAGAGAACAAGAGGATCTTAACGGTCTGTTCCAACTAGGATATTTTTTTATATAAATCTCTCTCGCCCTGCCTTCCTCAGGACCAGACCCTGGCAGAGCTGCAGAACAACATGATGCTGGTGAAGCTGGACCTGCGCAAGAAGGCGGCCTGCATTGCTGAGCAGTACCACACCGTGCAGAAGCTGCAGGCGCCGCCGACCTCCGCCCTCAAGAAACGCTTCTGCGCCAACAGGGAGAACCTGCAGCCCAACCAGCCTCCTGGCAAAAAGCCCTTCCTGCACAACATCCTGACACGTTCAGCCACCCGGCCCGTGGCTGCCAGAGGGTGGCAACTTCGTTCAGTTGCTCTGTGACTTTTCAAAGGGAGGTCCCTGCCCCGCTATTACTTGGAACAGGTGGCAAATCCAAATTGATCGCGTCTGGTTTTCATTGTGCGCTTGTTTATTGTTATTGTAGCTGCTTGAGAACTTATGTAAACATCTCTGCATATGTATGTTTAAACTTTCAATCAATACCAAAGTGGACAAAGTGACCTTATGGACTTTAAACACTACACTGAGGAAAGTCTTTAACTGTAAAACAATGCAGATGATCAAACTTGTTTGACAGAAGGACAAGATAAAGGTGTGTTCTTGTCTGTGTTGGCACACAATTCAAAAAATAAGTTCACAAGTTTCTCCTTGAAAGATACTTTGCCTTCCTTGAATTATAATCCTTTATTGAAGTATACACGTTCTAGGCCAGGGCTGTTGTCTTTGATCCTGGCTTGCAACTCTGGCTCCAAGCGTGACACGGCCATGGAACTGAGCAAGAGAAACAGTAAAGGGGTTACATCAAACAAGCACCAGAAGGGAGAATAAGATGGACAGTGCATCTGCTTAAACCACCTACATTGTCAAAAGAGTTCAGATCTTTTTAAACATCTCATCAAGGAAGCAGGCTCACAGACCAGGGCACATGCATCCCTGCTCCAAGGGCAGTGGGATAGTCTGTGGAGTCAGCAAATGGCTGTTGCTACTACCATGAGGATAAGGATCCACTTCATTGCTTAGGCTCTTGCTGGTAATAGAAACTTGCCTTCCTAAAAGAGTTTTTATTCAATATAATGTATTTGCCTATTTAACTTACTAAGTGATTTTATTCAGTTGAATAAAAGGTTTGTTTTTATGAGAGCTGGTTCACAGTAAAGTGAACTAAGCTGCCAGGTCATTTGAACAGCTGCAATTTCCTGAGCACAGTTCAAGGTCTAATCTTCCTCTGAACTGGAGAGCCCTGGCTGAAATCAAGACCTGTAGCATGTGTGCTGGGCTGGTTTGTTAAGTCATCTCCAGGTAGCCTAGTGACACTTGTTTACCACAGTTCTCAGTCCTAGGCCAAGCAGGGAGACAGATGGTGTCAGGCAGCTTTGTTGTACTCAAACAACGCTGAGAATTGGCTATTGTTTTCTGGAAGTCAAAAGCTGCCTTAGTTGTTCAGCATTTTAATGGACTCAGCTCAAGCTTGGATTGTTTAAAGTACATCTGGCAGCCTGCTGAGTTTAGACAACCACTATTAAAATGAGAGGGACAGCTGAATTTAAGGTCCTGTCCATACTACCAAATTGAGCTAAGATTTTAAGTAACTCATTCAGATTTCATAATGATTTCAGCTATAATGAATATTGTTTCTAAGACACCTTTCAGTACTATTTCTGTATTGATGAAAAAGTCTGGAACAATATTAATCAAATAAAAAATGAGCACAGATAGTCCAGTGCTGTTCTGTGTAACTAGAAGAGCTTCCAGCTGAAGATAAAATGGGCTCTCTGACTGTATTTAGTGCATTCATAACCTTACTGGAGCCAAATATATTGTATAGAACTCATCTTGAGCTGCTGGGGTTTGTAAACAACTATTATATATTACTGATGAATAACATAGTTATTTTCTGTATATTCTCTTGTTTATCACCTTTGTTATATGGGAATTAAAACTGTGCTTGAGCAGGCAATGACCTCGTGTTTGTGACTGGATCTGGAATAACATTAAAGTGAGAATAATTCACAGCAGTACTCACCTTTTCTGAGGAAACAGTGCACAACACAGGGGAGTTGCAAACACGAGACTAGAGGAGACAAAACCAGGTTTACAATATTTAGAATTCAAAAATCTTATACATTATTTAGGTAAAAAGCTTTCTTGTTTTCTGTACACAGTGAGGTAAAGTTCCACGAAGTGCAATGTAACTTTTATTTCTCACTGCGTTGTACCTTATGAAATCATTTACTTACAGATAGCACGAAATGTTTCAATACCACACTCCCAAATTCATCTAAAATGACCATTTGATATCCTACACTGTTTTACCTTCATGTGCAGGACAACAGAAAATGCCAGAACACAGCAAATTAAATCCTATTAACCAAATGTTTCAAGAATCCATCAACCTCTGGGATGAGATCCTGACTGTTTAGAGGCAGCAGCCAAAGCATCTTTTCTAATCAAACTGCCACATTCCTTTTTTTGCCACTCCCCTTCTCCCTCCCTCTGCTTTTCTTGGCAGCTTCTTCCCTGCTAACGGCTTTTTTGTTTTTAACATGATATTTTACCAGTTACAGAGATGGAAATAACTGCTGTGCCCTCAGTAACTCTCTCAACCTTTTTTTTTCCTTTAAAAAAAAGCAAATACTGCTGCATTCTCAAAACCCCTACAAGTATCTCTTAAGATAGCAGACCCAATCCAAAGAAACCACTTACCACATTCCAACTAATCCAACCTGAATGGGAGCGTTCATCCAAGGAAATCTCTGTTGAAAATAAAAGCACACACAGTGAGTTTGGATTATTTTCCTTCTGCTTCTCACCTTGCTGGAATTCTTGTTTTATACGAGACAGACTGCACCTAAAAGACTCTGAGATGTGAAGGCAAAAGCCTGACCAGTGTGGCTTCATGCTGAGCTTCATTTGAGAGCCAAATCCCTTTGGAAAGCAGCAAGGAAATTCCCTGGGGAACCAATAGACACAGTGATCCTGAGTAAAATTCCCTTAGAAACTCCAATGGGCGTGTGGCTCTTTGACCCAGGACCAGCTCCT
Source organism: Sinosuthora webbiana (assembly GCA_013397395.1). Taxonomy (NCBI): domain Eukaryota; kingdom Metazoa; phylum Chordata; class Aves; order Passeriformes; family Sylviidae; genus Sinosuthora; species Sinosuthora webbiana. The sequence goes on along the minus strand of VXBN01014610.1, from coordinate 21,068 downwards.
GGGCCTTTGCTTTCATTCTCTCACAAGCTCACAGCAGCAACAGAGCTGAAATTTGGAGTGTTGCTGCCACACCTCTGCAGGGCACAGGGAATTTTGCCCAGGCATTCCAAGGAAGAGCTGAGTCTGGTTACAGCTCCTTCCCTTTGGTGGCATCAAAAGGTGTTAACCTGCATCTAGAGCCCACCAGCCATAAATAAGGGAGATGTAAATCTGCCTCTCTCAGCCCTTTCTCCTGTCATATGATTTCCCCTGATGTGCAGGAACTTGTCCCTGTAGCAACACTCCAGTTCTGCAAGAGTTCACCTTTTATTGAAGGAAAGAAGGGTTGAAGGATTGGGAAAATAAAGCTGAGAAAGCAACACATACCCCACATGCCTCATTAATTCTGTAACTTTTGCAGAACTTGAATATATGCCAAGAATATTTTTTGCAGGCTTTTAAAATTATTTAGGAATCCGCTCTCTCTCATTGGTAGAATTTGAGTTGAAATTCATTAGTAATGAAGTAAACCCAGAGCTGTTCAGTGGACACTGCAGCCTCTTCCTCCACCAAGAGCAGGACAGACACAGCTGCCATGAGGACACAAAGGGAATTTTAAAACAAAACAGCTCACAAGGTAAAAATCACTTGATACAGTGGATTGAGTTTTCAATGAAGAAGACGAATTTCTCAAGATACAGAAGTTAGAGGGGAAAATGGTGAACAAAAGCTGGGCACTGTTTGAGAGTAGAAATGGATAAAGGAAATGTAGAAAGCTCAGGAGGACAAAGCTCAGGGCTGAGGCAGGAAAAAATGAACCAGTGTGGAGTAAAACTTCTCCAGAGCCTGAGGGAGAAGAAATAATGTAGAAGACTGCTTCTCTTTTCTCAAATTTCTTTTTCATGGAGTCAATCTGTAACCCAGAAATGAGTGCAGGAAGAACTGTGCAATTCAGCAATAACCTGCAACAAGAGATAACAAATGGGGACAGATAACAGCAAGAAGGGTGAAGAGTGAAGGCAGAAGTGCTTTGCTGTTCTGGCATTCTCTAAACACTTCCATCTGACCCTCAGCTGAGATAAATTCACCCCAAATTTTCCTTTTATACCCTGTGAGAGTCCATGCTAGGAGGTGGTGAACACAAGCCAAACCCTGCACTGGCTCTGAGAAGGGAGGGAGGGAGGGGGATCCAAGGTATGTAACAGAAAAGCCCCAAATACAATTTTAGAACTGAAAAGAGGAATAAATGGTTTCATGCCTTTGTCAGAGTTAGTAATTGATCTCAGACAGAGGTGTCTAATACAGACTCCATAAAGAACATGGAGTTTATGTGCTGGAACATTTTTTGCCAACTTGATCTGAATTACAGCCCTTATTTTTCAAGAATGTTACCAGGCTGCACTAATCCAGAAAGATGGTGAGGAAAAAGTAACACTGGGAGGTCAGAATGAAGAATTGGAGTTGCCCAGGGAACAACGTAAAACAATAAAACAAAATTCAAATGCAGGCTGCACACCCCCACAAAGAGAGAAAATGGAGAACCCACAAGAGAAAGCAGAAGAATTCACTGTGTTAGAGAACTATCATTTAACTCTGGAAGAAGACAGTTCCCAGTGGATTAGGATTTAATTTATGTCTTTATGACATTTTAGTGGTTAGTGCAAACAGAGAAAATGGAGAAATGATAATTAAGCAAACAAAAGCCATAAGGAGAATCAGCTTTTCTCTAACTTCCCTCGTTGGATCTAAAAATCTGTCAGCTTTCCCAGGCCAGCTATGCCTGCTTTCAAAAAAAAATAAATAAATGAAATGACAGTGAAATTAGGAATGCATGGAGGACTTCAGGGCATAAGACATTCAAGAACAATGCTAGAAGGAAAAGGCTCTCTGTTCTGGTTTTGTAACCGTTTTGAATACAGACTTTAGCTGCAGATTAAAAGATCCCAAGGAGCTTGTTCCAAGGATATGTGAGGAAACTTCTAGAATCAACTTGGATGTTAATGCAATATGCAGAACAGAAGAGAAACTGTAGCTAAAGCTTTGTAAGAGTAGTAATATAAACTAAGACTTCAGTGTTGATTGGAATTTTCACAAGTTTCTATGGAAAAAAAACAATTGATTTCTTTAGGAGAAAAGTTACCTGTAAGTAAAATCTATAAACCCTGTGCCTCAGGGGAAGGCTCTTTATGGATCCTTCTGCTGCAGCAGCTAAAATAACTTGGTTCTGCACAGAGCTGGCCAGGAGTATGGCCACAGGGATAATGAAAATAGACATTATGCAGCCTAATCAATTACTGCTATGCTGCATAATTACATAAACAGGCCCCAAAGCTGCTGCTGAAGGCTATGGCAAAAGCACTTCTACAGATAAAAATACTTTTTCAAGGCAACTTCTTTTTGAAGCAGTAAATATGTGCTTGTGTTCTAAGAACATTCTTGAGACATCTTCTAGCAATAACTTCTGGGAACGTTCTTAATTCACACCAATGTCTCGGTGCAAAACACTGTGGGAATGTGGGGGATGACTTGGGCTACATGACCTACATCTTATCCCAAATATCACAGGATGACAGGCTGCTCTGAGACCAACATTCCAGGAGCATTTCCTCCTCTCTGTCTTACTGCGGGCCAGCTTTCTAATTTCTTTCGTCATTTCACAAACCATTTGCCTATTTTTTGGCCTTGTGTGTTGCTTAATAGGCTTGGGCAGGCAGTCAGGAATTATTTCCAGGAGTGGTAGTGAAGCAGAGGCCAAGGGTATCGAGTTAGTAAAGCAGTGTGGGGATGGTGCTGGAGTGCTGGGATGGGATGGTGCTTCTCAAACTCCACGAGGACATGCAGAAGCTGCTTGTTAAAAACGCAGCTCATTCCTTCATGGGTTTAATACTAATCTCTACCAGGTGTTACCACTGGCTACCTGCAGAGCAAGTGCTTCACCTGGATTCAGTCTCTGAGGCTGAGGGAGAGGACAGGGGAGCACAAACGGTCAGGATGGTACCAGAGACCACTGAGTAGTCACTGCAGAAATCGCTCACTTTGGCTGATCTGAAAAATTCACAACACCCTTCATGTTGATTTACACCACACAAAAACAACAGGTATTTTGTCTCCAGACCCTGAGGATTGCTGCAACTTCTTCACAAATGTCATGAATTTGTCAGCTGAGGCAATGGCTTTGTGACTTTTCTCACATGTCAAATACATACAAAATAATTTTTTCCCTAATTTTTTTTTTTTTTTTTTTAACAAGGGTTGATTTTCCAGGCAATACATTCTCCAGAATATCACAGTATCACAAGTTGTGGTGTGTTTGGCTGCCCTGCAGGCTCACTTCTTCCAGGAGATAAAAGCAGCACACACTGATTTTTACCCTGAAACTCAAATGCCACATTTCCTGTTTTTACACTGTGAGCAAAAGTGTTTTCTTTTAACAAATGGGAGGGAAGCAAAGCACTTTAGGAAAAAGAAGTTTTAAGATTGGAAGACAATGACACAATGGTTTGGATTGGAAGGGACTTTAAAGGTCATCCAGTTCCACCCCCTTCACTATCCCAGGGTGTTCCAAGCCCTTTCCAACCTGGCCTTGGACACTTCCAGGGATGGGGCAGCCACAACTACCCCAGGCAATCTGATCCTGCCCAATAAATACAGAAACACTTTCAAATGGGGTGTCTAACTGGGTAATCTCACTCTGCACAAGAGACACAAAGGGCAGGAAGAGTCAGAGATAAAATTTAAACACTTTAGAAAGCTTTATCTTAGACAAACAAAACCATTCCAAACAAAATCTTCCCCTGCTTGTCCTCCTTGTCCCCACACAAACGTTTACAAGGCAGGGCCTGGGGACTCAGATCCTTTTTCCTGATTTTTTTCTAACAGGAAGGAGACAGATTTTCTTAGGCTTCTTGGGTGGGTCTCACAGGCAGAGGCTTTGCCTGGAGCTACCAAGTAATTAAATCAGTGATATCAGCAGTGAGGATGAAACTCCCTTTACTGGTAAAGAATTAAAGGGTTCCTCTCCTGAATATTATTCCCCTTGTGTTAGACAACCCTGTAACTAATTCCATTATTGTTCTTCACCCCCTCATGCACACACAGTGCAGAATGTTGATGTAGGTAATGGATTTACCAACACCAGGGGTTTGACTTCACACTTCACACACTGGCATAAAAAGAATATAGGAAATAAATAATCTTTGATAAAGAATGCCCATTCTGTGCCTACCCTGAACTTTCCATCCAGTAAATTTTAAAGAATCATTTTCAAGAGAGATTTTTACCATTATTTTTGTTTCCAAACTCAGACTGCTACCACAGCAGGTAAGCAAAGCCTCCTTATTGCTATCTTGAGAAAACCAGCATTACTAGAATGTTCTTTTTTTCCCCAATAAATTGTATTCCAAGACTCAGTACAAGAAAGGTTTCTTTCACAGGGGGAAATGTTCAAGAACAATCATAAAAGTAACAAGAATGTTCCTATTTTCTCAAAGTTACCTTGCACTGTGCAAAAAGAACCAAGTTATCTCTGAGAAAGCAGAAGGAAAGTGACAGCTGTAAAGCAAGTTCTACAGGGATGTCCTCCCACAGTGTTTGGGAGGCAAATATGAAGATCCAGGAAGTATTTAAAATTCATTAAAATATTAACTTAGGATATGAAATACATAGAGATAGATTATCTAAGACTAACCTTTAAAAAGGCTTTCTTTTCCAGGGTGTTCATTATGAAGGGAGGAATTGCTGCAAATAAGATAAAAAAAGGCATTAACGTTGGAGAGAAAGGCACTTTGTTTCCATTTTCTGTTTGGCTGAACTAATACCATAATACAATTTTCACAGCCTTTTGTCATTCACTGAGTTTTCATTTCACATTGCCAGCTGGGTTGGTGCTTACAAAGGGGAATTCTCCCAATAGGCAAAACCTGCAATTTCCAATGTAACCAAACCTGAGGTCAGTCATTTGGCACTTAGAGAGAACCTAAACCAACTCCAAGCAGGTGGAATCTCCTCCCATTCCTTTGCTATCTGTATCTTTTCTGCACAAACATCCCAGGAGCTTTCCTGCTGCAGTTCACTGTAACACACTGAGGACGTTTCCACATTTCCCTGGGGAAGCTCTTCACAGAAAGGCAAACACTGCCTGGGGAACTGCAAGGTAATTTGGACCCTGTGGAAAATCACTTGGATAGAACTGAATCTCCTTCTCGCAGCAGGAACTGACAATCAGGGCTGCACAGGGCTTATCCTCACCCATGCCAGGAGAAGCCATCAGAATCCTGGATATCACCACCTGGGCGATTGCCTGCTGAGCTGCTTTGGATGAATCACCCAGTCTGCTTCCATCCTCATCCGTGACAGGAATTCCAAACTTGATCTCCCTGTTGAATAAGGGGTAAAAAAAAACAAAGCAGTGATGGATGGGAACTTATTTTTTCACCATTTTTTCTCACCTTATCTTTGTCCCTTAAAATTGTTAACTGTAAGAATTCTGTGTTTTGTTTTATTTTCTAAGTGAGTCTGTTTGTAACATTCCTTGGCATAAAAAAAAATTCAAAAGGCAGAGAAAGATCAAACAATGTTGAGAAGTTACCAACTGAATATTTGTAACAGCAATCTGCTGTTTGAGTCTGGTCACTGAGCATTCCAAGAGGGAGGAAAGGAGATGTGCTTTTTCTGTGTTCCACAGAAGGGAGAGGACCCTTTACACATTAATTCCGAAAAGTGAAATTTTCTGGACTGCTCTGGAGAGTCTGTCCTATCTGACAGCTCATGGAACACAGGAAAATTATTTTCATTGAGTTGAAACAGAAGGCTCTGTGAAAATTTCCCCCTGGCATTCTAGTCTGAGCTGTCATTTCAACCACAAAGAACATACTTGAAAGTATAAAAGGAGGCACAAGCAAAACTACATTTCTGTAACTGCATTATTCTCTATTAGATCTTTTGCTCAAGTGCAGGGTTAGGTGTTAAACCCATCCTGGGAGAAGCAGAGAAAACAGCAGATATCCTGAGGGCTGCCCTTTCTCTTCAGATTTTATGAAAGATAAAACACTACCACAGATCAACTTCCACTGTAAATACAAAGTCTAAATATTCCCATATTTTCTGCCCATAACCTTATGTTTATAATAAGATGCTTTTAATTTGCTTTTCCCTACTACTATTCTTATTCCTAGTCGAATCACAACACAGAAAAAAAAAGTTTGTTTCTGACAAACTGCCTATTTTTGTCACCTTGATGATTAAACAGAACTGCAGAGCCTGACTTCTATGACTAAGTTCTGCAGGTGGGATTTCAAGCACCGTTTTTGAAATGTCTCTGTTTTTCCAAAGTGGAGCTGGTATTCAAAGGTCCATGTGATCAAAGTTTTGAAGGAACCAGTAATTGGTTTTCTGAGATCCAAGACTGAAGAACTCTTTGGATATTTATCTGAAGAGAATGAGCATGTTCTATTTTATACCTGTTACAAACAACCAGTCAAAACCTCAGGCATGAGGTTTCTGCAAGGTTCTGAAACAAGCCAAAGATACAAAATGTGCTTTATTTAGTAACTCGCTGATCTACCAACTGAGCAACATCTTTTCCTCCAGCATGAGCAATCTTTGTTCTTTTTCCTACCTTTGTCTCATTAGTGGAATATTGATGCAGTTGGCAGAAGCAACAGCAGCAAAAGGAACAAACCTCCCTATCAGGGGCGAGACGCGCTGGAAAACACACAGAGAAGGGACAACAAGGAAAATAAAAATGTACTTAATCATTGTCTTTATAGAAATGCTTCATCTGCTTATGACAGACCAGACTTATTTCCTTTACATTAAAATTCAGTGAAAACTCACTGGTGGGGCAGAGTTAAAACAAGATTCAAACAAGAAATAAGTCATAAATGCTTCTCTCCAGAGGGAGCAGTGGCAAAACCATTCTGAATTTAGCAGCATCACAGGGAAGTGTAATTACAACTCCAATTAATTTTCAAGTGCTATTAGATGCCTTGAAAGGTGAAAAAAGAAAGTGGGAAAAAAAGACACCTTATTAGATAGAGTCTGCATGAACCAAACATGGGCTGTTTGACTGATATGCATAAACCCATCTCCAAGGGGAAAAAATAAAGTTGGGATCTAAAGAAAGGAGCAGCCATAACAACTCCACAGTGGGAGCTGTGCATGACACAGATACACCAGAGGAGAAATGAGCTGCGAGCTTCTCACAGGACACCACAGTTTAGCAAGAATAGAAAAAATACCAGCAATACCTTTGCTAGTGAATTAAGTCCTAAGGCTGTTGCGACAGCACCTGTGGTGGCAGAAACATAGGCTGTTCCCAGCTGGCTAAAACAGAAATGAAAATGTTTGCACATGCACAGCTGCTTTGGTGTCACTTTGAAAACCAATTACATTTTACACATGTAGTTATGCCCCCCCTCAGAAGTTAAATAGGCTTTCTTGTGCTACTGCAATAAGGCGGGGATGGAAGATCTAAGTGGGACACTGAATTAAACATTTTTATTTTACTAGCAGTAAAAATCATATTCAAGCCACATTGTAATACTGAATCAGGTTCTGCTGGTTGTGCATTGCTGCCTGTTCAGCATTTTCTCATGAATCTGAATGAGCACCTTGAAGGGTTAGTTCTTTATTTAATTTCCTAATTGCTTAACCTAGTAAAATCAGTTTGGATTTCCATGGCCATGTCTGTACCAGTAATTAAAGTAAGCCATACCAAACCCCATCCACACAGACCAGCTATGCTGCAAACACTCAAATCCAACCCAACCTGCCCCAAACCACACTTTACATACTTCCCAGCTAGGAGGTGTCTCTATATGCTGGAATCCACAGTTTGCTCCCAGACATCTTTAGGCAAGTCAGTCCCAAAACCAGAAAGTCAAGTACTGCAATTCCAGTTTTCTATTCATAGAATCATAGAATGGTTTGGGAGGAACCATAAAGTTTATCCCATTCCACTCCCTGCCATGGGCAGGGACACNGTAGGACACCAAACTGATGAGGAAAACTTGCAAAGTGTTGACTGAGCCCTGAAACGTGGACTCCTGTTAAATCCTGCATNTTCCACTCCCTGCCATGGGCAGGGACACTTTCCACTATCCCAGGTTGCTCCAAGCCCCATCCAACCTGGCCTTGGGCACTTCCAGGGATCCAGGGGCAGCCACAGCTTCTCTGGGAACCCTGTGCCAGGGCCTCACCACCTTCACAGGGAAGACTTTCTTCTGTTTATCTGACCTAGATTTCCCCTTTTTCAGTTTCTTACTTAAAGATTTCTTACCTTCTGCATCTATATAGCCTCTTTTTTAGACATCAAGTAGAAACAAGCACAGACCAGTTGAAGGAATCTCTCTGTGTAAATGAACCCTCAGTGTGGTGTGTGCTGGCACTGAGAAGGTGGCACAGTGACAAAACTAAAGATCCCCACAAAGTATCAGCTTAGAAATATCCTGGTAGGACACCAAACTGATGAGGAAGACTTTCAAATGGTTGACTGAGCCCTGAAACACAGACTCCTTTTAAATCCTGCACTGTTAAGTGCTCTTGATCAAGGTGCTCAGGCTTGTCTTTAATGGCAGAAATGGAGTTCTCATCTGTGCATATCAAATTAATCATTAGTACAGATGGGAAACCTCATCCCTGTCTCACCTCAAACTTTAATGCACAACCATGTTCAAGTACATCAGAGAGCAACTTCTAAACTTATCAGACCTAATGAGGTTCAGTGCCTGACCTGACACTGATTGGGGCGTCCCCGCTCCTGTTGGTGTAATTTACTATAGCATTGAAGGACTGGTTGACCCACTGCCAGAAAAGCACTGCTGGTGTCGTCCTTGAAAAGAGAAAACAATTGTAATCATTATTATTGTTAAACTCACAGTTGAATTAACAGCATGAGAAAATAATGACAAATTAAGAAAAGCCACTGCAAGCAGTAATCGTGCAGAAGTTCTTGATTATTTGAATGGAACAATACAGTCGGTGAGATGCTGACTTGATAGAGTTATTCTAGAAGAAGAATTTAAAAATCACCTAGTTTTGAACCTGAATGATAATGCAAAGAAAAGGTAGAGAGCTTCTCTAAGAGTTATAAACAATAACAGAACAAGCAGTTAACAGGAGGCAGTGCTTGGGAATGGGTAGCTGTGCTGGGGGTTTGATTCATATTCTTGAATCCAACAGGTGTTTTATAAACACCATCCAAAACTGGGGTGTGTGTCAGGTGTTTGTCCAATCTCAGCATCCAAAAGGCTGCTGCTGTTTCCTCTGAGCTCCCACCACTTCCTGCATCCTGTGTCAAAAAGTGTTTCTAACATGGAGGCTGCTAGGAGTGCACTGGCTCTGCTCCAGTGGGCTTCACTGTCCTGGAGATTCCAGAACCACTGAGGAAATGCAGGGATCACAGGGGAGCTGCAGGAACTCCACAACCAACGGATCGAAGCACTCCGAGTACTCACAGGGCAGAGAGAACACCCTGCATGCCAGTAAGGTTGGAAATTCCCAGGGATCTCCTCCACTTTTTCCTCCACACAGATGGGATTTTGGAACATTTCCCAGTTTGTGGGAAAGCAGGATTGTGAAGGAGAAGGGCTAAGGGCTTATCTCAAAACTACTTCTACAAAGAACCGTTAATCAGCGTGAGGGAAGGAGGAGAGAGAAGAGGAAAAGCAAGCAAAATTNAGGGCCCCCTTCCACTATCCCAGGTTGCTCCAAGCCCCATCCAACCTGGCCTTGGGCACTTCCAGGGATCCAGGGGCAGCCACAGCTTCTCTGGGAACCCTGTGCCTCACCACCTTCACAGGGAAGACCTTTTTCTGTTTATCTGACCTAGATTTCCCCTTTTTCAGTTTCTTACTTAAAGATTTCTTACCTTCTGCATCTATATAGTCTCTTTTTTAGACATCAAGTAGAAACAAGCACAGACCAGTTGAAGGAATCTCTCTGTGTAAATGAACCCTCAGTGTGGTGTGTGCTGGCACTGAGAAGGTGGCACAGTGACAAAATTAAAGATCCCCACAAAGTATCAGCTTAGAAATATGCTGGTAGGACACCAAACTGATGAGGAAAACTTGCAAAGTGTTGACTGAGCCCTGAAACGTGGACTCCTGTTAAATCCTGCATGTTAAGTGCTCTTGATCAAGGTGCTCAGGCTTGTCTTTAATGGCAGAAATGGAGTTCTCATCTGTGCATATCAAATTAATCATTAGTACAGATGGGAAACCTATCCCTGTCTCACCTCAAACTTTAATGCACAACCATGTTCAAGTACATCAGAGAGCAACTTCTAAACTTATCAGACCTAATGAGGTTCAGTGCCTGACCTGACACTGATTGGGGCGTCCCCGCTCCTGTTGGTGTAATTTACTATAGCATTGAAGGACTGGTTGACCCACTGCCAGAAAAGCACTGCTGGTGTCGTCCTTGAAAAGAGAAAACAATTGTAATCATTATTATTGTTAAACTCACAGTTGAATTAACAGCATGAGAAAATAATGACAAATTAAGAAAAGCCACTGCAAGCAGTAATCGTGCAGAAGTTCTTGATTATTTGAATGGAACAATACAGTCGGTGAGATGCTGACTTGATAGAGTTATTCTAGAAGAAGAATTTAAAAATCACCTAGTTTTGAACCTGAATGATAATGCAAAGAAAAGGTAGAGAGCTTCTCTAAGAGTTATAAACAATAACAGAACAAGCAGTTAACAGGAGGCAGTGCTTGGGAATGGGTAGCTGTGCTGGGGGTTTGATTCATATTCTTGACTGCAACATGAGTTTTATAAACACCATCCAAAACTGGGGTGTGTGTCAGGTGTTTGTCCAATCTCAGCATCCAAAAGGCCGCTGCTGTTTCCTCTGAGCTCCCACCACTTCCTGCATCCTGTGTCAAAAAGTGTTTCTAACATGGAGGCTGCTAGGAGTGCACTGGCTCTGCTCCAGTGGGCTTCACTGTCCTGGAGATTCCAGAACCACTGAGGAAATGCAGGGATCACAGGGGAGCTGCAGGAACTCCACAACCAACGGATCGAAGCACTCCGAGTACTCACAGGGCAGAGAGAACACCCTGCATGCCAGTAAGGTTGGAAATTCCCAGGGATCTCCTCCACTTTTTCCTCCACACAGATGGGATTTTGGAACATTTCCCAGTTTGTGGGAAAGCAGGATTGTGAAGGAGAAGGGCTAAGGGCTTATCTCAAAACTACTTCTACAAAGAACCGTTAATCAGCGTGAGGGAAGGAGGAGAGAGAAGAGGAAAAGCAAGCAAAATTTCCCATTTAAAAATATTCACAATGAATCTTTTGACAACAACATTGATTTTCACTTCTCTAATTCACAGGCAATTGTTTTGTGTGTTTCACTGCCACCTCTCACCTGTAAAAGGTCATCATACAGCCCACAATAGTCATGTTCATGGGGACCTGGGCAGACATTCGGCCGATCAGGACCATCTTCTCCCCAGTGTCTGGGTGAAAGGCTGAATCATAGATGTATTTTGCTTTCCACAGCTCATCTTCTGTCAAGCCAGGTGCCACAATACCTTGTCTTGGGACAGGTTAAGAAACAGTACAACAGCAAAAAGCAGAACTGTTATAAAGTGCTGCAAACTCCCGTGAGAAATGTGGCATCAGAGGATTTGGGGATGGGCACCCTAAGCTAATTGAGACTCTCAGATAAGATTCCTCAGCTTTTAAATGGATTGGTGAAATAAGAAGAATTAAAACTCCCAGCAGTGGTTATGTTGGCTGAGTCTATTTACTCAAACCTGCACTAGGTTTCAGAGCTAAAACGTAGAGCCAAAATCTCTGAGGTCTGTAGTGTGAAACTATGAAAATCCACTTTCAGAGTATTAAAGAAACCAATTGCTCCAAATGTTACACATAAGAGGAAGTTTTAGGCTTTGCTGTCATATTAACTCTTTTCAGAACTAGACACTTCTATATTTCAGAACCCTTAAGAAGGGCATAACTTCCCCATCCATCAGCAAATTTGATTAAAAATAAAGGGGTTTCAACCTCTGAAGTGAGAATAAGAAGTATTTCCTTTTAAATATATCACCATGTACTTATCATTGACTAGGACTTTCTAGGGCCAGTAGTAGAAGTACTCAGTGTCATACCTGTAATCATGCACAATTTTTCTTGCATTTTCCAGCTGGGCATTAGATAACAAAATATTCCTGGGGTCTGTTACAGTGAAGAAGTGATAGGCTCGTCCAAGAAAAGTGTTTTGATCCCATCGGGGCTCCTTGATGTTAATATTTAATGGGATATCTGGTGCCATCTTCAAAAGCTCTGCCAAGAAAACATCAACATTTGCAATTCAAAACTCCACTCATTTCCTAACATATCTAGAAAGAACCTGCAAGATGAAAAGTGGCCACATTTAGAGTAAAAAACCCAGAGGACAAATACCAAAGAATTTGCAGAATGGAGGTTTAAAGGGGTAAGTCTACAGAAATACTTCTGTGTCCAGTGCCCCAAAAGGTTTATACATTATTTATTATACAACACTATTTTTTAAACAGTGAGACTGTAGAACTGTAAGAAATAGGTACAACACCCTCAATTCAAGTTACTGCAACACTATTTTTACCTACCTGTCACCTTAATTTTTAGATACAGTTTCAGAGGGGTGCTGCTGTTTGCATAATCCGTTCAAATACTCAATAACAAAAGCACTGTAATAAAACAACTTAAGATTTAATTATTATTTTAACTACAATGCTTTGTCAAGGGTGGGACTCCACTACTTTCAGTGATCTAATTTTCCATCTGTACTAAGTGTGCCCAAGATTTAAGTTCTCATTACTTATTACATTTGTACAAATACCTGAGGATGAGGTACAGACATACCAAACAATATACAATCAGAAAGTGCTTTACTTCAGTAATGAATTATTGTTGAACATAATGGATTGAAGGGAATGAGAAATCAACTATTTCAAGAGATGCCTGAAGTGCTATAAAGTGCAGTGACAGATGAAACATTTGATAAAATCCAGTTAACTACTCTGGCAACAAACCAAAAACAAGGAACACAAATGCACCAATTTATTTTAATATATGTTGTTTCTCTCAATCCATGTTTTAACAAAACAGAGATTATATAATGCAACAATTTGCTACATTATGAACACATGACCAGATCTCCTAATGATACTTCAAAGACGGTTAAAGAACTACAATGAAGGACCCTGAAGAGTTGTGCATTTATGGGGCATAAAGCCCAGAAAAGTAAAAATTACTTCAGGATGACTAAGTTGACTTCAACATCTAATGAAAAAAGGACAGTCCCTCCACAGCACAAGTATATGGATTTTAACTTTCTTAAATGAAATTTCTGCAACATATTCAACAACCAGTGGAAAAAAAAAAAATCCTCCTCCAAACAATGCTTGTTCAAATGGCAGAAAGAAATTGGATCGATATAAACCCATATATTTATATTTAAAGGTCCAATTTTAGATGATCTTTAATGTCCCTCCCAACCCAAATAATTTTGTGATTCTATGATACCAGAACACTAATACATCTGGTATAGTAGGGGAAACTAATCTTTTCCCCTTTTTCCACTCCCATTTCCCTCACTGTTAAGTTTATTACTGTACAGCACTGTTTATCAGCAGGATTATTTTCATGAGTACATCTCTCAACCAGACATGCTGCAGGATGAACAGAGATGATGGAAATGAAAAAAGGCTCAGGTCAGGTTTGGAGAACAGATTTCTCATGCACAGCATCTCAACAGGAGATGCTCCTTAGGTTTCTTTTCCTTTCCTAAGTGCTTTGAACCTCCTGTGAACAGTGCTGTGTTGTGACTTAATAGTCCATCTTCTGGTCTAAAAGGGGAACTGCTGGTTTTGCAAAGCCCTATGAAGGCACTCATTTATTCCAACCCTCTTTTCCACCAAAATAAAGATAAAAATCAGGACATTAGGGCTGGTAACTCGTTGTGTGACTGCTTCCCTTATTTGCAGGAAAGTTCAAGTGAAAATGTTTTTAAAATTAAATTATTCATTTCATTAAGAAAGATTAAAGCTGCTTTAGGATAGCTTATGATAAGCTGGTTAAAGCTGTCTAATGAATGCTGAATGAAGCAGTGCATCCATAGAAGCTTTTTTCTCTCTTTTTATTCTGGATAATTCTTTCTTTTCACTCTGATTAGAATACACAGAACTGGGTTCTCTGGGAATTCCCTTTATTTACTTCTGATACCTCTGTCCACAAACCCAAGTCCCTCAGTAATAAGAAATCTAAACATTTAAGGATCTGCCTTCACTGCAGATGGTTCAATTCAGGATTGTTTCAGTCTGAAACAATCAGAAGAGGTGAATGTACAGAACACAGGAGATTAAACACATTCACATCCTGTGTTCCCTCCCCACTTTATCTCCTCTGTATCTGCTCTGATGTTCCTTGACCCAGGTGTGCTGGTGGAATTTACTACCTTGGCAGGAAACTAATGCAGCAGGAAGATTGTACTGGAGGGAAATAAACCCCTGCAGCTGCACAGCTGGGGTCACCTGCTGGACAATGAGCTCTCCGTGACCAGCAGAGCGTCCTGGTGACCAAGAATGCCAACAGGATCCTGGGGTGCACTGGGAAGAGCAGTTTTAGCAGGTCAGGGAGTGATCCTGCCCCTCTGCTCAACCCTTTGAGGCACCTCTGGGAGTGCTGTGTCCAGCTCTGGATCCTCAGGACATGGAGACCTGGAGCTCCTGGGGCCAGTGGAGGCTGTGGAGCTGAGGAAGTGCCTGGAGCATCACCCAGAGGGGCTGGGTGTCCTGTCAGCCCTGGGTGTCCCTGGCTGTCCCTGGGTGTCCCTGTGTGCAGGGAGGGGCAGAGCAGGGCCCAGGCTCTGCCCCAGGGCCCAGCAGTGGCACCAGAGGATTGGGCAGGGATTGAGCCCAGCAATTCACCTGCACAGGAGGCACAACTTCTGCCCTGGGCAGTGCCTGAGCCATGGAACAGCTTTCCCAGATGTTTCCACGCCTTTCCCCCTGCCCTTACCCAGCCTAGCCAGACTCAGCTACCAGAGACAGGTCAGCACAGGCTTTTTTGGTCTCTCTTTCTCCTTGTAAATCTACAAAACAGCGTTAGTGCTGCTGCAGCAGGAAAATAGAAAACATCCATTAATTCACGTGCTACAACAAAAAAACGTGCTTGAAATGTCTTGTCTGTGTCTGTTTAGAAAGATGGGAACAGAACATGGACTCCACTATTAGTAATCTTAATAAGGGACATAGAGCCTTCAATCCTGCATAGGATAGGGGTAGGAGAGCTGCCAACCCTGCAAAAAGTTAGATCTCCTGTAAAAATGGATATTTAAACTGTAGGTGACAGCTATTTAAGTACACAAACCCATTTTCTTCTCTCAATGACGTGGCTGACTTGCCCTTTTGGCTGTTAAGTAAGAACAATACTGTTCTAAAGAACATAAAATAAACCTGACAGACCACCAGTGCCCACAGAGAAAGAGCAGATGTCACACACACAAGAAAGTGTAAAAAAGTTGAGAATAATACAGATTTGGAGACACATAAAACTCGCAGTGAAGTAAAAAAGTTTGCCAGTCACGGGACTCTGAATCACAGACCTGTTCCAACAGTGCCTGAGAGAAGCAGGGAATTTCTGTCTTGAAAACTTAGAAGTTTTCCAGCAAAACACTTTTACAAAAGCCCCATTTCTTGTTTTAGAGAAGACTGCGTGATGCTACTCATGACTCATCAGACCCCATTAGTAAATGCTGAAAAGGGAAATAAATCCCATAAAGCAAAAACATAAGCTAAGAAAGTGCTGATACACTTCAAAGGGATCCCCTTATAAAACAGAATGTCCAACTATAAGGTAGAAGTGGTGACTGCACAAAACTGGTTTCATAAATATATTGTCTATCAGCCACAGAATCATCATCACAAACTAGATGGCTTTTTTTTTTTAGTTTCACTTTTTATTTAAACAGTGAGACTGTAAAACTGTAAGAAATAGGTACAACACCCTCAATTCAAGTTACTGCAACACTATTTTTACCTACCTGTCACCTTAATTTTTAGATACAGTTTCAGAGGGGTGCTGCTGTTTGCATAATCCGTTCAAATACTCAATAACAAAAGCACTGTAATAAAACAACTTAAGATTTAATTATTATTTTAACTACAATGCTTTGTCAAGGGTGGGACTCCACTACTTTCAGTGATCTAATTTTCCATCTGTACTAAGTGTGCCCAAGATTTAAGTTCTCATTATCTGTAATCGAATTGGGTACAAAAAAAAAAATAAAGGACATTAGGATTCAATAAAATTGAAATAAATCCATCTGAACCTTGAGATAAGTAGGAAGTTTGCAAGGGAACTGGAAAGCAAAAGCACAATAAAGATAAAGATAAAACTGTTTGCTTTGTTACAATCACGTAAAGAAGGCAAACTACCTAACCATTAATTAATTAATTACGGTGCCTATATATGTAAACACTTGAATTTATTGTTCCAACATGTTGCTATTCAGAAATTACTAACTAATCCTGAATTAGGACAAAACTTTCAATGAATAGCACCTTGAATTTTAGGGTGGATGGAGCAAAACTGCCCAAGAAATTGCTCTTCTCCACAAACAAAGCCATTAACAGGGGATTTGGGAAACAAAATGAATTTTACAAACACATCAGTTGTTGTAATAATCCATATAGAAACGTCTCTCTGAGGTTCTGTTCACAACAGGAGGATCAGCAGGGCTGGAAAGGATAAAGAATGACATTGTAACGCAGTCAAACAATTAACAGCTCTCACGGAAAACAAGCTGTAAGAGAGAAAATTATCCATATTTTCACTACTGCACACAACAGATCAACGAGGAAGGTATTTAATAGAACCACTTGTACCTGGACACCCCGCAGGTTTTTCCCCAGCAAAAATTAAATCAGCAGTGAAGGACGGACTATGCTCTCTGGCACATTCATATCACTAAACCCCTTCAGTTTCCACACTGGAGCAGCTGGATCCACACTGCCCGTGGAGAAGAGCAGCTAAATCCTGCCTCGTGCTGAGGGATTGTCCGGCCAAACCCCGGCCCCGCCGCGCTCCAGCGACTGGACAATCCCGGGGGGTGGCATTCCCGTGACCAGGGACATTTTTCGGCATTGTTTGTCCACCCAGCACCCACACAGAGGTTTGATTGTCCATCTGTGGCTCCTCCCATGGTACCAAGTTTTCAGAGTCGTAATTGATGGGGAGTTCATGAAGTTTTTCCTCAACACGTGGCTGTGTTTTCCCCCAGAGAGGAAAAGCTGAGAGAATTGGGATTGTTCAGCCCCGCTGTGGCATTCCAGTGCCTGAAGGGAGCCCACAGGAAAGATGAAGAGAGATTTTTTATAAAGGTCTGGAGCGACAGGACAAGGGGGAATGGCTTCAGACTGAAACAGAGTAGGGTTAGATTGGATATCAGGAAAAAACCCTTCCCTGTGAGGATGGTGAGGCACACAGGGTGCCCAGGGAAGCTGTGGCTGCCCCATCCCTGGAAGTGTCCAAGGGCAGGTTGGACAGGGCCTGGGGTACCCTGGTTTAGTGGAAGGTGTTCCTCCCTGCCCATGGCAAATTTCTTGACCTCTCTGATCAGATGGAATCATCTGCCAGTTCATGCCCGAAAGTTTAATGCCAATATTAACTGGGGGAAATAAAGGGCTTCAGAATAAGTGAGAATGGCCTCCCTTAACATAATACAAAACCTGCACAAAGTCTGATCAACAGTTTTGGTACAAAGGCTACATTTAGATTTTCCACAGAACCAGCAAGTGCAGAAGACTTTAAACCTTTAAAGGTTTAAAGGTTAACAGCAGCAGTTGCAGCAACGATACAAAATGCAGATTCAGGAATATTCAGGAGTTCAACTGTCTGCTGTTCCTTTACAAAGTTCATCTTTTAAACATCACATTTGAAGGTCATGCAACCACTTTTTACACCAAAGCAACAGCTAGAAGAGTAGCAATGACTATTTAATTTATTTCAATTTTGAACAACCCAGATATTTGATCGCTTATTTTAAAATGTGTTGCACGACTGAGTATTTCAGATGGGCAAATAATTTGGGAAGTTCTGGGCAACTTAAACTCATGGAGCATCAAATGATGAAATGCACCTTTGCCAGCTTCCTTGGAAACATTTTTATTTTCTTATGTTACTTATACCTTGTATTTTAACCCAAGCCTTGAAGAACTCCACTCCAAAATTAAGAATTTTTGTCAGTTTCTTTACAGCATCAGCTAAAATTGGGACTAGAGTGACAGAACAGGAAATTTCATGATGATGTAACTGTGAACCCAGGGAGAAATCCGAAGAGAATTCCACATCCAAAAGCAGAGCAGATATAATTGTGATAATGCTCACTGTGACATTTGACTTCTTGGTGCCCAACTCCCAAACTGCAACCTGCAACCTTCTGTTACAAAGCATGGGATGAGCTGGGTAATCCAGTTTAAAACAGAATTCCAACCAGCCTGCA
Source organism: Sinosuthora webbiana (assembly GCA_013397395.1). Taxonomy (NCBI): domain Eukaryota; kingdom Metazoa; phylum Chordata; class Aves; order Passeriformes; family Sylviidae; genus Sinosuthora; species Sinosuthora webbiana. Next base: position 2,599 of record VXBN01014610.1, on the reverse strand, counting down.
CAAATGCTGAAAGAAAGGTGTAACTTTTGTGATGTCCTTTTACCAGGACTTAGACCTGTAAGTTCTGGTGATGTAAAGGTGCTCAGATCAGATAATGATTCACAAAATCTTCTAGAGGCAACTAAGAATTCTTTTTTTAAAGAACAAGAGGGAGGGTTATCTCTGAAAACACAGTAAAAATAGAAGATAACAGCACAACCTCTTCACAGAATCCTTTTAGGATTCTTTAGAATAGGAATAGTTCAAAAGTGTCAGAGCCAGGTGCTGCTGATATTTCATGTGCAGACTCACTGGGAGAGACAAAAATAAGATTTGACACACTTAGGCCCCTACATCTCCATTCTTTAAAGCAGCCCCTTAACAACCTGATGTCCAGCTGTCAGTGCCTTGTTCTAGGAAATGAGATGCAGCCTGGAATATCTTGAGGTTGAGAAAAGTACCTGCTGCTATAAAATGGGGAGAACAGCTTCTCTTCTTCGTCTTCTTTGTAAACCAAAGTGCTTGTTTTTGCAGAGCTGAGTTCTTCTGAAACATTTCCCATGCCACTTTGATAGAGAGATACTCCAGAGTCCTCCTGAGGCCTCTTTGTCCCTCAAGTAACACATTGTTCCTTTTTTGGGGCTCCTTTGTCTGAACGAACTCAAGTTTTTTTCTTTTCCAATGCCCAGTTTTTCACAATGCCCACCCAAAGGGCTGCTACACTGGCTTAGGAGAAAAGACAGGAAATAAATCTCCCTCTGATTAGGAAAATGTGACCTGTTCTACTTTAAAACTACAACACATTGGCAAAGCAAATCCATGTTTTAATTGCACTGGCAAACAAAGGAACACAAGGCCTTCTCCAGGGATGTCACTCATGGCAGTTAATTGGTTCAAATGGGAAGAACTAACAGACTTTCTGGGGAAAAAAGCACTTTTGTGTGGTGGCTAAAGGGTACATGTGAGACTTATCAGGGTCTGTAAGCAGTGGCATTCCTCTATTTGCAGTACATTTGCTGCCACGGTTTGAAATAAGCAGCACAGCTGATGACTGGGAGTCTGATGCAATGTACTTACACCAAATGTTAAAGCCACTTGCCAAGTTTTTCTTTCCCAAAGCACCTTCTACCAGTAAAATGCCTATTTCAGTCACCAAGGGGGGGGAGAAAAATCTTTGTCAGCACTGTGATTTTTCCTACTGCAACCCTAAATGGAAGGCTGGAGAAGGCAAAGGCTGACAACACTACAAGATGCTTGGTTTTTTTTTTTTTTTTTTTTTTTGCTTATAAATGTACATCCCACTTGTAGCCTAGCAACAAAAGCAGCAGCCTGGGTGAGACGAGCCTGCTGCTGGGGCTCTCTCCTCAAAACAGGAGCCATCTTTGGCGTGCAACTTGACCAGAGATTTCATCATTCTGCATTTAAGGCAGCTCCAGATGTTAGAGGTCCCTGCAGCCAGCTGAGCCCTGTCTGATTTGCTTTGCCATCTCCTTCTCCCACTACATGAGGCACGTCCAGAGACGCTGCATGTGTTCACCTCATCTCCACGTTAAGGAAAATAAACGTCCTTTGCTAACCAAGGTTAGTGCAACCTCTTATTTCAGTCCTGATTACTGCAAGCTTGTTTCTGCTCCTAGTGTTTTAACCCCCACCAACAAACTGCAGTAGCTTTGGCTCTGCCCCAGGTGTGTTCACGGGCCTCTTCTGTACTTTTTCACTATTTCACGTATCTTTTTCCATCCAGGTGATATTTTAATTGCACGTTGGTACCAAGCAAATTTTCACCCCTCCCACCGGTATAATAACAACAGATTATTTATAATTCAATAAATTAAAAAAAAAAAAATCTTAATACTCATAATTAAAATTCTGTCTCTGACTACCAGGTGTCTGACCTTGGAGTTATTTGGCGTGTTCCTGCCCTGGAAATGATGATCCTGCAGCAGGGAGGCTTTGTCTCTTGCAGCCTGGAATCCGTGCTGCTGTCACGCAATCCCTGTGACACAGGGGACAGCCAGTGGTCAGGGGCAGGTTTTGGGGAAGCAGGGAGCTGGTACGTGTGCAGGGAGGAGGGGATTGTGACAGGCTCTCACTGCCAGCATCCAGCCCTGCTTCCACGGGGACAGGGCGGCACATGGGGCTGGGACGCTGGGGAGGTGACAGGGGTGACACACAGAGCTGGGCCCCCATGGAGGGGATGGGGTGGCACACGGGGCTGGAGCCCTGCGGAGGGGACAGGGTGACAAACAGGTCAGGGGCTGTGCAGGGTAACGGAGGTGACACACGGGGCTGGAGCCCTGTGGAGGGGCCTGGGGTGACAGATGGGGCCGGGTCCCTGTGGAGGGCATGGAGGAGGCAGACGGGGCTGGACCCCTGACAGGAGATCTCGCAAACAGATCAGGGCCTCAGCAGGGCCAACAGAGGTGACAGACGGGGCTGGGCTTCTGCGGAGGGCCCCAGGCGACACGGGGGGGCTGGTCCCCGGCGATGGGGATAGAGCGACACGGGAGGCTGGGTCCCCGTGGAGGGGACTGAGGTGGCAGATGAAGCTGGGTCCCTGCCTGGCCGCCGGCACAGCACCGGGAGTGCCACCGGCGATGGCTCCTCCGCCCGTCCCCGG
>VXBN01014609.1:37905-113303 GCA_013397395.1 Sinosuthora webbiana | reverse complement strand
CGCCTCCATCCCATCCCATCCCATCCCATCCCATCCCATCCCATCCCATCCCATCCCATCCCATCCCACTGCGTGTCCGTGTGTCCGTGTCCCTCGCTGAGGTCGCTTCCCTCCTGTGCCCCCAGGGCTGGGTCACAGAGCCAGGGTCATCACCCTGTCCAGCCCCAAGTGCGCGTCACCGAAGGGCCGCGAGACGCCCCGAGGTACGGCCGCCTGTGACTGAGCACTGACCGCACTGACCCACTCACTGCTCCCTGCCCCACCGCTAACCCCGTAACCCCGTAACCCCATAACCCCGTAACCCCGCGGGCACGGTGAGGACCGGCCAGCCCCGCCAGGTTTGCTTTGGGCTCCTCGGCCTCTGCTCTGCCGGGCGGGCTGCGGCTGCTGGCAGGGCCGTGCTGCAGGTGACAGGGCCGTGCTGCAGGTGACAGGGCTGTGACACAGGTGACAGGGCCGTGACACAGGTGACAGGGCTGTGCTGCAGGTGGCAGCGCTGTGACACAGGTGGCAGGGCTGTGACACAGGTGGCAGGGCTGTGGTGCAGGTGGCAGGTCCTGGTGACGCTGGAGTGGGCTGTGACAGTGCCAGTGCCAGTGCCAGTGAGGAGCCACGGAGCCGCCGGGGTCAGAATCCGGCAGACAGGAATTCCTGCAGCAGCACCCAGAGGGAGAAGGAGCCAAAGCAAACCTGGTGCCCAGCACCTCCCTGGCATGTGCCCCCCGGGCCGGGCTGTGGGGACAGCTCAGCCCCCTGGCTGGAGACATGGGGACAGCTCAGCCCCCCAGCTGGGGGCGTGGGGACAGCTCAGCGCCCCGGCTGGGGACGTGGGGACAGCTCAGCGCCCCGGGCCGGGCGGGGGGGGGGGCGCCGCCCCCCCNAGGCCGGGCTGTGGGGCAGCTCAGCACCCCGGCTGGGGACATGGGGACAGCTCAGCCCCCCGGCTGGGGACGTGGGGACAGCTCAGCCCCGAGCCCGCCCTGACCCGGCCCCACCCCGCAGGGAAGTGGGGCAGCATCCGGGCCAGCGGCCGCATGAGCAGCTACGCCCTGAACGTGGAGATCGGGTCCCGCCTGGCCGGGAAGGACCTGCTGGGGACACAGCACAACGGGACCCCCGCCGAGCCCTCCTTCCTGCGCCAGCACCGCGCCTCGCTCTACATCATCGGGGACAAGTCCCAGCTGAAGGTGACACCCACCCGCACGGCCACCTCGGGGGAGGGACACGGCTGGGAAAGGGGCGGGAGCCCCAGGAGGGGCTGAGGGAGCCGGGAAAGGGGCTGAGCCTGGAGAAAAGGAGCTCAGGGGGGACCTGGTGGCTCTGCACAAGTCCCTGCCAGGAGGGGACAGCCGGGGGGGTCGGGCTGTGCTGCCAGGGGGCAGGGACAGGAGAGGGAACGGCCTTGGGGAGGCTCAGGGGGGACAGCAGCAGGAATTTCCCCAGGGAAAGGGGGTCAGGCCTTGGCAGTGCCCAGGGAGGTCTGGAGTGCCCATCCCTGTTGGTATTTAAAACCCATGTGGGTGTGGCACTTGGGGACATGGCAGTGCTGGGTGTGGTTGGACTCCACACTCCCCGAGGGCTTTTCCAACGCAAAGAATTCCCTGATGCCGCAAAGAATTCCCTGATGCCGAGGGTGGCAGTGGCTGAGCCCAGCCCAGCCCAGCCCAGGCCAGCCCAGGCCATCTCTCCCCGCAGGGCGTGAAGCCAGACCCGCTGCAGCACTGGGAGGTGGTGCCCATCGAGGTGTTCGACGTGCGCCAGGTCAAGGCCAGCTTCAAGAAGCTGATGAAGGCCTGTGTGCCCGGCTGCCCCTCCAGCGACCCCAGCGTGGCCTACCTGCGCTCCCTGGAGGAGTCAGAGTGGCTGTCCCAGGTCAGCACCCGGCTCCACTGGGACACCCTGGGGACACTCAGGGCTGTGGGGGACAAGGGTGGGACAGTGCAGAGCTCAGCTCTGTGGTGCTGGACGGAGCTGCTGGCCGGGAATGCGGGGCAGGACCCGCAGTGTTGGCTCCAGAGGGGCTGGGACAGGGCAGTGCCAGGGCAGGGCAGCTGCCCAGGGGGACTGGTGGGCCCACTCTGGAGGGGGTGAGGGGCCTGTCCTGTCCCTGCTGCCGTGTCCCAGCGCGGGGTGGTGGCCCCCGTGACCCCCAAGCGTGGCCTCACTGCGGAGAAGGGGACACTGCCCCCAGACCAGCCCAGGAATCCCCCGTGCCCTCCTCACTGCCTGCCCTGCCCCTGGCAGATCCACAAGATCCTGCAGATCTCGGTGCTGGTGGTGGAGCTGCTGGACACGGGCTCGTCCGTGCTGGTCAGTCTGGAGGACGGCTGGGACATCACCACCCAGGTGAGCGGCCGGCGCCGGCCGGGGCGGCCCCGTGGCCGTGTCCCCGCAGCCCCTGCAGCGCCCTGTCCCCGCAGGTGGTGTCCCTGGTGCAGCTGCTCTCCGACCCCTACTACCGCACGCTGGAGGGCTTCCGGCTGCTGGTGGAGAAGGAGTGGCTGTCCTTCGGCCACCGCTTCAGCCACCGCGGCGCACAGACCCTGGCCGGCCAGAGCAGCGGCTTCGCCCCCATCTTCCTGCAGTTCCTGGACTGTGTGCACCAGGTGAGCCCTGCCACCTGCGCCAGGGGACCCCCGAGTGACCAGTGGGACCCCTGAGAGCCCCCCAAGACCCCCAAGCACCCCCAAGTCCATGAGCATCCAGCACTGGCTCCCGTGTCCCTGAAGGACGTGGCCGTAGCCACTCTGCTCCCAGTGGGCAGGAGGCTCCTCAGGCTTTGGCCTGGGGATCCCCAGCACCCAGAGGGGACCCCTCAGTGCCCACTGTGTCCACCCCCAAGTGTCCACTGGGACCCCTGAGTGCACCCTGAGCGCCCAGTGGGACCCCCAAGTGCCCCGTGGGCCCCCCGAGGCTGCAGCAGGACCCCCAGGCCCTGGGCGTGCCCGTGGGGGGCCCGGGCCAGCCCGTGTCCCCGGATCCCGGCCATCCCGGGGCTCTCCTGTCGCTGTTCCCACAGATCCACCTGCAGTTCCCCATGGAGTTCGAGTTCAGCCAGTACTACCTGAAGTTCCTCAGCTACCACTACATTTCCAACCGCTTCCGGACATTCCTGCTGGACTCGGACTACGAGCGCATCGAGCTGGGTGAGGGCGGCGTGCGGGCCCGGGGGGTCCCTGCCCCTGGCCCTGTCACACCCCGTGTCCCCTCTGTCCCCCAGGGCTCCTGTACGAGGAGAAGGGCGAGCGGAAGGGCCAGCAGGTCTCCAAATCCATCTGGGATTACATCGACCGCCTCAACAAGAAAGCTCCCGTCTTCTTCAACTACCTGTACGCACCTGAGGATGGGGAGGTGAGAGCTGGGGGCACCTGGAGGGGGCTGGGGGTACCTGGGATCCTCCTGCAGGAGCAGCTGGAGCTGGGATTTGTCCACTGGGAAGGGACCTCAGTGCCACCCCTGCCATGGCAGGGACACCTCCCAGTGTCCCCAGCCCAGCCCCAGTGTCCAGCCTGGCCTTGGCCACTGCCAGGGATCCAGGGGCAGCCACAGCTGCTCTGGCAATTCCAGCCCAGGCAGCAATTCCCAATTGCCAATGTCCCATCCAGCCCTGCCCTGTGGCAGTGGGAAGCCATTCCCTGTGTCCTGTCCCTGTGTCCCTTGTCCCCAGTCCCTGTGCAGTTCTCCTGGAGCCCCTGAGGTTTCCCTGGAGCCTTCCCCTCTCCAGGCCGGACACTCCCAACGCTCCATGTGGACCCGCTGTCCCCTTGGTCTGCCTGGGAACACCCAGCCCGGCCCCACAGCCCTTCCTGAGCCACCCCCGCCCCTCCCGCAGGTGCTGAGGCCATACAGCAACATCTCCAACCTGAAGGTGTGGGATTATTACACGGAGGAGACGCTGTCCGAGGGCCCCTCCTACGACTGGGAGCTGGCGCAGGGGCCGCCGGAGCCGGAGGAGGCGGACCGGCAGGACACGGCGGCCCCGCAGAGCAAGCGCAGGATCATCTGGCCCTGCTACGACAACCGCAGCCGCGTGGAGCCCGACGCCATCTCCAAACTGCTCGAGGTCGCCATCGCTGGTGACACCGGGGGTGGCACCCGGCACGGCCCCGGGACAGGGACAGGGACAGCAGCCCCGGGACAGGGACAGGGACAGGGACAGCAGCGCCGAGGTAGGGACAGTGGCCTTGGGATAAGACAGGGACAGCAGGCCCAGGAGAGGGACAGCGGCCCCGGGGGTTTTGTCCCCTCCAGGGCTGATGGCAGAATTCCCCCCACAGGAGTTGCAGAACCTGGAGATGGAGCTGGGACAGGTCCCCGAGCGCTGGAAGGACACGTGGGACAAGGTGAAAGCGTCCCAGCGCACGGAGGGGCGGCAGGAGGGCAGCAGGGTAGGTGACAGAGGGTGACAGTGTGTGACAGGGGCCGTGATGGGGCTGTGGCTGTGTGACAGGGTGTGAACATAGCTGTGGCAGGGGCTGTGACAGGACTGTGACAGAGTGACACAGTGTGGCAGGCTGGTGCTGGCTCTGGGTGCTGCTGCTGGTTCTGGTGCTGGCTCTGATGGTGGCCGTGGCACTGGGTCTGCTGGTGCTCACCCCCAGCCCCTCAGGCTGCCCCTGTCCCGCAGACCCCCAGCTCCCTGCTGATGTCGTCGGGGCTGTCCCACCACCGGCGCTCGCTGGGCGTGTACCTGCAGGAGAGCGGGGTGGGCTCCACGCTCAACCTCAGCCTGGACAGCGACACCAGCAGCACCTCCACCCCGTCCAGCGGGAAGCCGGGCGGCCGCCGCAGCACCTCCACCCTCTACAGCCAGTTCCAGATGTCGGAGAGCGAGAACAGGCAGGCGGGGCCGGGAATGGGTTGGGCGGGGCCGGGAATGGGCCGGGAATGGGCCGGGAATGCCGGCAGCAGGAGGGGGATCCCTCCCGCGGGGGCAGGACTGGATCCCGCTGGGTTCCCATCCCTGACCCCGCTGTTCCCGGCCCCTTCCCGCCCCGCAGATCCTACGAGGGGTCTCTGTACAAGAAAGGCGCCTTCATGAAGCCCTGGAAGTCTCGGTGGTTTGTGCTGGATAAAACCAAACATCAGGTACCGGCTGGGCCCCGGGGTCGGTCCTGGCCCTCCATCCATCCCTCCATCCCATCCCATCCCCTCCCTGCCCCGCCCTGCCCTGAGCGCTCCTCTCCCGCAGCTGCGGTACTACGACAGCCGGATGGACACGGAGTGCAAGGGGGTCATCGACCTGGCCGAGGTGGAGTCCATCACCCCGGGGACGCCCACCATGGGGGCCCCCAAGACGGTGGACGAGAAAGCTTTCTTCGACGTGAGTGTCCCCCCGGGGCCGGCGTGGGCAGCTCCGCTGGCGCTGATCGCTCCGGTCTGGCTCCGGTGCGCTGCCCCGGGCGCCGCCCTCAGCCCCGCCTCTCTCTGCCCGCAGCTGAAGACGACGAAACGAGTTTACAATTTCTGCGCCCAGGACGTGCAGCTGGCCCAGCAATGGATCGACCGCATCCAGAGCTGCCTGTCGGACGCGTGAGCCCGGCTCAGCGGAGCCGCAATTCCAGGCACGGCTGCCGGGCCCGCCGCGGGAGCAGAGGCAGCGCCGGGCTGCAGGCCGGGCCCGGGACCGAGGGAGAGGAGGAGCGGCCCTTCCTCCCGGCCGCCGGGCGGGACGGGCGTGTCCCGGGGTGGGCGGCGCAGGGACGGATTCCTCGCGTTGAAGCGGGCGGGGCCCCCGTCCCGCCCCCGGCCCCGTCTGAGCCGTGTCGTGACCCCGTGTCCTCCGTGTGCCCCCGCCCCGCTCCCTGGGCAGGGGGTCCTGCCCCACAGCCCCGCCCCACACTGCTGGCAGAGGCAGAGCTGCCCCCTCGTCCTGCCCCTCGTCCTGCCCCCCTCGCATGTCCGCCAGAGCCCCCCGGAACCTGCCCTGCCCCTCCCGGCCCGGGAGCGAGCCCTGGGCCCTGCTCCCGCCCTGCCGGAGCCGGGACCTGCAGCTCAGGGGACAGTAGAGGGGACAGGGCCCTGCAGCTCAGGGGATGGCACAGGGAGGGGACAGCGCAGAGCACCGGGACCATCCCGTGTCGTGTCCCGCCCTGGAGCAGCTGGGCAGGAACGGGAACGCTGGGGGCGCTGGGATGCTGCAGGCGCTGGCTCCGTGTCCCGGGGGATGTGGCCGTGGCCACGGCTCCCAGCGGGCGGGAGGCTCCTCGGGCTGTGGCCCGGGGTCCCTGTCCTGCGGGGTCCCTGTCCTGGCTGGGACAGTCTGTCCCTCCAGGGTGGCTGTCCCGGGGGGCACATTCCCTGCGGGAGGTGCCAAACGCTGCAGCCTCCCGGGGCGTGGGGACCAGACCAGCCCCGGGATGAGGGCCCCTCTGGCTGCAGCCACACGGGGCTGGGACAGGGCTGGGACAGCGGCCCTGCAGGTGCCACCCGGTCTCTGCAGGGTCTCCTTTGCACAGGTCACACCCCTCAGGGCTCCCCTCCCTCCCGAACCCTCCCCGGTGCCCCCTTTGTGCTCTGCCTGTGCCCAGCCCGGGGGGCGCAGGGGAGCAGCTCCTGTCCCTGTCCCTGTCCCCGCTGTCCCCTCGCTGCTGCTGCCCCTCAGTGCTGGGGGGGCTCTCGGTACAGAATCGGCTCCTGCAGCCCCCCCGCCCCCGCACTGTGTGACCTGGGGGGACCCCAGGGGGCACCGTGAGGTCACTGCGGCCCTACCCGGGACCCCCCAGCGCCCCCAGGACTGACACCCCCAGCTCCGCCAGCCCCTCCACCCGTCTCGTTTTTAAAGTCGAGCGTTTTATTTCAGTGCAGAGCTCTTTGTACAGTCGCCCCGTTCCTCTGTTCCATCCTGGCTGTGCAGGTGTAACACGGAGGTTTTGTAACTTACCCGAGCAGTTGTAGATTATTGAAGTTTCTGTACATTGTGTCAAACATGCAGAGTCCTTGTATTGTATTTGTGCCTAGAGGAAAAGGTTATTCTATAAAGAGAAAACTAACGGAATTTAATAAAAAAATTAATATGAGAGACGCTCCTTCCGCCTCGCTGAGCGCCGGGAAACGCGGCAGAGCCCTGGGACACAGCACAGGGCAGAGTCAGCTCCGGCCACTCGCTGTCCCCGTGTCACAGGCTCAGCTCTGGCCACTCTCTGTCCCTGTGTCACAGGACAGGCTCAGCTCCTGGGGCTCCTGGCACGGGGACCTTTGACCTGTACTGGATCCGCTCTGTCCCTGCTGCTCCTGCTTGGGCTGCCACCATCCCACCCTGACAGGACGGGCTGTGCTCCCAGGGGACAGGGACAGGAGGAGAGGGAACGGCCTCAGGCTGGGCCAGGGGAGCCTCAGGGTGGGCAGCAGCAGGAATTTCTCCATGGAAAGGGGGTCAGGCCTTGGGAGTGCCCAGGGAGGTTTGGAGTGCCCATCCCTGGAGGTGCCCAGGGAACTCCTGGAGGTGGCACTGAGTGCTCGGGGCTGGGATGGGCTGGGAGGGCTTTTCCAGCCTCAGGGATTCCATGATTCCAGCCCCGCTCCCGGCTCTGCCCGTCCCAAAGCCCCCTCGGGACCCTCGGCGTGTCCTGCAGGACGGAGGAACCCAGCACTGGCACGTGAATTTTGAGCTTTTATTGATAGTTGGAATTTACAGCCTAAAACTGACAACATAGAGAGATGCAGACTTTTTTTCCTTTTTCTTATTTTCTTTTTTTTTTTTTTCCCTTTTTTGGTCGCTTTTTTACAAAAAAAAAAAAAAAAAAAAAAAGAAAAGAAAAAAAAAAAAGAACAAAAACCAAAATAACCAAAAAAAAAGCCACCAGCATCAGATTTACAATATAAAAGTTCTGACAGTAGAGAGACTAAAGTACATCTGGAATTACTCAGAAAAATAAACAGGGAAAAGGCAGTAATTTCAAATTTGTCCCTCATATTTACACATAATACACAGACATTGCTTACAAAGACCCGGATCCCAGGTTAAGGGCAGTTGGCATCGTGAGAAGGCTCCCCCGGCATCGCCCTCGTGCCCGCCCGGGCCCCGGCGCCGGGCCGGGAGCGGATCCCGGGACCTCCCCGCGGCCCCTCCGTGGTTTTATTGCTTTGCGGGGCCGGTGGTTGTGGAGAAAGGCATCGAGTCCCCCCCGCTCGCCGCTCGCTCCGGGACAGCCCCATCCCTCGGGAATTCCCTCGGGAATTGCCGGCGCGTCCCCGGCGCCAGCGCAGATTTTCAGGGAGCCTCAGCTCGGGACACCACGGCAGGATTTGGGAAGAGCGGGAAGAGGAGGAGCGGAGCGACGCTGAAAACCCGGGCTGGGGCTGGGAACCCGCCCGCAACATTCCCAAATCCATGAACCCCACCCGCACGGCGGCAGCGCCTCCCCCCGCCCCTCGGGCTGTTGGATTTCTGGGATGTGCTGCGCCCAGGGAAGGCTCCGGCTCCCATCCCGCAGCCTGGAATGAATGAGCCCTGCCTCAGCCGGGACGCGGGGATGGCAGCGGTGCCATTCCCGAGGCCTTTTCCCGAAATGAGCCGAGGCTGGGAGCCGGGCACGGCCCGGGACGGGCGCGGAGCCCCCGGGGCGGGCGCGGAGCCGAGCCCGGGCACAATCCCCTCCCTCGGGACGCCTGGATGGCCCTGCCGGCCCCGGGCACCGCTGTGCTCCCAGAGCCTCCCGCTCTCCCGGAGAGCCGCGATTATTCCCAACAAACGGCCTGGCCGGGTCATTTGAGATCAGTTCGGGGCTCTGGGGCCGGAGGCGGCACCGAGGCCTCCCGGGGATGAGTCCACCCGCGGTTTGTGCTAACAGTCAGAGCCGGACGCTCCCAGCCGGCCCCGGCTGGGATGGAAAAGCCCCGGGAAAGCGGCTCCAGAGGCTCCGGCTCAACAGCGAACGTGGGATATTCTGAGTGCGGACGGACGGAGGGGCCGGGCGGGAAGCGGAGCCAAGGAGGGAATTGCTGGGGCAAATTCACCCTGCGGGAGAACCACCAGGAACCCCCGGGGACGGGGACGTGCCAGCAGGATCAGCCCCACGGCCAGGAGGGACAAAGGAAAGGTTTGGTCAATGTTCCATCGAGGAGAATGCCTGGAAAACTCCACTTTCCCACCCAAATTCCCCTCAGCTGCCGCTGCAGCCGGGTCGGACACGGAAGGCAAAGACAGAAACAAGGAAAAGGGGAAATCCGTGAGGGGGAGAGGGCCAGGGACACCCTGGGACGGCTCCAGCCTGGAACAGCCTCTCCCACCCGGAGAAAATGCAACAGGGATAAAATTAAGGGAAGGAGTCGCTCCGTTCTCAGCCCTGGGAGCCCTGGAATTCCCAGCCCTGCCCAGCACCTGGGACTGGGATTGCGATTGGATTGATTTGTACCAACGCCGGAGCCCACTGGAAGGTGAAAATCTGCTCCAGGAGATCCCAGCGAAGCCAAAAGCTCTGGGAAAAACGGGATTCGGGTGAGTTTAGAAATCTCTGCAATAAACTTTTATAAATATTCCCTATTTACAGCAAACGCTGGGAACGGGAGTGTGGGGAGGGAAGGAGGAGCCAGGGACACGCGGGGAGCGGCTCCTGCTGCCACCACCGGGATGCTCCTGCCTGTCCCCAGTGTCCCCTGTGCCCCCATTCCATGGATCCATCCCCCGGGATGCTCCTGCCTGTCCCCAAGGCTGGGGGAGAAACCCACCACCTCTTGCCCTGAAATCCCAAGGATTTCCATCCCCAGGTCTGTCCTCGTCCATCTCATGGTCCAGCCCTCGAGTCACGGCCCCAGCGAACGGGAAACCCACGGGAAAGGCTCCAGCTCCCTGGGGAAATGGGGGTCAGGTCCTGTTCCTAAACTGGCCATAAATCCATCCGGGAGGTCCGGCTGCTCCGGCCCCGTGGGCCTCCTGGGATCCCGAACAGGGAAAGGGGGATCCTGAACAGGGAAAGGGGGATCCCAAACAGGGAAAGGGAGATCCAAATCTGGGAAAGGGAGATCTCAGCCAAGGAAAGGGGGATCTCAAACAAGGAAAGGGGAATCCTGAAGAGGGAAAGGGGGATCTCAGCCAGGGAAAGGGGGATCCCAAAGAGGGAAAAGGAAGATCTCAGCCAGGGAAACGGGATCCCAAACAGGGAAAGGGGGATCCTAGCCAGGGAAAGGGGGATCCCGAACAGGGAAAGGGAGATCCAAATCAGGGAAAGGGAGATCTCAGCCAGGGAAAGGGGGATCTCAAACAAGGAAAGGGGGATCCTAAAGAGGGAAAGGGGGATCCCAACCACAGAAAGGGGGATCCCAAACAAGGAAAGGGGGATCTCAGCCAAGGAAAGGGGGATCCCAACTAGAGAAAGGGAGATCCCAATCTGGGAAAGGGGGATCACAACCAGGGAAAAGGGGATCCCAACCAGGGAAAGGGGGATCCCAAAGAGGGAAAGGGAGATCTCAAACAAGGAAAGGGGGATCCCAGCCAGGGAAATCCCAACCCAAGGCAGGGAATCCCTAACTGCTGCCCCTCCCTGTGTGCCCGGGTTGAAGGCTGGATCCCAGCACTGTCCCCCCACACGGGAGGTCTGAGCATTCCCGGTGGTCTCCACTGTCACTGCCAGGGAAGGGAAGGACAGCTCTAAGAGGGAAAAGCTCATCAGGGATTTCTCTGGGACTGCCTGGCAGAAATTCCCCTTCCATTCCACAGACCCCAGATCCAGCAGGGGAATGTTTATATTCTAAGGGGGGGGATATTTACAGGCCAGGGAAGTTTCCATTTAAATTCCATTAAATAATAAAATATTTGGGATTAAACATTAATTCCATTCCATCAGAAAATCAGGAATGATCCTTTCTTTTGGCACTTTGAAGCCCAGTCTCTGCCCCTCTCAGAGACAGCTCCGACGGCCAGGCTGGAGCTGGGATCCCTTTGGAGCACATGGGGAACGGACACAGAATTCCCGTTCCCTGGATCTCCCTTACCCCTAGGGACAGGATCAGCTTCTCCCTGCACAGCCCAAAGGGAAACCCAGAGCTGAGCGTTCCCAAAGGGAAACCCAGAGCTGAGCGTTCCCAAAGGGAAACCCAGAGCTGAGCACTCCCAAAGGACCTTTTCCTTCTGTTCTGTGGGATTCTGGCAGGGCCCCATTCCCAACCATGACCCTCACATCCCAAATCCAGGGGAAGGGCCCTGGGGCTCCCGGTGACCAAATCCTATCTGGCTCTGCCTGGGGCTGGAAATGCAGTGGGGGGGACACAGGGAGGGATGGACTGGAATGGACTGGGATGGACTGGGATAGATGAACTGGGATACTGGGATGGATGAACTGGGATACTGGGATGAACTGGGACACAGGGAAGCACTAACTGGGATAAGGAGCTGTGAGATGTAGGAGGAAGAGCACAGCGACCAGAACTAAATTGTTGGGATGGGGATGGGGATGGATTTAAGGCACTCAGTGGGAATTGGGAATGATTGTTATCCACGGGCTTGGGCACAGGACTTTCTCCTTCCCTGTTTCTTGTGACCTGGGATGGAACAGGACTGGATCCAAGCTGGAATGGGCAGAGATGGCTCCTTCCACACTAAATCCAAGGCTTTGGATTGCTTTGGAACTTCCAGCGTGGTCAGGGCTGTGCCCTGGGACAACTCCTGGGTCCCAGGGGCCTCGGAGCTCCAAGTGCCCCAGGGAGCAAAACCTTTTCTGGGAAAGCTGCAGCAGGTCTGCAGGGAGGGGAGGAGATGGGATGGGAATTGCAGGGATGTGATGAATGCATGGGAATTGACTGCAAATTAACAGGATCCAGGGGAAGGGAAGGGAAGGGAAGGGGATTTTCCTGGAAAAGCCACTTTTCCAGATNAAGGGAAGGGAAGGGAAGGGAAGGGAAGAGGATTTTCCCCACAAAGCCACTTTTCCAGATTCTGCCATGGCCAATGAGACACAGGCTGGAGTTTGAACATTCCCAGGATGAGAGAGAGGAGCAGGGAAAGAGCTGAAGTGTCCGTGCAAAGTCACTGCCAGGAGGGGGAACAGGGAGGTGAGAAGCAGGGAATGGCTGCAGGGAGCAGGGAATGGCTGCAGGAATACAGGGAATGGTCGCAGGGATACAGGGAATGGCTGCAGGAATACAGGGAATGGCCACAGGGAGCAGGGAATAAGTGCAAGGATGAGGGAATGCACAAGGGCCAGGGAACAGCTGCAAGGACCAAGGGCAAGGACCATGGAACAGACGTGAGGATCAGGGAACTGCAAGGACCAAGGGATGACTCCAAGGGCCAGGGACGGACTCCAGGAGTTCACAGGAGGACACGGACGGCACGCAGGGACCACAGAACAAGGGAACTCCAGGCCCAGCTCCGGGCTCTGGGGCAGAGCAGCCCAACTCCCCCGTCCCAATGCCGGCACCCCAAGGGCCACTCGAGGCTCTCCAGCAGCAGCTGGGGACAGTGGGGAGTGGGAGAAGCATTTCCATGGAGAGAAGGTCTCCAAGGATGTTCGCTGTGCCTGTGGGTAATTCCATCCCGCATTTGGATCCATGAGATCCAAAGGGGATCCTCCAGCAGTGCCCTCACTGCCAGAGGCACCAAACCCACCCCCCGCAGGGGAATCCCCACAGCATTCCCACAATTCCTACAAAGTTCTGCAAAACTACCTCTGAGCATCAAAATTACAGGAGAAAGGATTTTTTCCTCATTTCCATCTGTCCAAGGAATTTGAGGGAATCAAAAATAGAAGGGAAGGCTCTGCCCTCCAGAAAAGCCCCGAATTCAGGGAGAGAGGAAAATCCCTCTCTTCCCATCAGCATCAAATACAAAAATACACTTTGCATGGGAATATCCCACTGCTGGGGGAGGTGAGGACCACCAGGGAATACTGGGGATTCTGTACAAATCCAGGCAGGAGCTGGGACACCACGAAGCCCTTCCTGGATGAGGTAAGAGAGGTTCAGGCGAGCGAAGCCACCGGGGAGGAGCCAAGTTGTTCCTTTTCCATTTGTTTGCCCCCAAGTTCAGTCCTGAACAAGCCTGGAAAACTCCTGGGTTTGCTGGAACTTCCCACCACGGAGGGAAAAAACCAGGACCAAAAATCTCATTCAAAAATCTTGGGCCCAAACCCAAGAGCCTTCCTGATAAAGTCAGAAACGTTATCCAGGACAAAACCAACGGGGCCTGATCCCACCCATCTTCCAAAGGGTCTCAGACTTTCACGGACGGAATGTTGGACTTGGTCCAACTGTTCAAGGGCACCATTCCTGCCACCGCCACACGTCATTAATTAACACAGGTAATAATTATTCATTAGCACTGAGGTGATTCCAGGCCAGAACGCCAAATGCAGTCCCGCAGAGCAAAGGGGAAATCCCGACTCCGAATCCAAGGGAGAACATCCCAACAAAGGCCTCCATCCCGGGGTGATGTCCATGGATTCACCGGGGCAGCCCAGAGCAGCACAGCCCGTCCCCAGGGCAGGGAGCCCAGGCTGGCACATCCCTGTGCCCGGGGCAGAGCGCAGGACGGAGCCGGGACAGCGGGAACGGGAACGGGCAGGGGCAGGGAGAGCTCCCAGCCCCAACACGCGGCGCTGAGGGCGGGACCGGGAATTCTCCCAGGGCAGCACCCAGCCCAGAAGGCCCCAGTTCAAACCAGTTCAGAGCCAGGCCCTGAGTGACACAGGGACAGATGGGATACAGATGGGATACACCTGGGACACACCTTGGATACACCTGGGATACACCTGGGATACACTGGAAACATTCACTAAGTACCACACTCCAGTTTTTCCAATAGATCAGCTCTGTTTTTTCTGAACAATTCCGCTTTTTCCGATAGATCAGTTCTGGTTTTCCCAATAGATCAATCCTGGTTTTTCTGATCAAATACGGTTTTTCCAATAGATCAATCCTGGTTTTCCCAATAGATCAATCCTGGTTTTTCCAATAGATCAATCCCAGTTTTTCTGATCAATCCTGGTTTTTCCAATAGATCAATCCCAGGTTTTCCAACAGATCAATCCTAGTTTTTCTGATCAATCCCGGTTTTTCCAATAGATCAATCCTGGTTTTTCCAATAGATCAATTCCCAGCCCACCCAGTGAGGGCAGAAAGGTCCTCTCAGGTTGAGGGGGATCCCCGAGGGGTTGGGATTTCAAGGCCTGGCCCAGGGATGTGCTCCAAGGATTGCCACTGAGAAATGAGGATTTTAATGACAGTTCCTTGGCCAGTGTGGGAAAAATGACTCTGGGATGCCACTGGAGAACAAGAAATAATTGAAATGATATTTCCTTTAGATATGTTCCTTGGGAATGTCCCTGCACCTTCACCCCAAACCTTTCACTGGGAACTCTGGGAGCTGGGGTGCCCAAGTCCTTTGGAGCTTTTTGGGGTTTTTTTTTGGTAATTCTCTTTTTTCCTTTTTCTTTCAGTCCGTGCCCCGCCAGGGTTTCCATTCCCTGCCCACCTGCAGCTCTCCAAAGAAATGTTCTTGAGGAAACCTCGGGAGGAAACCTTGGGATTCCATCCCAGGGGCAGCAAAGCCTTGGGACACTCGGAGAATTTCCCTCAGGCACGGCAGGATCCCAACAAACAGCTGGGATTTTCCTGCCTGACTGCTGCGCTCCAGGGGGAGCACGGATTGTGTTTTAGGGACGGTTTTGGCTGTGGAATTGATGGCATGACCACAATATTCCCTGCTGGCTGCCTTTCCAGGGTGCTGGCTGCAGTGGGAAGAGGATTTCACCCCTGGAACACGCAGGGAATTCCGGACACACCTCTGGACACCCCTGGCATGAGGGGGTACAGAACCCCCAGCCTGTCCTGGGCCCCAGGGATGCTCAGTCCCAGCCACTCTGGCTCCACCTGCAGCTCCACACTCTGGGATTTGGGATTCCCAGCCCTCCAGCACCACGGGATTTTCCCACCTGAGGAGCCCATTCGTCCCACACCCATCCAGGGAAGTGCCACGATGCAGGAATTACCTGGGATTGGCCAAAGGAATGAGGTTTAGCTCTAACTGTGCCCTCCCCTCCCAGTGTGGAGCATAAGGCACAGCAGGATCACCAGACCCCAGGATCACTGCCCAGGCAGGCAGAGCCACTGCACAGAACATTCCAGAACCACCCCCCAGGAACCTGGCCTGGCTGCTTCTGCTCTCAGCCCTGGGGCTGTAAGAGATAAAACCCAGCTCCTCGTGCTCCCAGTGCCCCCTTCCCAGATTTCTCCCAAGGCCCAGGTGTGTGTGGGTAACTGTCCATGGAATGACACCGATGTGTGTCCCCTCAGCAGCCCCAGGGCAATCAGCACCACGGACCCCTGTGGATGGGGGAGATTCCAGGCACCAGGCAGGAGGGAAGCAGAGCAGGACGTGGGGAGAGCCTTCATCACTCAGACACGGGGCTGAGCAGGACAGGGGGACAGGGAATTCCACCCCCAGAAGCCAAGAGATCCTGTTCCAGCCCTGGGAAGCCCTTCCCTGGAGCACAGGGAGAAGGAAAACCCCAAGTGGGGCGCTCCACAGGGACAGGAGCTCTGCCTCAGCAGGATTTCCTACTCCTGGCTCCCCACAAAACCACTGGAGGCAGGTTGGGAAGTGGCTCTGGCTCTGTTGGAGCTGCAAACCCCGGCAGCCCAAGCAGCAGGAGCTGGTTCTGGATCAGCCCCTGGCTGGTGGGAAGAACAACCCCAGGGGAGTGGAGAGGTGGAAGAACTGAGAGCCTCAATCCCAGCCGTGGAGGGATCATCCACAGGCTCCAAACCCATGGAATTTGTGCATCTCCACAGGTCTGACCAAGCCCCAGTGATGTGTCTCAGCACTAAGTAATAAATTAACCCACTAACGAGCCCCAGTAATGAGCTGTGCTCGGATCTGGATATGCCCAAGGATATTATTATTATTATAATCATTATTATTAATATAATTATTATTATTATTATTATTAAAGCTCTCACTGCCACTGAGGGGCTCGAAGCCAAAGCTGAGGAACACCAGGCTGGAATTGCAGCGGAAGGCACGGACAGCCCCATCCTCTGGGAGACAGCCCGGGGTTATTGCTGCCCCATCCCCGTCCAGGTGGAGTCACTGCTCCCCAAGCCCAGCCCCCCGGGGGTGCAGGCCCTGTCCTGTCCCTCAGGCCGTGTGAGGGGGCCCCGCTGTGACCCCCCCCAAAGCAGGGCCCCAGGAGGAAGGGATCCGAGCGGGAAGGATCCGGCTGGGCCTCGTTCCCCTCACCTCCCGATCCCACACGGATCCGGGCACGGCTGCCCCTGGAGCAGGCAGAGGGAACGGGCTGGAAGAGCACCCTGGCACCCCTGGGATCCAGCCAGGCTGTACCAGCACATGGATCCTGCAGCTTCCACGGAATCAGCTCTGGGGCCCCAAGAATGCCCCAAGGGAAGCCGGTGTCCAGCAGAACTCTAGCACCAATCCTTGGAAAATTAAGACTTTAATGTGCCTCCAATCAGGACCTCAAAGCCACGGATCCTGTCTGAGAGTCCTGGCCGGAGTGGGATTGATCCCTGAACACCGAGCGGGGGAAGCAAAGCACAAAGTGAGATTTTTTTTTTTCCCTCCCAGTGCAATTAACTTTAAATTATTAATTTTAAATTACACAGAGCGAGTGAAAACTTCCAGAACAAGAGCCCTGCACCACCAGATTCCCAAGGAATTGGGGCTGGGGGACGGCCCAGCCCTGGCAGCAGCACGAGTGGCCCACAGCCCCAGTAACCTCCAGCACCCCAGTAACCTCCAGCACCCCAGGAACGTCCAGGACCCCAGGAACCTCCAGTACCCCAGTTCCTGGGATCCAGCCCCTTTTCCCTCCAGACAGAACCAATCTGGGCACAAGCCGGGGCTGTGGGAACGGGGCTGTGGCACTGGGACACAGCCCCACAGTGGGAACACCTGGTTCCCCTCAGCCCCTTCCCAGCCAGGTAAGGACCTTCCAGGAGCAGACAGCACAGCACAAGGAGGGGCTTTCCGGGCAGCCGGAGCCTTCCTGGGGATGTGAGGTACTGCCCACCCTCAGGAATGCACCCCAAAGCAGCTGTCCAGCTCCCCGGGTGCCAGGCTCCAGCCTTGACTCCAAAGGGAGGATTTTCCAGGATTCCACATGCCAGGGGGGTCCAGCTCAGCTGCCCCAGGTGGTCCAACCCCACAAGTGCCCCTCATGTGCCCCCAGGCTGGGCTGGCAGTGAGCTCAGAGCCTGGCACAGCACAGCATTCCCGGGAGTGGGGCTCCAGCCTGGGCACATCCCACATCCCACATCCCGTACCCCAGCTCCAGGTGCTCCCCTCACCCGGCCTGCTCTCCCATTCCTCCCGAGGGACCCGGGTGTCCCCCAGGGCTCTCTGTGTCCCCTCCCTGGGTGGGCACGGCCACTGCCGTGTCCCTCGCAACGCTGTGATCACCAGGTACAAAGTGCAAAAGTGTTGCTGTTCCTGCATCCATTAAAAACTTTAAAAACAGAACAAAACAAACAGAAAAAGGATTTCCATCATCATTTGCAAATACATTAATTCAGTCTCCAAAGAGCCAGCAAACCCCTGGTCACCTCCTCGTGGGCAGGGTCCCCTGTGGCCAACACGGACGTCGGCAGGAGAGGCCACCTCTGACCCATTCCAGCTCCTCCCTGATCCACCTCGTGTCCATGGAGAGCCCGGAGCAGTGCTGGAATGCAGGGACATCCCGTGCCCTGGACAGCTGGGCCTCAGCGTCACTCCCCGGCTCCGGCTGGGGACAGCCCCGGCCTCGGCCCTGCCCCAGTCCAAGCCCTCCCTGCTCCCTCCCATGGAAGTGTTGGCATTCCTCCTCTCCTGTGAAATGTTTCTGGTAAGGCTTTATTGCTCTACAAAGCGGTGCAAAGGCTGCCCGAGGACAGCTCCATCAGGAACTTTGGTCACACGGCTGCGGGATTTGTGCGCTGGCCCCGGCCGCCGCTGGACCTGCTACCTTCCCAAGAGAAGCTGAATACTGTGTGCAATAACACTGGGAAAACAGCACTGAACCCCAAATCCAAAACAAAAACCAGGGGCACGGGGAAGGGGACAACTGAAATCAGGCAGAAGGCTTGGGAAGAGCCCGTCATTCCCGTGAGGACTGAACTCAAATGCTACATTTCGACAATGCCGAGTGTCTTTCCGAACGGATCGGTGCTGTTGGATCTGCGTGTCTGGTCCTGAACGCCAGCTCGCTCTCATCAATGCAGCATTTATTAAAAAATAAAATTAAAAAGAAAAAAAAAAAAAAATAATAAAGAATTGACAAATTGCATCACCAGGGAGCAGCCTGGCCTGGCTCACACACGTCCCGGGGCGGCGGCGGCGGCATCAAGCGGGGCCGTTCAACGTGGCTTCGGCGCAGGGCAAGGCCTCCTCACTCCTGCAGGGACACCAGGGAGCAGCCTTAGGGACACGGGACACACCGGGAAAGCTCCCAAAGCCTCCCCCATCCCTCCTGGGAACGCCCTTCTGCTGGGACCTGGGCCCCTCCCTCTGCTTGTGCTTTGTCTGCCCAGGGAAGCGTTCTCAGCTCCCTGTGGAGAAACTCCCTCGTGGAATATTACGGGGAAAATCAACGTGGAATCAGGGAATGGCCTGGGTGGGAAGGGGACTTGAAGCTGTCTAGTTCCAACCCCTCCCAAGGTGATCAGAGGGATGGGGCATCTCTGCTACGAGGACAGGCTGAGAGTTGGGAATGTTCAGCCATGGAGAGCTCAGAGCCATTCCCAGGGCCTGAAGGGGCTCCAGGAGAGCTGCACAGGGACTGGGGACAAGGGACAGGACACAGGGAATGGCTTCCCACTGGGAAAGAGGAGATTTGGGTGAGATTTTGGGAAGGAATTTCTGCCTGGGCTGGAATTGCCAGAGCAGCCGTGGCTGCCCCTGGATCCCTGGCAGTGGCCAAGGCCAGGCTGGACACTGGGGCTGGGCTGGGGACACTGGGAGGTGTCCCTGCCATGGCAGGGGTGGCCCTGGGGGGGCTCTGGGGTCCCTCCCCACCCAGCCATGTGGGATTGTGCCCTCACCTGTCCCTCGTGGCCGTGTCTGTGGCAGGTGGTGTGACAGCAGTGACTCTCTGGTGCCCGTCCGTGTGCGTGGCCGCGCTGCTCCGGGCTCGGGGGGCTCCGGCCGGCCCCGACTCGGCCACGGGAGGCGTCTCCACAGCTGCTCTGTCAGAGTCACTGCGGGACAGGGACACGTGAATGGAGCTCAGCCCACAGGAACAGCAGACTCACACTGCAGTGGGGCTCGGGTTCCACCAGGGAAAACAAAATTCTTCCTGCTCTCCTCACACAGGCCTCAGGACCCCATTGGGAATGAGAAGCGGCAGTGAACTGGGATTAAGAACACCTGGCACATCCTGGAGGCTCCGGGTCCCAAACCCAAGAGGACACAGCAGAACAGCTCCTTGAGGGAGGCATCCCCAACTCCTGCTGCAAATCCAGTCTGAGCATTCCCAAACTGCCATTCCCACTGCCATTGCCGGGCTGGCACAGCCTGCTCTGCTCTGCTTGGACACAGATGCTGCTCTGCTCCACAGGGACAGGCCCCTCAGGCTTCTGGGGCACCCAGAAAATCCTGGCTTTAGGGCAGATCCTGCAATCCCATGGAGGAAAAACCCCAGGGATTGGATGTCCAGAATCTAAACATGAAGGGACAATGTCCCCAGTGAGGCACCAACAACCAAAGCTCAAATCCTGGCAAAGGAGAACTGAAGGAACAAGCCCTCCCAATCTCTTGTTTGGAATAAACCCACCCAGATTTCCAGCTGGAGAAGGGATTTCTGTGCACATCTCATTTTTTGGCTTCCAAGGCAGAGGATGAGCTGCCCCAGGAATGATTTTCCTCTCAGTTTCCATCCAGAACAATTCCTTCTCCCTCTCTCCCAGAGCAAATCTCCACAAAAGGGAGGAAAGCTGGAGATGGCTGAGCTGAAATCCTGTCACCAGCTCTGGGGGAGTTTTCATGGAATAAAATAATCCCAGCTGGATAATTGGACATGTGATGGAGATTGGAGACTGAGGTTCTATTTCTGGAGCACTTCTCTTGAAAAAAACCATAAAAATGAGGAATAATGAGATCCAAACATTCCCTTTCCTCCAGGGCTCACAAGCTCCTCAGAAGTACCAAAATACACCTTGGAGAGACACAGGGCTGGAGCTGCATTCCCAGGAATGTCTCTGGAACGCCACTTCCCACACAAAAAACTGGAGCTTGACATTTCCATGACTCTTAAAGAGAAACTTGTGAAACCCACCCCCTGAAGTTTCCAGGGAGGATTCCAGAGTTACCTGAGCACCCATGGGGGGTCAGGAATTTCTCTGCCTTCCCCGGGCTCCTGGAAAATCCCAGCTGGACACACGGGGCCAGAGCCAGGGGTGACACAAGCCCAGCAAGGAGTTTGTGTGGGACGTCCTGCTGTCCCTTGGACACTCCAGGGATGGGATCCTGCGCAGTGGGATCCAAAGTGGGAAGCTGAGAGCAATTCCTGAGCTGCATCTCCCGGCCCAAGGATCCCCCTGGGCAGCTGGGATGGGGCCCATGGGGGGTGCCACATCTGGAGGGTATGATGGGCTGCAACATCTGGTTCTCCATGGAATCCACAGGGGCCTTGGGCAGCTCCAAGGATAAAAGACCTCCCTGTGGATTCCAAGGACAAGGGGAAGGAAAACCCTGAGTCCCTGAGCAGCTCCCAGGAGAATCAGAGATCTCTGGGTGGATTCCAGTATTCCAGGGGCACAAGGGGAAGGACACCTTGTTCCTACAGCAACAGGAATGGGGTTTGGTGCAGGTTTTGGGGAAGTGCTTGGAGAGAGCCACAACCCACAGAGTGACTCCAGAATGTTCCTGATTTCCCTGGAATCCTTAAGGAATGTGGTAAGACACGGATATTCCCACTGCAGGCAGAGTGGTCTGGGAGAGCTGAGGACACTGGGAAGGTTCTGGGTGGTGATTCCCACTGGGAGCCCAGCCTTGGAGCGGCTCCAGTCCCAGCTGTGGCCCCACTCCTGTCCTCCCACAGCTTCCCCTGGCATCTCTGGCCATGGACACAGCTGTGGAGAGCCCCAGACACCTCCAGGGGAGGCCGTGGGTGCTCCAGGATTTCCTCTCTTTGCCACAATGGAATCAGCTCTGTGGAAGGGCAGGCAGGCAAAGACAGGCAGGTTTGGAAGCTTTATCCCTGTGGAATGTGGTACAGACACTTGTCTGGAGAGGAGAACATTCCCAGTGTGCCAAGCCAGGGACAAACAGCTCCCTCCTGCCAGGAATCCACGGGAAGAGCTGAGAACATCCCGAAGAGGACGGACACGGGAACAGCTGGAGCTGGGATAGCAGGAAAGGTTCTTGCCCCAGAGGGTGCTGGGCACTGGAACAGCTCCCCAGGGACTGGGCACGGCCCCAGAGCCCCCAGAATGTCTGGACAACGCTGGGGTTGTTGGAGCAGTGACCCTGTGGGTCCAGCTCAGGACATTCCCTGATCCTACTGGAACCCAGGTCTGCCCACACCACGATCCAGGGCAGGAAATGCACCTGGAGCACAGCTTGGATCAGCTCCAATGGACACAATTTCACACAACCTGAGAGGAGAGGCTGCTTTCAGCACAGCTGGAACTGCTGCGCCTTCCCTCACCTTCTGCTTCCCACCAAGCCACAGCCAGGCCGTTCCCAGGCAAATTATCAAAATTAATGCATTTATCGTACTGAAATGTACCAAAATTAACTGTATTTATCAAAATTAATGCATTTATCTAAATTAACTTCATTTATCAAAATTAATGCATTTATCAAAATCAACTGTATTTATCAGAATTAATGCAATTATCAGAATTAATGCAATTATCAGAATTAACACATTTCTCAGAATGAGCTGCCTCCAACCAGACCCTGGGATAACTCCTGCTCTAATTCCAGGGAATTTTGCAATCCCAGTGGTCTCCCAGCCCCCTGGGCCCCCAGGAGCTGCTGCTGGCTGAGGTCAGCCAGGGATGACCCCAAACTGTCACCAGCTATTGCTGAAGGGAAACTCCTGATCCCGAGTCAGGTGCACAAACCCAAGGCCTCCAGTAAAAGACACAAGGAAATCCATGGAAGAGCACGAGGGGAAACCTCAGAATGTCACATGTGGGTAAACCTCTGTGGATGCAGCAGACACCGACTGGGCTGGGCAGCAGCTCCCAGCCCACAACTGCAGCAGGTTGGATTGAGGATGCAATTCCTACAAACCTGCCCAACCCCTGGATCTGCTCCAGCCTTACCTGGTGCTTTTATCACTGATTGGCTTTGACAGCGAGGGGAGAACGAGAACCTGAGTGGGTTAAACCTTCCCCCCATGGCTGCACGAGGCTCCCATGGTAACCTTTACTCTGCTTATGTGGGCAATCCATCGGGATCCTGCCCTCGGATCCCAGATCCACATGGACACAGATGTTCTTGTGACACTGGAGTGGCCCAAAGGACAGGGACAGAGATGCTCCTGTGATACTGGAGTGGCCCCAAGGATGGGGACAGAGATGTT
This sequence comes from Sinosuthora webbiana, assembly GCA_013397395.1. Lineage (NCBI taxonomy): Eukaryota > Metazoa > Chordata > Aves > Passeriformes > Sylviidae > Sinosuthora > Sinosuthora webbiana. Next base: position 90,843 of record VXBN01014609.1, on the reverse strand, counting down.
CTTGTGACACTGGAGTGGCCCAAAGGACAGGCCACAGTCAGAGATGTTCCTGTGACACTGGAATGGCCCAAAGGACACAGACAGAGATGTTCCTGTGACACTGCAGTGGCCCAAAGGAGCCCCAACCCTTCCCTGGAATAACCCTGTGCTGAATATGTCCCTCAGCACCCCCATCCCCACGCCAGGGGCAGGACCTGACACGGAGCCCACGGGAGAGGGGACACGGGGCCCGCGCGGGGCCACGCCAGCCCACGGAGATCCCTTCCCACCTGGAGGGAGCCGGCCTGTCCTTGCCGGGCTCCTGTGCCGTGGGTTCCGTGGCAGCCTTGGCCTTGTCGTCGTCGTCGTCGTCGCTGTCGGAGCTGCCCGAGGAGCTGCTGTCCAGCGCCCCCAGCGGCGCCTTCCGCGTCCCGCAGGCGTTCCACACGCACGGGGAGGCAGCGCTGGCTGCGGGGGAACAGCCCGGCTGTGGCCTCGGGAGAGCTCCCCAGAGCTGCCCCGGGGCTCGCACAGCGCCTGCAGCCACCGCACGTGGGCTGGGAATCACGGCGTGGCTGGGTGGGAAGGATCTCAAGGCCCACCCAAGTGCCACCGTGGGCGGGGACACCCCCCCGCTGTCCCAGAGCGCTCCAAGCCCCGTCCAGCCTGGCCTGGGACACTCGCAGGGATAAATGACGTGTCCCTGTGATGTCAGCCCCAGCTCAGTGCAGCTCCATCCCTCCCCTGCTGACACTGTCCCAACAAACCCTTGGGATTTCTGCCCTTCCCGCAGGGAACCCCCAGGTCTGCCCTGCCCCAGGAGCCGAGGGCCCCCGTGTGTGGCCCGGTGTCACTCACAGTTCTTGTCCTGGCCCTGCGCCGGGGTCCTGTCGGCGCCGCCGCTCTCGGTGTACACGGGGGAGCTGCAGCGAGGGCCGGACTCGGAGCTGGGGAGGGGAGAGCCCTGAGCACGGAGCCAGACCACCCCAGAGCCTCCCAACGGCCCCAGGAGCAGCCCCGGCCCTGCTCTTCCTTCCCATCGCTGTTCTGGGCTTCTCTAAACCTTATTTACTGGTTTTCCACCCCAGTGAGGACACAGAAAGCGGGGCTGTGTCCCAGCCCCAGCCAGGAGCACTGGGAAGCAGCGGGAAGCATAAAGGAGCCCCGATCCATGATCATCAGACAATATTAAACAATAAAAGGGGAGCAATGGGAAGGGGAAGAGGAAAGGATTACAGCCAGGCACCCCGTTAACACGTACCCCAAATACTCCCCCCTTGCCAAGCCCCACGAGAGCTGGAATTGCACGGCTCTTACCAGCAGAAAGGCTGGAAGTCAGTGAACTTGGCCCAGCCCTTCTCCTCGGGGGCGCTGCTCTGCGGGGCGGCCGAGTCCCACACGCTGGAGCCCACGTCCATGGCCACGGGCGGCGTGGTGCCGGCGCCGGCGGGCTCGAACACGGCCGTCCAGCCTGCCCCTGCACACACCACAGCCTGCCTGGGGTGCCAGCCCGGCCCCAGCCGCCCAGGGACTGCCCAGGGACAGCCCAGGGACAGCCCAGGGACACGGCAACCCAGCCCAGAGATCCCAGGGACACAGTGACTCAGACCAGGGACACCCCAGGGATATCCCAGGGATACAGCAACCCAGCCCAGGAACACCCCAGGGATCCCAGGGACATCCCAGGATCACCTCAGGGACATCCCAGGATCACCCCAGGGATCCCAGGGACACGGCAACCCAGCCCAGAGATCCCAGGGACACAGTGACTCAGACCAGGGACACCCCAGGGATATCCCAGGGATACAGCAACCCAGCCCAGGAACACCCCAGGGATCCCAGGGACACGGCAACCCAGCCTGGGAACATCCCAGGGATCCCAGGGACACGGCAACCCAGCCTGGGAACATCCCAGGGATCCCAGGGACATCCCAGGGACACAGCAACTCAGCCCAGAAACATCCCAGGGACCCCAGGGACATCCCAGGATCACCCCAGGGATCCCAGGGACACGGCAACCCAGCCTGGGAACATCCCAGGGATCCCAGGGACATCCCAGGATCACCCCAGGGATCCCAGGGACACGGCAACCCAGCCTGGAACACCCCAGGGACATGGCAACCCAGCTCAGAACAGCCCAGGGATCCCAGAGACATCCCAGGGATCTCAGGGACACAGCAACCCATCCCAGGGTCCCCCCTGCACACCCGCCTGTGTCCCACAGAAATCCCTCTATTGATGTTTATCCCCAGGAGAGGCACCCATGGAGACAAATGACACTGTGGGTGGGTTCATCCCCCAAGCCAGTGATCCCCAGCTCCAAGTCCCTCAGTTCCCTGCCAAAAGCTCCCATCTCCATCTCCAATGGTTGGGTTTTGGCAGTTTCAGGTAAGGAACTGATCAGTGGATTCCAATATTTAAGATCCTAAAATCACCTATTGTTTTACAGTCCTGGACAATTCCTCCTCCAGAACCTACTTCTACTTCTAGTCCCTCTTCCTACTTCCAGTCCTACAAATCCCACCTGGATTAGCATTTTTCCTTAGCTTTTCCCAGGGAAGAGGGAGGATTGCAGAGCCCCCCCCAAGGCTGGACCCCCAAATCTGATCCCAAATTCCAGCTGAGTCTCCAGAGGGTGACTGGGCTACCACACACAGCCCACTGGGACTGGGAGGTTTATACTGGTGCTTCCCAATGAACTGGAATTACTGACACTTCAAAGGGGTGCAGAGAGCAGGATCCTGGGGTAACCCTGCCTGGTGCTCACAGTGACAACACAAAGGCAGCACCCGAAGAAAAAAATGGTTTAGAACTCAAAAAGCTTGGAAAAATGGATGGTTGGGAAGATGTTTTTGTCCCTTGGAATTGCTCTGCTGACAGCAGTGTGCGTGCCCAGCGCTCCCATGGTGTCATTTACATGGAGAGCTGGAAAATCCCTCAAGGGAGCAGACAAGATGGAGAGAGAATTTACAGGGGCTGGATGGACAGGACACAGGGAATGGCTTCCCACTGCCACAGGGCAGGGCTGGATGGGACATTGGCAATTGGGAATTGCTGCCTGGGCTGGAATTGCCAGAGCAGCTGTGGCTGCCCCTGGATCCCTGGCAGTGGCCAAGGCCAGGCTGGACACTGGGGCTGGGCTGGGGACACTGGGAGGTGTCCCTGCCATGGCAGGGGTGGCCCTGGGGGGGCTCTGGGGTCCCTCCCCACCCAACCATTCCTGGATTCCAGGAAAAGCCTATCTCTCTGCACTCCTCCTCCAGTCACTGCTGGAAAAGCAGGAGAACGGGCAGGGATGGGGTGTGGAGACACCTGGCAAAGGTGGGCACACAACTCCTGTCCTGGGGTGGGAGGAGCTCAGGTCACAGCCCTGCACTGCTGCTTTGGCTGGGATTTGCACTGAAGGATTCAGGGAACCACAGAACCACGGAATGGTCTGGCTGCAAGGGGACCCTAACGCCCCTGTCATTCCAGGCCCCGCCATGGGCAGGGATCCTGGGGTTCTCCCTGTGGGGCTGCCTGACACTGGGCTGCTGTGGGGCAGGACTGCAGCTCCCAGAGACCGGCCAGGAGGGACGGGGCACTCTGCAGGGGAGCTGGCAGGGCTCCCCAGAGCCGGTACCTTGGGAGGGCTCCGGGTCCTTCCTCTCGGGGGCGCTGCCCTTGCGCGGGGAGCGGGGCGGCTGCTCCTCCTCCTCCGAGTCCACGCTGCCGTCGTGGTCCCCGTTCTCCAGGTCACTCTTGGAGCTCTCTGACGTCTGCGAGGCTCCAAACCTGAGTGGGAACTGGGGGTGAGCCACGCCCACATCCCTCAGCTCCTGTCCCGGGCCCCGAAACAGCCCAGAGCCTTTTCCAGGATTGTTTCCCCCAGAATGTTTCCCCCAGTGGGGGGCTCTAATCCTGGGTGCCCAGAGAGATTTCCCCAGATTCCCTCAGGCTTTGGTGTCAGAGTGCCCTGGAGGAGCAGGACAGAGCCAGGGCTGGGGACACCACACAAACCAGTCCCCAGCAAGGGGACAGGCACTGGAGTGGAGCCCACCCCGTGCCCGGGCAGGACCTGAGGCTTCTGATGCTTGGCAAGGACACAGCGAGGTCTTGGATGTTTTCCCTGTTTCCTTTGATCATTTCAAATTGGGAATTATGGAAATAACTTTATTTAATAAGTGGCTCTGTCAAAGGGATGAAAAATTATTTCAAAGCCTGAGATGCCCCTGGGAGACCTCTTGTTCTCACTTTTCTGATTTGAATGTTCTGAGAAAGAACGTTCTGCCCACTCCCCTCAGCCTCACCTCCTCCTCCTCCTCCTCCTCTCCAGGGATGAGGGAAGGAACAAATTCCAAGTGTTTCACACTAAGGGTGGGGGTTTTTAATGTGTTTGATGGAAGACTCATTTATCAGGTGTTCCCATTGTTAACGAATTCCCTCAAACTCGATCTGTCTCCAGCTCAGGAGAACCCCCAGCACAAGTGGCAGAAAAGCGCTCAGGGTTGTGTCAGATAAAACCTCACAGCCCCAAAACGGCACAAAACCCAAGGAATTCCTCCTGGCCTGGACTGAAACGTGCAGATTCCCAACACCAGGGGGGAAATCAGGGTTCTGCTTTCACCTTACCGTGTCCTGGACTTGACCTGGGTTGTGTAGGACATCTCCTTCTCCTCCCAGATGTCCTCCTCCTCCTCGTTGTCGTCGAACTGCTGGATGCGCTCGTTGCAGCAGGCCTCGAACAGGGAGGCGTTGGGCTGCAGACCAAAGGGAAATCACGTTCCAGAGGAGCTCTGCAGACACTGCCTTAACCCCGAGTCTCAGGGCTGACCAAATGCAGCTTTGCTCAGGAGCTGGGATCACCTGCCATCACCACAGTCCAGCTGCTGCTTTGCTTTGGGGCAATAAACCAGGAAAGGACAGAATGAGCCTGGCAATGTTTAGATCCCTCTCTGCCTATGCTTCCCTAACCTGTGACTGGAAAGATGATCTAAAGCTGAGAGAGCTGGGGGGGCTCACCTGGAGAAGGGAAATGCTCCAGGGAGAGCTCAGAGCCCTTCCCAGGGCCTGAAGGGGCTCCAGGAGAGCTGCAGAGGGACTGGGGACAAGGGACACAGGGACAGGACACAGGGAATGGCTTCCCACTGCCACAGGGCAGGGCTGGATGGGACATTGGCAATTGGGAATTGCTGCCTGGGCTGGAATTGCCAGAGCAGCTGTGGCTGCCCCTGGATCCCTGGCAGTGGCCAAGGCCAGGCTGGACACTGGGGCTGGGCTGGGGACACTGGGAGGTGTCCCTGCCATGGCAGGGGTGGCCCTGGGGGGGCTCTGGGGTCCCTCCCCACCCAACCATCCCAGGATTCTCTGATTCTAAGAACAGACTGGCACTGCAGGGAGGGAGGAAGATTCCCTCCGTGCCAGGGGTGCTGCCTCAGAGGGAACATTTCCCGGGAGGAGCCCCTGAGGGGCCGAGCAGTGCCCCGGCTCTCTCAGCCCCCCTGCACTGCCCAAAGCCCCCCAGCCCTGTCAGAAGGCAAGCAGGACCTTCCCAGAAGCACGTTCATCCCAGCACCCCCAGGGCCCCACTCACGCTGTCGTCGTCAGCGTCGATGTTGAAGTTGATCTCGGCGATGCGGTCGAAGGGAGCGCTGCAGGGAGGAGGGAGGGAACAGCCTCAGGGACGGCTCCCACAGCCCAGGGACAGCAGCCACAGGGCCACTCCTGGGCTGGGATCACAGCCACCGTGTCCCCTCCCTGAGGGAAGGGTGGAACAGCCCCTGCCCATGGCAGGGGGGCACTGCAGGGGCTGCCTGGGGGACAGCCGGGGGGGTCGGGCTGTGCTCCCAGGGGACAGGGACAGGAGGAGAGGGAACGGCCTCAGGGTGGGCCAGGGGAGCCTCAGGGTGGACAGCAGCAGGAATTTCCCCATGGAAAGGGGCTCAGGCCTTGGGAGTGCCCAGGGAGGTCTGGAGTGCCCATCCCTGGAGGTGCCCAGGGAACTCCTGGAGGTGGCACTGAGTGCTCTGGGCTGGGGACACGGTGGGGATGGGGCACAGCTGGGACTGGATGGGCTGGGATGGGCTTTTCCAGCCTCAGGGATCCCGGGATTCTCTGAATCTCAGGGCAGGAGTGGCTCAAAGCCCGAAGTGTGGCTGTGCTGTGATGTGAATATCAGGATGAGCCAATTCCCAGTCCAAGCCAGAGGAGCCCCAGGTGGGAACAGCAGAGGGTGCTGCAGGCCCACAAATTCCCAGTTCCCAGAGTTTGGATCCAGGAGGAGTTCACTCCCCCTACTCATGGATCTGTAGCTTTTCCAGTGTTATTTGCTTTGAAAGCCTCTCCAGCAGTTCAAACCTCCTGCAATCCCAGGGACACTGATACATGACCTTAAATATTCCAATTCACTTCCAGCCCAGTGTCCAACAGCTGGAAACAGCTGGCAGGGAGCACCACTCCCAGAATATTCCAGGTTTTGCAGGACATTCTACTTTTCCCATCACAAACAGAGCCAAAACATCCCAGGCAGGGACATTCACGTGGGGCCATATTTGCCAGCAGTGGAAAGTCTTTTTTTTTTTAATTTACGTGTAGAACTGAATAATTTCTGATCAATTCAACTCTGATTCTATTCTGGAACTTTTTGGCCTTACCAAGTTCCTGAGCTGTGTGAGGCTCAGGAAAAACCCTGGATGGGAAGGGCAGAGGTGCTGCCTTGGATCCCAAGGAATTCCTGGGATAGACAAACTAAGGAGCACTGGAGAGCTGCCCTGTCCATAACTGGTCCCAATTTCAGGACTGTTATGGCCACTGGGATAATCCCCGTGCCAGGATCATTTCTAAGAAGAGAGGATGAGCTGCAGCTTAAATGGGATGAAAGGAATCCTATAAAAGCAAAGAATTCCAAGCTCTGGATTCAGCAAGTTGTGTAACACTGAATCCACATCTCCCTGAACTGCCACTGCTCCTGATTATCCCTGCTCCCTTCTTCAGGGGGGGGAAAATGGCTGCATTTTCCATGGATTCCAACAGAACACTGTCCTTTCATTCCTCATTCCAATAAGGATTTAATTCCTTGGAAAAGATCTGTTTAACTGCCCACAGTTTGTTCTCATGCTTTGCATTTAAACTCATTCCAGACCAGGGCTGGAAAACCGTTGCCTGCTCTATTTCAAATATCCCTCTTTAAAATGAAGGAATACTTTTCCTGGCTTCTCCTCTACTTAACCTGGCTCTGTAGATTGGGTTGGGCTCCTGGAAACCAAGGAGCTGTATCCGACCTGAGGAGGGATAACGAGGCTCATTTGTAAACCTGAAGCAGAGGGAGGATGGGTTGTAAAGAGGCTGAAAAGCCAAACACCCCCAGACTCACTTGGTGCCGTCACCAAACAGCCCCAGACTCACTTGATGTTGTCATCCTGGTCTGCAAACTCCTCGTCGTTGAAGCCGAACTGATCGGCGAAATTGGCCGTCATCTGCTGGATCTGGTACTCGGAGAAGGCCTGGGAAGGGATCCCAAAAAATCCATCCTTAGGGCGTGCAGAGACATCCCAGAAACAGTCAGTGGAGCTGCAGGGAAACAGCCCCTCCAGGAAAGCATTAAAACCCCAGGGAGGTGTGTGAAATCCTCATTCTCACCTGCTGGAGAGTGAGCTCGTTGGGAAATGCACTTTCAATGTCCTCATCCTCGCTGGAGGAGTGCAGGTGGTGGGTGGTCACCTGGGAAAGCACAAACCAGTCAGGGAGCCAGGGAAAGCTGGAAAAGCTCCAAGGTTTCAGTTCCACCAAAGCCCAAACTCCTGCCCAGGCAGGAGCTGCCCCAAGGAATCCCAGGGAGCAGCTCAGCACCACGGATCAGCTCTGCTGAAGGACTGTTATGGAGTATGTTTATGGAAATGCTTTCTAGTGTGCCTTGAAGCGTTCTTCAGGAAAACAAGGAAAATGAGAAGAACCAGGACTATCCCTTTCTTCTGTGAGGGGAAGGCCAGCTGGAGTGACCGACTCACCAAATCCACCGTGTTTCGCCGGTTCGTCTCCGTCAGCGTCTCCTCCACAAAACTCTCCCACCTGCCCCTGCAGTCCTCAGGCAGCCCTGGAACCAGAGGGGACACAGAAACCATGGGATTTGGGGGGTCTGAACTCCTTGGAGACTCACCTGGGCTAAGGACTCACAGCTTCTCTCACCTTGCTGGGGACAATCCCGAGCAGGGCTCCAGCTGTGCCTGGGTCTTCCCTTTTCTGCTGGGGCCTGTGGGGGCCCTTCCCTCCCGTCCCTCCCAGCCCAGCACAACTGGGAGCCCAAAGGTGAGCAGAACTTGGGGGCTGGGGAGAGGGAATGGGGAAATAATAAAAGGAGAAAAGACCAGAAGGTTGTGTCCCCAGATTGTCACTGCCCAGCTGTGCCCCCTCCCAGCCTGGCAGGGGCTGAGCAGCGAGGATGGAAAATGTGGAAAATGGAAAATCTCCCTTCCTGCCACCCAAAGCCATGGGACAAAACCAGCTCTCCAAGCAGATCCAGTGAGGGCAGGATGGACACAGCCTGGCAATGGGAATATCCCTGAGGAGCACACCTGGGGCCTCTGGGGACATTTAACCTGGTGTCTCTTTCCTCACAGAGTCACAGGAACATGGAATGGGCTGGGTGGGAAGGGACCCCAGAGCCCCTCCAGTGCCACCCCTGCCATGGCAGGGACACCTCCCACTGTCCAGTGTTAACCTCACTGTGTGAAAACCAAGGGCAGCCAAATGGGCCCTCACCATACTTTAAATGACGGGATACTGTGGGATTTCCCTGGGAATCCCTTCCAATGGGAAAGGATCTTGAGGAAATCCCTGCAGTGAGTCCCTTCCAGGCGCTCCCAAGGGTTGTTTTTCCCTGGAGAGCAGTCAGGGGGAGCTGAAGGAGGAGGAGGAGAGGAGAAGAAGAAGGAGCAGGCAGTACCTTTCATGAAGTCACTGATCTGGGCCTGCATGGGCCCCTTCTCCATGTTGTGCACCACGGCGTTGGCGATGCGGGTCAGGTGCCCCATGTTCCCTCTCCTCCTGCCGCCCTCTGCCCTGGAACAGAGAGCAGCCGCTACCCACGGAGCCGGGACGGGACACCCATGGAGCTGGGACAGCCACGGAGCTGGGATGGGACAGCCATGGAGCTGGGATACCCATGGAGCTGGGACAGCCATGGAGCTGGGATACCCATGGAGCTGGGACAGCCATGGAGCTGGGATACCCATGGAGCTGGGATGGGACATCCACGGAGCCGGGATGGGACAGCCATGGAGCCGGGATGGGATACCCATGGAGCTGGGAGAGAGCCCTGGGAATGGCCCAGGCATTCCAGCCCCAATGCCCACAGAATTCCAGCCCCAAAGGCCACAGCATTCCATCCCCAATGGTCACAGCCTTCCAGCCCCAATGGCCACAGAACTCCTGCCCCAAAGGCCACAGAATTCCAACCTCAATGCCCACAGCCTTCCAGCCCCAATGGCCCCAGCATTCCAGCCCCACACATCCCAGAGTTCCCTGCAGAAGGCCAGCAGGGATCAGCCCTGCTCTGGCAGGGTGGGATGAGTTCACCCCCAGCACAGGAACCTTCCCTCATTTTGCCTTGTTCTGGGATCCCTCCTCCTGCTCAGGTAACATGGGAGGGGCTCCAAACAAGGAGCCAGACATGGAAAAGATGCAGGAATAAATAATCTGATGGTAATTCCCAGGGAAGAAAACTCCCAAAGTTAAGGATCCACAGCACAGCTACTGGCAGAGCTCCAGGGTGGGACTGGGATTGCAGTCCCCCCAAAAACAGAAGACATTCCCACCCAACCATGGGATTCTCCTCTTGGATAAAACCAGATCCCAGCAGTCCCTCCACTGCCTCTCTTCCTGGAGAGTGAAGCCGTGCTCAGAACCAGCTCAGGGAATCCTGGAATGGTTTGGGTGGGGAGGGACCCCAGAGCCCCCCAGGGCCACCCCTGCCATGGCAGGGACACCTCCCAGTGTCCCCAGCCCAGCCCCAGTGTCCAGCCTGGCCCTGGGCACTGCTGGTCTCCACCTGCCCACTGAGAGCAGCCAAGGACCTTCCTGCAAACTCCACCTTCCCAAAGCCCCAGATGAGATTCCTCTGCTTAAATCCCTATATTTTTCCTTCCATTCAGATTCTTTCCAGTGTGGTGGTGACTGGAACTCTCTGGCAGGAAATAGGGATGAGCTCTGGCTCCTTTCTGATTTAATCAGGGAAACTCCCAGGCAGCACCCAGGGATATTTTTGGTCCTATGGAACACGGCAAGGAAATGCCCAGCAAAATTCCTTATGTAAACAAGGGGATGAAAAAAGGACCAAAAACCCAACCAAACCAACAAAAAAAATGTAATCCAGACCTCAACCCACCAATTACGGTCTAAACAATTCCAGTGGGGCTCCAAAGCCCTTGGAAGCCACCAGGAGCTCAAAATAGAGAGGGAGGACCAAACACTGAGCTGGACAAGGGAACAGAAGCCTCTGGAATATCTCTACTTTAATGTTTTAGTTCTTTTAAAATGTTTAGTTCTTACCAGCCCAATCAGCACAAAATCCAAGGGGTTTATAAAGCTAAAATAGGAAATCCAGGGCACAAATGCCTGGCCACCCCAACTCCCAACACTTTTTTACTCCAGGGAGAATAAAATGGAGCATTTAAAACAAAACAAAACAAAACAAAAGAATAAAAAAAAGTGAATATTCCACGGGATGCCCTGAGAAAGCAGGAAAGCAGCAGACTGAGTGTCTGGATGGGGTGTTGGAAACATCCATAAACCCCATCATGCCTTCAAACCCTGTCTACCTGGGAATCTGGCTTGTCAGCATGCAAACCACCCCAGCTCCAAACCCCAAGTCTGCCTGGACACCATTAAACCAGAAATTCTCCAAGAACATTCCAAAGTCCCCAGGCCAGCAATTCCTTACTGGATTTTGTCATTGGCTTCCCAGGCGTCCAATATCCTCTGCACCAGGCAGCACTTCTGGAACAGCTGTGGGGAAAAAGGGAGAATGCTCAGGATTTTCCACAGGGGAACTGTGGATCCTGCTGTTCCCTCAGCCCCTCCCCTGCCCAAGAGCCGGAATGTTCTTGGTTAGGTTTTTGTCCAAAATTTATAGTAATTTTAACTAAAATAATAATAATAATAATATTAATTTAAAAAATTGGGATAATTTTAATACTAAATAGGGATCATTTTAATAAATACCAAGGGTTTCACAGGGCTATTAAATGGGGGGAGTTTTAATGGGATGCTGCAAATAAAGTCACAAAAGCAATGACAGCTCCAGGAGAACCATAATAAATAATAATAAAACCCACTACAAATGACAATAAATAATACTAAAACCCACTAAAAACAGATCATAGATACTAACACAGCTTGCTAAAATTTGATAATAAATAATAACAATCACCAAAAAAAGGCAATGAATTATAACAAAACCTAAAAACTACATCTAAAAATAATTAGTAACAAATCCACACTGAGACAAGTGCCTGCTCTGAAACAGCCCATCCCAGAGATCCCTGGTGGCTCCATCCCAGAGACCCCGTGGTGACCTCAGCCCCATCCCAGAGATCCCCTGCTGATCCCACGGATCACTGGTGATCCCATCCCAGAGATCTCCTGGTGACCCCAGCCCAGCTCTCATGTGGATGACCCCAGCCCCATCCCAGGGAGCCCTGGTGACCGCAGCCCCATCTCAGAGACCCTGTGGTGATCTCAGCCCCATTTCAGAGACCCCCTGGTGACCCCAGCCCCATCCCAGAGACCCCCTGCTGATCCCACGGATCACTGGTGATCCCATCCCAGAGATCTCCTGGTGACCCCAGCCCAGCTCTCATGTGGGTGACCCCAGCCCTATCCCAGAGACACCCTGGTGACCCCAGCCCCATCCTAGAGATACCCTGGTGAGCCCAGCCCCATTCCCAGGAGCCCTGGTGAGCCCAGCCCCATCCCAGGGAGCCCAGCCCATGTCTCACGTGGGTGACCCCATCCCAGGAGCCCTGGTGAGCCCAGCCCCATCCCAGGGAGCCCAGCCCATGTCTCACGTGGGTGACCCCATCCCAGGAGCCCTGGTGAGCCCAGCCCCATCCCAGGGAGCCCAGCCCATGTCTCACGTGGGTGACCCCATCCCAGGAGCCCTGGTGAGCCCAGCCCCATCCCAGGGAGCCCAGCCCATGTCTCACGTGGGTGACCCCATCCCAGGAGCCCTGGTGAGCCCAGCCCCATCCCAGGGAGCCCAGCCCATGTCTCACGTGGGTGACCCCATCCCAGGAGCCCTGGTGAGCCCAGCCCCATCCCAGGGAGCCCAGCCCATGTCTCACGTGGGTGACCCCATCCCAGGAGCCCTGGTGAGCCCAGCCCCATCCCAGGGAGCCCAGCCCATGTCTCACGTGGGTGACCCCATCCCAGGAGCCCTGGTGAGCCCAGCCCCATCCCAGGGAGCCCAGCCCATGTCTCACGTGGGTGACCCCATCCCAGGAGCCCTGGTGAGCCCAGCCCCATCCCAGGGAGCCCAGCCCATGTCTCACGTGGGTGACCATGACGTTCTCGGTGGCCGGGGGCTCCGCGGGCTCCGAGGGCTCCGCGGGCTCCGGGGCCGCGTTCCCGCTCGGGAGCTCCTCTTTGCTGCCCGGCTCCCCCGGGCTGGCCTTCCCCTCGTGCACAGAGTGTGACAGGATGGCTCCTATGGACAGCTCCACTTGGAAATGCAAAAAGTTATTCCACGTGTATTTAAAAAATAAATCCTGCAGGAGAAATGAGACATGGAACAGTTTACTTGGGATGAATCTCCCTGGTTTTAACGATCAGTGATATCTTTAAGGATCTTCCCAGCTCAACCCATCCCAGGATTCTGGGACTCTGTGACGTTAAACTGTTGCTCAAGTGGTTGTTTGATTAGCAATTCCACTCTGTTTTCCTGCTACATGCCAGCACAAACTGCTGCCTGGGCTCTGCATCCCCAGGGTGCTCAGTCTGTGGGGAAATCAGTGAATATTCCCAATAAATGGAGCACTTGGGAATCCTCTCACACACAGACAGCACTCACAGCACAGACACACTGAATAAAGCAACTTAACTCTGCTGGGGCTGAATGAATCCTAGGAAAAACAGGAGCTAAATCATTGCTAAGGATGGAATTAAATCTCTTAAGGCTGCCCATGTTTCTGGAGGCCTTTTCCAGCCTCAGGGACCTTGGGAGAAAATTAATTTCTCAGCATTCCAGGAGCTCTCACACACAGCACAGACTGTTTCACACCTTCCCCACCGAACTGACACGGAACTGGAAGTGTGAGGCTCAGTCCCAAACCCCAAACAGTCGGATCCGGGTCCCAAAAGCTCCTCGCTGGAGCAGATAAGGGAAATCAGGGGACTCTGGCCCAGAAGGGATCCCCAGGGTACTCACAAGTAACAAGTCCATGGTGCCCAGCCTGCAGAGCTCGTGGTTGATGCTGGGGGTGTTGGTGTGCAGCAGCGCGGCGATGAGGCGCGAGCCGTGCAGCCGCGCGTTCCCCAGCGGCTCCTCCAGCACCCCCAGCGTGGTCAGGATGGCCGGTTTCTGAGGGCAGGGAGGGCAGTCAGGGAGGGAACGCACTCCCACGGGGCACGGGCACCAGGCCTCTCCCTTCCGCGGTGCCCAGTGAAGGGACACGGAGCCTTGGCTGGAAATTCAGCCTCACCCTGAGGGGAAGAGCTTTCCGGGGAGGGGCCAGAGCCCTGGAACTGCTGCCCAGAGAGGGGCTGAGTGCCCACCCTGCAGACATCCCAAACCCAGCTGGACATGTCCCTGCGTCGCCGGTTCCAGGTGACCCTGCCCTGCAGGGGGTAGCACTGGATGATTCCTGACAACCCCAGTTCTTCTGGGATTCTTGGATTTAACAGAACCCATTAATTTCAGGAATGTTCTCAGCAGGGAAACCTAAACCATGTTCCCAAGAGGATGGTTCTGGTGCCATTGGGAGATCTGACTTCCAAATCAAAAGATTAAAATCCAACTATCCACTGCAAGTTCCTTCCTCTCCATCCCTTCCCATATCCATCCCCTCATCCCAAAGATTTCCCTGAACACCACCCTCAGACTCCTGCTGCAGATTATTGCTGCAGATTCCTGCTGCCTCACCCCTGCAGGCCTGAGCTGCGGAATTTCCCAGGCCCCGTGTCCCTGCTGGAGCTGTCTGGTGCCAGGAGGGCGGGCTGTACCTTGGGTGGGCGCAGCAGCAGCTGGTGGAAGTCCTTGAGCCGGGGCTCGATGCCGTGCAGGATGCTGCTGTTGACAGCGTAAGACCTCTCGAATCCCTGAGTGTACGAGTCCATCAGGCCTTCCACTCTGAGGGAACACTGGGACTCACTGGGGGCTCACTCACAGTTCCCTCTTCCCACTCCGAACAACCAAGTGATACTGCCAACCCAGCCCATCCTGGGATTCTGGGACTTGATGACATTAAACCATTGCCCAGCTCAGTGTTTAATCAGCAATTCCAATAAAACCATTTTCCTTCCACACTTCCCACATTCCATCTTCCTTCTCCTGGGGCCCAGAGCTGCCCCCAGTATCCAGAGGTGGAGATTTTGTTAAAGAGCCTCCAGTGACACTGCCCATGTCAGTGGTTTTCTCTTCAAAAATGAGCATGGAAAATAGTAATGTTCAGCTCCTGAACACATTCCCATACCTGCATGATATTGATTCTATTGTATTAATTATTTCTATTATTTATTATACTGTCTTAGTTAATATTGGTATCATTTCCCAGGTGCTGCTCACACAACCAAACCTGTGCCGAGCTCAGGGGGAGCTGACCAGAAATAACCTCCCAGCAGAGCTGGCAAACCACATTCCCAAAGCACTTCCTGGGGTTCCAAACTCCCCAACGCTTCCAAAGGAAACGGCTCAGCAAGAGTTACCTAACAAATGTTTGTTCCTCTCACTGTCCCAGGGTGCTGGGACACCATGGATCTTGGGCACTTCCCGGGAATCCAGGGGCAGCCACAGCTGCTCTGGGCACCCTGTGCCAGGGGCTGCCCACCCTCCCAGGCAGGAATTCCCTCCCAAGATCCCATCTAGAACTCCCCCCTTCCAGCTTGAAGCAGCTCCCTGTGTCCTAGCACTGCCTGTCCCTTTGTGCCCCCAGCCCAGGCTGGAGCCCCTGGGCGGTCCTGGTGATCTCAGTGACCCCGGTAATCCTGGCAATCCTGGTAATCCCAGGTGGTCCTGGTGATCCCAGTGACCCTGGTGATGCCAGTGATCCTGGTAATCCCGGTGACCTCAGTGATCCCAGTGACCTTGGTAATCCTGGCAATCCTGGTAATCCCAGTGATCCCAGTGACCACGGTGATCCTGGTAATCCCAGTGACCCCAGTATTCCTGGTGACCCCAGTGACCCCGGTATTCCTGGTGACCCCAGTGACCTCAGTAATCCTGGCAATCCTGGTAAACCCGGGTGGTCCCGGTGATCCTGGCAATCCCAGGTGGTCCCAGCAATCCTGGTGATCCCAGTGACCCCGGTAATCCTGGAAATCCCAGTAATCCCAGGTGGTCCCAGTGATCCCGGTGATCCCAGTGACCTCGGTGAACTCAGTGACCCTGGCGATCCCAGTAACCCTGGTATTCCCGGTGACCCCAGTGCCCCCGGTGCCCCAGGCGGTCCCGGCTCACCCGGAGCGCCGCGTTTCCAGCAGCGTCAGGAGCACCTGGGTTCCGTTCACGATGCAGGTCTCGCTCTGCTCGCCGTCAAACATGTTCCTGAGGAGCTGCTCCACGCACTCCTGCCTGGGGACACAGGGGACACTCACACGGGGTCACCGCGCCCGCTGCAGCCTTCGCCAGGAGCCGGGGAGGGCAGGGGAACATCCCGCTGCTCCGTGCCAGGAGCAAGGAATGATGGCTGGGAGGAGCAACAGGATGAGGCCAGCCCTGCTCCCCAGCTCCAGCTCCCCACCACACCCCAGCTCCGTCCCTCAGCGACAGCTCCCCCAAATCCAGCCCTTGGGAACCCCTTCCCTCCCTTCCCCAGTGGCAATCCCTTCCCTCCCTTCCCCGGTCCCATGTCCAGCCAGACCCAGCATCCCTGGAGCTCACAGCCCAATCCCGACTGTTTTCTAACATTGCAAAAGTCTCCTTTCAATGGGTATAAATAAAATATGAATAAAATAAAATGTAAAAAACAGCTGAATAATCAATGAGAGGATTATTTGAATAAGGAGCATCTAAATACCCTCTGTCAGGAGAGCAGGGGAGGCAGAGGCAGGAAGAGCAGTCAATTTTCTGTAATGAATCAAATTCCCTTTACTGCACCCAGCCAGCAGCTCCTGAACCTGGATTTGGCTCATTCCCTGACCCCATCTCCTTCAGACTGATCATCCATTCCTGGTTCAGGGATGATAAAAGTTAACCAAAGCCCAAAAGGTGACTGTAATGCTGGGGAATTGGCCAGGAAGGGCAATGAGCTTTGTGACCTTCAGCAGAAACAGAAGAGGAGCACAGGAATCCCTTTGTCCAAAATGCTCCTTTATTTTGAGCAGGAATTCTGGAGAGTTCCTGGAAGTGCAGGGTCCCACAGTCCCCTCCAAAACTACCAAGGAAGCCTAAAATTACCAAAAAAGTCTGGAAGTGCCACATCTTCCATGGCCATCACCCCTCCCACTGCAGGGAATCACAGCCCTCATTAAATCCTGGGATTCCCAAGGAGAATGACTGGGCTGCAATCCCTTCTCCAAGATTTCGAGGGCTGAGATCTGACAGGAGAGGCCACAGGCTCCAGACAGGGATGTGACCTCCAGGGTCTCCAGCTCCAGAGGCCAACAGCAGCAGCACCTGGAGCTGCTGGAGAGTCCAGAGAGGCCCCGGAGCTGCTCCAGGCCTGGAGCCCCTCAGCTCCCAGGGAGCCAGGCTGGGACAGCTGGGGGGGCTCACCTGGAGAAGGAAAATGCTCCAGGGAGAGCTTCCAGCACATTCCAGGGCCTGAAGGGGCTCCAGGAGAGCTGCACAGGGACTGGGGACAAGGGACACAGGGACAGGACACAGGGAATGGCTTCCCACTGCCACAGGGCAGGGCTGCATGGGACATTGGCAATTGGGAATTGCTGCCTGGGCTGGAATTGCCAGAGCAGCTGTGGCTGCCCCTGGATCCCTGGCAGTGGCCAAGGCCAGGCTGGACACTGGGGCTGGGCTGGGGACACTGGGAGGTGTCCCTGCCATGGCAGGGGTGGCCCTGGGGGGCTCTGGGGTCCCTCCCCACCCAGCCCATTCCAGAATTCCACAAAAAGTCAACACCTCCCTAGCACAGGATCCTGCCAGGCCATGGCACAAAGGCTGGATCTACCTCATTCCTGCAGGAGCAGTGAGGGAAATGAAGAATTTATGGAAGAGCAGCAGGTCCTGGCAGGGGCAGAGCTCCATGGCAAGACCAGCATGGTCCCAGTGGCTTCCCAAGTGCTGAGATGACCCACATCCCATTCCCACCTGCACACACCAGCTCCTGTCCCAGAAATTATCCCACAGACATGGAGGAACTGACAGCCCTGGATCAGGAGGAAAGATTCCCAAGGCCACCTAAATTCAGAGCTCTGGGTGGACAGAAGTATCTCAGGGGAATTGGGAGCCCCAGTCCCTTCCACAGCTCCTTCCAGCCCTTTCCTGATGAAATGTTGCCTCCAGGCCTAAAAGAGCCTTTTTTGGTTTAGTCTCCTGGAGAATCTCCCAGAGTTTTTAGGTGTGAAGCAACAAAAAGTAGAAAACACAGGACATAAATAATTTAATGTTCATTGCAAAGAGCAAAGGAACAACAGCAGGAATGGAGCAAAACTGGGAAAATCAACATTTCTGCTACACACTGAACGTTATCTGGGAAATCAGGGAGTCAGGGAATGTTTTGGGTGGGAAGGGACCCCAGAGCCCCCCAGGGCCACCCCTGCCATGGCAGGGACACCTCCCAGTGTCCCCAGCCCAGCCCCAGTGTCCAGCCTGGCCTTGGCCACTGCCAGGGATCCAGGGGCAGCCACAGCTGCTCTGGCAATTCCAGCCCACCCTCCCAGGCAGGAATTCATTCCCATCTCTCCCTGCCTCTGTCAGTTTCCTGTCATTCCCCTTGTCCTGGCACTCCAGTTCTGGATGAACAATCCCCCTCTGGCTCCCTTTGAGATCCCTTCAGACCCTGAAGGTGCTGTGAGGTCCCCACAAAACCCTCCCTTCTCCAGGCTTAAATTCCTTGGGTTCTGCCTCATCCTGGATCAGGCTGGGACCTTTGGGCTCCCTCACCCCTCTCCTGCCTCTGGACAGAGCCCCAAACCCCAAATCCCTGAAGAAGCCCTTCAGTGCTGCTCCAGCTCCAAAGGAACACCCCTGCTCTGTCTGCTCCCTGTGGAGCGATCCAGGAGCCACCCCCAGTGCCCCCAGTGCCCCCAGTACTCACGATTCCAGTGCTGTGAGAAGTGGATCTGGCTCTGGGACATCCTGGAGCTGAGCGCTCTGGTCTCTGCTCAGCCTGATGATGTCACACAGGGTCTGGGAAGCGTTGGATTGCCTCTGGAAACAGGGACAGGAGCAGTGTCAGTGCCACGCCCGGCCAGGCTGGGATCAATCCCATCCCTGCTCCCCTGCAGGTACTCAGGGCTGGACACTCCTGGGGTGTCCTGGACACTCCAGGCTTTGCACCCAAAGGAGACCGGCCCACACGTGACCATCAAGAGCAGTTCAGGAGCTCAGGGATGAGGATTCCTCTTTCTCCCCTCAATCCTGCTCACCAGCACGTTCACAACACAAACATCCCATCCTTCCTCCCACTGCTCAGCTCTCCTGCTGGAGAAAACCCTTCACCATTTAATTCCTGGGATTTAAAAGGCTTTCCAGGGGTGTTTGAGGAATTCATCCTCCAGCTCTGGCCATCAGTCAAAGCCTGTCTGGAGCTGCTGTACCTCAGCATCTCCTCCAGCACAAATCCATGGGGATGTTCCCAGTTTTCCTCTCACAGAGGGAAGTTGGCTGGGATGAGCTGAGGGAATTTGGCTCAGAGAACTTCATTTTCTGGATTTTACAACTGAATTCCTACTCAGGGCTGGAAAGATTTGAAAATGGCATAAAGTGGCTGATTTGAAAGGATCTTCCAGGAATGGCAGGTTCCTCCCTGATCCCAGGATGTCCCCACTGCCTGTAGTTTGAGATGAACTGAGGCAGCAGAACCAAGAAATTGGGAGAAAAACAAGTCAAAAGGAGGTGAAACCACTCCAAAGCCCCACATTGGTGCTGAGCAGAGGATGGGACATCGCAACTGCACCCCCAGTGGCTCCTCCACAGGTCACCAGGACAAGGAGAACGGAAATCTCCAGGAGCCTGCAGGACCCAGCAGCACAAACCCCCAGCCCTGGTGCCACTCACATCCTCGTCCTGGCTCGAATGGATCAGCTCCACGAGTCTCTGGATAATCTTGGCCTCATTCAGCCACTGCAGGGAGAAGAGCAGGAGAGAAAATCCTCGTTGGATGTCTGGGAACTCAGAACAAGAGGAGCTCTGGGAAGCTCTGCAGGAAGGGGAAACTCCTCCTTCCCTCTCCTAATCCCGCCCCTGAGGCAGGGACAGGGATGGATTTGGGTTTCCATCCTGCCATGGCACGAACAGGCAGAGCCCTCTGGAGAACACGGAATGCTCCAGGGACAAACAGCCCCATCTGGGCAGCAGGGGCTGAACCCCCACCACGTTCTCCCAGCAGCTCCTGTTCTTCCTGCTGCTCACACTCAGCAATTCCTTCTCCTGCCAGATGTTGGAACAGCTGTCACTGTACCTTCACCTTGCTCCACAACTTCCTGCTCTCCATGCAAACCATTCCCTATCACCCTTACCAGCCCAGGCAAACAAGGAATGTCCTCTCCAAAGGTTCCCTCCCACTCATCCCTCCCAGCCCCACCTGCAGGCTCAGCCCCTCATCACCCATTTCCACCCACATCCCAATCCCATCCAGGAAAACTGCTGGATGTGTGAGATCCTGCAAATTCACCCCAATAATGCCCAAACTCAGCTGCCTGAGAAATGAGCAAACTTCAATTACAAGGAAAAACATTTCCAGGGATGGGGCTCCAGACCCTCTGCTCCCGAGCCAGGCTGGGACAGCTGGGGGGGCTCATCTGGAGGAGGCTCCAGGAGAGCTCAGAGCCTCTGCCAGGGCCTGAAGGGGCTCCAGGAGAGCTGCACAGGGACTGGGGACAAGGGACACAGGGACAGGACACAGGGAATGGCTTCCCACTGCCACAGGGCAGGGCTGGATGGGACATTGGCAATTGGGAATTGCTGCCTGGGCTGGAATTGCCAGAGCAGCTGTGGCTGCCCCTGGATCCCTGGCAGTGGCCAAGGCCAGGCTGGACACTGGGGCTGGGCTGGGGACACTGGGAGGTGTCCCTGCCATGGCAGGGGTGGCCCTGGGGGGGCTCTGGGGTCCTCTCTAACCCAAATCATTCCAGGATTCCTTCTTTCTATGATTCCTTCAGCCTGGTAAGGAATTACACTAATTACTGTCCCAATCAAAGTCTGAATTCCTGAACACAGGGAAGAACAGAGATTCCCTTCTCCAAGCTCTCCAGCTGGACTAAAGAGAGGCTGCTCCATGGAAAAACGAGTGGGACCCCCCTCTGCTGCCAGGAGTGACCCAGGCTGCTGCCCTGGAGCCACAACAGGGCTGAGGGACCCCAGGGAGCGACCCCAGCCCCGAGGGGTGGATGTGCTCCTGGGATAACACAGCCCCAGAGCCCAGGTGTCCCGGGGCAGGCAGGGACGGGGGCTGGGAGGGGAGGCCCTCACGTTGAGCACGTCCTGGCGCAGCGCCGTGGGCTCCACGCAGCTGACGAGGCGCAGCAGCAGGTCCATCATGGCAGAGGTGTCGATGTGCTTTAGCACCAAGCTCAGGAACTTGTCCTTTTTCCTCAAAAATGAGATCACCTGTGGAAACAGGAGCCTGCATCAGCTGCTAGTGGGACACGCAACTGCCTCACAGCTCCCCCACAGCTCCCCCACAGATCCCTCACAGCTCCATCCCAGCTCCCCTACAACTCCCTCACAGCCCCCTCACAGCTCCCTCACAACCCCCTCACAACTCCTGCATAACTCCCTCACAGCTCCTGGAGCTTCTCCTTTGTGTCTCAACCACCGGCCTTGGGTTGGGAACTCTCCATGGAACACGGGAATAATTTTTATTCCAAGGCAACACCAAATCAGATCTTTTCAGCCAACTTTTCTCCCCTCTGTGCCACAGAGAAACCCAAGGCCAAGGAAATAAGTGAAGCTGGAGAATTTTCCTTTCTTCTCAAGCTCCCTACCAGGCAGCATTTAAACCCCCAGCATTTACTGGGATGTGAGTATTCCTGAATTCCCGTTCAGCCCTTCCATAAGGATGAGCCTGAGGCCTTGTTTATGGATTGGGATGACTGATGATCCTCAACAGAGATTGCTATGGAAAGTGAAGCTTTAGCTGTGCCATGGGATACCCCAGCTGTGGCAGATCCCAACCCAAAACCCTGGGAAGAGTCTGCCCACACCATCTCCCTGCACTGAAGAATCCCAAGAACTTTGCAGAGACTCCATTTCCCCTCCAATCTTAACCCCAACGCCAGGAACACCACGGGCTCACAGCAGGGACAGGAGCAGCGCCGGGGAATTCCCCGGGCGGGCCCAGATCCCATCCCCACCTGTTCTGTTTTCCGTGCAATGAGGTTCCCGATGGTCTTGCTGAAGAAGCTGGCGAGGAGGGGGTTCAGGGGGGGCTCGTGGTCCAGGAAGTCGTAGAGGATGTTGAGCAGGGTCTCGTCCCCGCCCAGTTTGTCGTTGATCTGCGGCACGTCCGACGTCAGCAGCTCGCAGGCCGTGTTGGGGTACCTGCAGTGACCACAGGTGAGAGGGAAACTCTGAGACCTGCCCTCTGCAAAGGGCTCAGGAGGGGAAGGGATCAGGCTCAGAGAGGATTCCTGCCTGGGCTGGGATTGCCAGAGCAGCTGTGGCTGCCCCTGGATCCCTGGCAGTGGCCAAGGCCAGGCTGGACACTGGGGCTGGGCTGGGGACACTGGGAGGTGTCCCTGCCATGGCAGGGGTGGCCCTGGGGGGCTCTGGGGGCCCTTCCCACCCAGCCCATCCCAGGACTGATTCCCTCTGGTGAGGACATTTTCCCCAGGGGGTTATTACTGATTTGTGACCAGACCAGGTTTCTACACCAAGACCTTTCCCAATCTCTGCAATCCAAGCTCTGCACTCCACACAAAACACCAGAACATCCAGGCCAGCTTTGAGCCTTTCCCTGCACCATTCCCTTCCCCAGCAGCCTCCTCCTGTTCCTGCAGCTCCAGCCCTGAAGGTCCCAAAAGCCCCTCAGGCCCTGCTGCTGCTGTTCCAGCCTTGGTGCTGCCCAAGGTGCTGAGGCTGGGGATGTCACTGTCACCAACCCAGAGGAACCTTACAGCCCCCAAGGGACACCAGGACTCATTTCTCCTTTTCCTGGCTCATTCCAGGCAAAAAGCATCTGCAATTCCTAAAGATCTGCGTGTGGAGCCTCCCTGGGATACACATGCCATGGCCAGGGGAGAAATGGGAGCTCTGTCTGTCCCAGCAGGTTCTGCTCCTGCAGCTCTCACAGCCCCAGGTGTGACCCAACCCCTCACCATTCCCATTCCGGCGCCACATCCCAGGCCTGGAGGTTTCCAGGTTCACCCAAACTCCCCCTGTCCCCACAGCCCCTGGGAGCTGAGCTTCCCTCAGCCTTGGGCTCAGCAGTTCCTTGGCTGATCCAAGATTCACACTCTCCTTTCCTGCTCCTGCCTCCTTTTAGCTGGTTAATTCCACAAGTTCTGCTTGGATAGGGATTTACAGGGGCCTTTTCCTCTTTGCAGTTTCCCCTGTGAACTTTATGGACTTCCATCCCACTGTTTCAGGGATGAAGCCTTTATGTGATCCCCTCTCCAGACACCCTGGGCCCCAGATCCTTCTAGAGCTATCGAGTTTCTCCCTGTTCCACTTCACAAACTTTCATAACCTTTCCTGAAGAGCCAAAAGTGGGATTCCAAGTGGATTTACACAGAGTCCATTCTTGCTGATCAGCCTTTATTTATCCCCAAAGCTCCCCTGGTTTCTAATGAACTCAAACCCTCCTTCCCCTCTCCAGGCTTTGGAGACACTTCTGGGCCTGCTCTGCCTGGGAGTCCCAAGTGCTGCCAAGAAAATATTCCATGAACACCAGCCCTCGGTGTTCCAGCAGGAACTTCCTTCTTGAAACCTCTGTCCTTGTCCCCCATTCCCTCGTTCTTCACCTCTTTGGTTACAATCATGGAGTCCTGGGATGGTTTGGGTAGGAAGGGACCCAGAACGCCCCCAGGGCCACCCCTGCCATGGCAGGGACACCTCCCAGTGTCCCCAGCCCAGCCCCAGTGTCCAGCCTGGCCTTGGCCACTGCCAGGGATCCAGGGGCAGCCACAGCTGCTCTGGCAATTCCAGCCCAGGCAGCAATTCCCAATTGCCAATGTCCCATCCAGCCCTGCCCTGTGGCAGTGGGAAGCCATTCCCTGTGTCCTGTCCCTGTGTCCCTTGTCCCCAGTCCCTGTGCAGCTCTCCTGGAGCCCCTTCAGGCCCTGCAATGTGCTGGAAGCTCTCCCTGGAGCATTTCCCTGTCCAGGTGAGCCCCCCCAGCTGTCCCAGCCTGGCTCCAGAGCAGCTCCAGCCCTGGAGCAGCTCCTCTGGACCTGCTCAGGGTCCTTCTGCTGCTGGTCCCAGGGCTGGGGCAGCTCTGCAGGCGGGTCCCAAACCCACCTTTCAGGGCAGAATCTTGCACAGCAGCCCCAGGATATTCCAGGTTGTTACCCCACATATTCCCAGGCATTCACTCACCTGGGAACAGCCACCTCACACTGTTGTGAACTCCTACCCAAAACCAGACCTGAAAGTGGCATTTCTGGGCCTTTCCACCAACACCAACCCCAGCCCTGATCCATTCCCACCAGAAAAAACCTGCCCAGTTTTATTTATTTACAGTCAGAGCAGCTTTTTATTTTTATATAAACTTCACAAAGGCAAACAAACTCCCCAAACCCAAATGTCAACGTTTTTGAGTATACATTGGGTTAAAAATGCATAAACACAACTTGGGTGAGAAGCAAACCCCTGTGAAGAGCTCAGCGTGGTCTGAGCAGAGGCAGGGAGCTGTGATCCCTGAAATCAGTGCAGCACACTGAAAATATCCCAGATTTTATTCATTTTCCAGCTTGCTTTGTTCTTGTGGGATTGGAAACTCGTTGAGTTCAGAGATTCCTACCTCTTGTGCTTCCCTTTCCTACAAAAACCTGCTCAAGGGGGTTTGGATTTTGAGGGAACAGAAGGATAAATTTTTCGGAGACATTATTATTTGAGATAGGATTTTTTTGAGGACATTATTTGAGATCTGATTATTTGAGACATTACTTGAGCTTATGCTTTTTTGGAGACACTATTTGAAAAAGGAATTTTTTTGTGGAGACCAACTCCATGTTAAACCATCAAAAAAAACCAACAAACGCTGACAAATCCCCTCCAAAACACCCCAAATGCTGAAACACTTTGGGAGTGCCCAAAGCCTCCCTCCCCTGCAGGAGGTGCCAGCCCCGGCAGTGGGGACAGAACCCAGGTGTCCAAACTGTGTGTGCAGCCCCTGGCTGGGGTGTCCTGGGGAGCAGGGGTCCAATACCTACTTGAATCGGACCTTCTCGTCCATGTCCACAGGGGGCTCGTGGGTGATGAGGGTGACCAGCTGCTCCATGCAGTGCTGCTGGCACAGGAAGTCCAGCAGCCGCCGGTTCTGGGCCTTGCATTCCTGCAGGACGTCATCCTCGTCCATCAGCTCCTCCAGGGTCACATCCTCCTTGTCCAGCAGCTTGTCCACGTGCGACGTCGTGTTCAAATCAAACTTCCAGAACATGGTGATGGGACACGGCTGGCTGGGGGGAAGGCACCGGTTACTGCCCCAGCCCTGCTGTGGGTTATCTGGGAATCCCTGAGGGCACCGAGGACTCTGAGATCATCCAGCCCCACCATCAACCCCACCCACTACCACCCCGTGTCCCCAGGTGCCATGTCCACACAGTGTTTGAACACTTCCAGGGATGGGGGCCTCCACCCCTGCCCTGAGCAGCCTCTGTCAGTGCTTCCCAACCCTCCTGGGGAAGGAAACTTCCAGGGATGGGGGCCTCCATCCCCTGGCCCAGCCTGAGGCCGTTCCCTCTCCTCCTGTCCCTGTTCCCTGGCAGCACAGCCCGACCCCCCCGGCTGTCCCCTCCTGGCAGGGACTTGTGCAGAGCCACCAGGTCCCCCCTGAGCTCCTTTTCTCCAGGCTCAGCCCCTTTCCCGGCTCCCTCCGCCCCTCCTGGGGCTCCAGACCCTTCCCAGCTCCTCCATCCCCTCAGGGTCTTTCCTGGGGCACTGCACTTTGAATACCTCATTTCCATCCACTCCTACCCCAACGCTCGTCTGCCTTTTGGTTATCCTGATTCTCTCTGCTGAGTTCTACTAATGATGGTTTTCCACTTCGCTTTCCTAATACCTGGAATTTTGGAAAAGCTGTGAGTTACACCAAACCAGGGCACTGTTCACTCCTAGGAGACTCTTGCAGGGCTCTTCCTTTTGCTTAACATTTCCTCTTCCAACTCCACCCGTCACCAGTGTCCAGCCTGGCCTTGGCCACTGCCAGGGATCCAGGGGCAGCCACAGCTGCTCTGGCAATTCCAGCCCAGGCAGCAATTCCCAATTGCCAATGTCCCATGCAGCCCTGCCCTGTGGCAGTGGGAAGCCATTCCCTGCGTCCTGTCCCTGCAGGCCTTGTCCCCAGTCCCTCTGCAGCCATTAACAGGTGACAGGGACACAGGTGACACATGCTGGGCAGTGCCACCCTGGCTCCCACACTCTGCACACAGAGGCCCTGGGCTGAGCCGTGTCCCTGTGCCTCATTCCCAGATGATCCAGCAGCACCATGTGATCCCAGAGCCAGGATCACAAAGCTGTTTTTACCCTAACCCACATCCCCCTTTCTGCACACAGAACTCTCTCCATCCATTCCTTTGGCTTTTTCCAGCATCCAAAAATGTTCCCGTCCCTGATCGTCCACCAGTCCCACTCTGTATAACCTCGGCTGCAGGACAGCCTGGACATTGTCCTTTTAAAAACCATTTTCCCTGCAGGAATGACACTGAGGGGGCTCTGCCTTCCAGTCACCAGGGCAGGGCCCTGCAAAAGGCTGAAGAGCCAAATTTTCCCATTAGATTTTAAATCTCTTGGTCCTTCAGGGTGTAACTTCCACAGCGAAGCTCCGAGTGAAGCATTCACAGAACCAGGACATGAACAGGGGAGAAACTGAGTTTCTTTTACACGTCAGGATTTTCCCACCTGGAATCCTGGGGGCAGCTCTGGAGAGCCCTGGAGGGGCTGGAGCATGTTCAGGGAATGGGGCTGGGAAGGGTCTGGAGCCCCAGGAGGGGCTGAGGGAGCCGGGAAAGGGGCTGAGCCTGGAGAAAAGGAGCTCAGGGGGGACCTGGTGGCTCTGCACAAGTCCCTGCCAGGAGGGGACAGCCGGGGGGGTCGGGCTGTGCTGCCAGGGAACAGGGACAGGAGGAGAGGGAACGGCCTCAGGCTGGGCCAGGGGAGGCTCAGGGTGGACAGCAGCAGGAATTTCCCCATGGAAAGGGGCTCAGGCCTTGGGAGTGCCCAGGGAGGTCTGGAGTGCCCATCCCTGGAGGTGCCCAGGGAATTCCTGGAGGTGGCACTCAGGGCTCTGGGCTGGGGACAAGGTGGGGATGGGGCACAGCTGGGACTGGATGGGCTGGGCTTTTCCAGCCTCAGGGATTTTGGGATTTCAGCAGTGAATTTCGGAGTTGGGAGCAGCCATCTGAATGTTCAACCTACGTGACACTGCAGTGACAGCACTGCTGGGCTCGGTGTGTTCCTCACAAACTGTTCTTTGGGTATTTTTAACCATCTCTGCTTGGTTATAAATTCACCGAGGGAAAATCTGGCACCAAAGGCCTCCAGTGAAGGAGGTTTGGGGGCTCAGTCAACCCAAATGCAGAAATATTCCCTCCATTGGGGTGGAATCCACATGGAATTCTCACCTTCTAAACTGACAACCATTGTAATCCTGGCAATTCCACAGCTTTCCTGAACTTTTTATACATCCCTGGGAAAAGCTGCCTGACCTTCCCTGGGAGAGTGGAGAGGGGCTGGGCTGGAATTGCCAGAGCAGCTGTGGCTGCCCCTGGATCCCTGGCAGTGGCCAAGGCCAGGCTGGACACTGGGGCTGGGCTGGGGACACTGGGAGGTGTCCCTGCCATGGCAGGGGTGGCCCTGGGGGGCTCTGGGGTCCCTCCCCACACAAACCATCCCAGGACTCCCTGACTCCATGGGATCTGTCACTTCTCCCATCTCAGTACTGTAATTTAGGTCACTTTTGCCACCAGTAAAGCCGAGCTGTTTTCCCTTTTTCAGGTGGACACTCCAAGCCCTTCCCAGCTGCTGGGTTTATTTCTGGAATATCCCATGGGAGCAAAACCCAGGAGGGCTCCAGGAGAGCAGCTCTGAGTCAGCACCTGCTGTGGGCTGGTGTGATGCATTCCAGGAGCATCTCCAACCCCGATCCAGGGATTTCCCTGTGTTTGCTGGAGCTGCAGGGCTGGGAGGGAGGGGAGAGGCTGCAGCCCAGGAGAGCCCCACGGCACCCCCTGTGGGCACCGGGCTCTGGGACAGCTCATTAACAACTGCAATTAGTGATCCTCTGGGTGGGCACCAAAGCTCAGGGAATCCTGGGATCCAGAGCCCCCCCAGGGCCACCCCTGCCATGGCAGGGACACCTCCCAGTGTCCCCAGCCCAGCCCCAGTGTCCAGCCTGGCCTTGGCCACTGCCAGGGATCCAGGGGCAGCCACAGCTGCTCTGGCCATTCCCAATGTCCCAATGTCCCATCCAGCCCTGCCCTCCCCCAGCCTGGGGGCACCAGGGAAGGTGATTTCTGTAGGTGTGTCTTTGGGCCCCACCTGGATTAAAGCCCCCCTGTCCCAGCACAGGGACAGTTCCCAACCCATAAATGAACTCCTATTAATGATAAAAAGCAGTGTTGGGGTGTTTGAATTGTTTGGGACAACGTAGGAGACATTTAATCTCCCTGTTCCAAGACTAACAAACCTGCCTCCTCGGGGCTGGGAATATTCAATTCCCTGCCAACAAAACTCCAGCTGAGCTTATACAAAGTTCCAACCAGTAATGCACTTGCTGCTAAAGACCCCAAAGAAAGGATCCCTTTTGCCACCTCTGCTCTGTTCACTTCTTTGTCCCCTTCTCTATCTGCTCAGGAGCTGGGAGGAGGGGCCTTATTTTATTTTATTTGTTATTTTATATGGTATTTTGTATGGTATTGTATGTGGTATTTTTTTAAATTTCATTTTATTTCATTTCATTTTCCAGTCTTCCCAGAGCCATGTCCTGGACAGTACCTGCCCCAGAGCTGCTCATTTGCACAAAGGACAAAATCAGTGTTTTACACAAAATGTCCTGAGCCTGAGGAGTTCCTGGCTGGGAATTCCAGTGGGGAATTTGTCCTTTAATTTTTATTTTTCAGGGAGGATCTCCCAGCCTCCTCCTGCCGGCAGCCCCAGGGAACGGCTCCTTCAGCACATCCCGAGGCTCCCTTTGGGAACTGCAGGGAGAACGGCAGGAAAGGGACCCAGGGATGGTGACAGGGTCAGTCCCAGGTGACCCCAAAGGGACCCGGGGATGGGGATGGGGATGGGGATGGTGACAGGGGCAGCCCCAGGTGACCCCAAAGGGACCCGGGATGGTGACAGGGGCAGCCCCAGGGGACCCCAAAGGGACCCGGGATGGTGACAGGGTCAGTCCCAGGTGACCCCAAAGGGACCCGGGGATGGGGATGGTGACAGGGTCAGCCCCAGGTGACTCCAAAGGGACCCAGGGATGGGGATGGTGACAGGGTCACCCCCAGGTGACTCCCCGGCCCTGGAGCCTTTCCCAGCCCCCCTGACCCCACGGCTCCAGGGGCACCCAGCCCTGGGTTGCTGTGACTCCTCCAGGGCTATTCCCAGTCAGCTCTGTCCCCAAGGGCTGCCCTGAGCCTCAGCACACACAGCACAGGCACCCAGGGAACACCCACAGCATTTCCCAACCTTTCCCAAATGCTCCCCACACTCCAAGGCCAGGAAAACAAACACTGAGGGGCAGGACCCCCCCAGGCAACTCCTCCTGGGAACTGGACAAAATTCCCAAGAGTTACTGATTTTTTTAGGCCCATTTAAGACCATTCCTNGGTGACCCCAAAGGGACCCAGGGATGGGGATGGTGACAGGGTCACCCCCAGGTGACTCCCCGGCCCTGGAGCCTTTCCCAGCCCCCCTGACCCCACGGCTCCAGGGGCACCCAGCCCTGGGTTGCTGTGACTCCTCCAGGGCTATTCCCAGTCAGCTCTGTCCCCAAGGGCTGCCCTGAGCCTCAGCACACACAGCACAGGCACCCAGGGAACACCCACAGCATTTCCCAACCTTTCCCAAATGCTCCCCACACTCCAAGGCCAGGAAAACAAACACTGAGGGGCAGGACCCCCCCAGGCAACTCCTCCTGGGAACTGGACAAAATTCCCAAGATTTACTGATTTTTTTAGGCCCATTTAAGACCATTCCTGCTAAAATGAAACACTGAATGTTTTCACTAGGTGGGAGCACATGGAAGTGCTGAGGGAAGGAAATTCCCAAAAAGAGTTTCAGGATCCTCCTGCCACCCCAGTAACATCCAGTACAAAATCCCAAAGCCAGCCCCAACTCCAGCAGCTCTGGCCCAGCTGAACAGGTCCCAGTTCCATCCAGGCTGGATTTTAGCCTGGACAGACACAGATTCCTGATGGGAATTTCAAGCTTATTCCTTTTATTGCCTAGTTTTAATACAAAATCTCCCCTATTTCCTCCATAAGAATAAATAATCTTGAGCTTTGCTACACAAAGCAACAAAAAACACCTCAAAATTCCCTCCAACTCCAGTATGGGAAGAAGTCTGGAGCACACCAGGACCACACATCCATCCAAGAGGTGTCCACCTTTAATCCCAGTTATCCAGTAACAGTTATCCCAGCTCCAGGGAATAAAATCTCACTTTACTGAACCTGCTGAATGTGAAGCCCCCAATCAGCTTTTTCAGCAAACTGGAAACTCCACCTGGAACACACAGATGGCCAAGGCCAGGCTGATCGATGGCTCAGCTGAATTCCCACCCAAGGGCTGAGCAGGGAATTCCCAGGCAGCTTTAGAGCAGAACTCCCTCCCTCTGGTGACTCAGCAGCAGATGAAAGGTAAGAAATGAATGAACACAAATTAGGAATAGGAAAAGGTACAGACAGATCCCAAAGCAGGGCCAGTGGATTTGGGAGCGATCCCAGAAGGAACAGCAGGGAACCAACATCTGCTTGGGACACAAAAGTAATTAGGCTGAGCCTACCAAAGCTGCCACAAGGACCAGGGTGCTCCAAGCTCCATCCAGCCTGGCCTGGGACATTTCCAGGGATCCAGGGGCAGCCACAGCCTCTCTGGGAATTCCATCCCAGCCCTCACCACCCTCCCAGCAGGAATTCCTTCCCAATATCCCAGCAAACCATTCTAATCTGTGCATCTTTAACTCATCACCTATTTCCACGGGAGAACCTGGTTTATATAAAATCTCTCCCTTTGGAGCATTAGGGAAGCTTTTCCCAAATCAATTCCCAACAGGAAAACGCCTGAGTCAGCCACTCCACTGCTGGCACTGGGAGGGATCCTGCTGCTGCCACAGCTCCAGGGAATCCCAGGGCAGTGAATCCCCAAGGGAATTCAGCAGGCAGGAAAGGGCAGCTCCAGCTCCCCCTGTGTGCCCTGGGCTGCTCTGCTGGATGGTTCCCATTCCTGCCCTGGGGAACCCCAGTGAGATATCCCAGCCTGTTCCCTTTCCCTGCCCCACAAGGAGTGCACACTGTGCCATTCCACAGGGAATTCCTGAACAGCCACAGCAGTGCAGGAGAACAGGGAAACAGGAGTTCCCTGCTCTGCCCCCATTATGGACCTGAGCTCAGGTTCTGAGTGGCACTTCCCAGTTGAGTCTGGTTTTAGGGAGGATCCTGGCCAGCCCACTGTGAATCCCAGAATCCCCAAATCCCTGAGGCTGGAAAAGCCCAGCCCAGCCCTCCCAGTCCCAGCTGTGCCCCATCCCCACCTTGTCCCCAGCCCAGAGCACTCAGTGCCACCTCCAGGAATTCCCTGGACACCTCCAGGGATGGGCACTCCCTGGGCAGCCCCTGCCAAGGCCTGAGCCCCTTTCCTGGGGATAAAACCAGCCCAGGCCCAAGGGTGGCACAGGGACACAGGGACTGAGCTCCTCAGTGGGGACTCCATCCCCAGGAACATCCCAGGGACACCACAGTCCCCTCTCATGTGACTCCAGGCATTAAATATCAGGATTAAACCAGGAGCAGCTACAAGAACTGAGCACCCAGCACCACAGAGCTCCTCCTCATTACTGGGAATTCATTTGTCCCTTAATGAGGAACTTCACAGGCCCTGGCCACAACTCCCCCAGTGCTGGGCTGAGCCCACAGGGGAGGGGACCCTGCCCCTGTGCCCAGGTGAGGCCCCACCTGCAGAGCTGCCCCAGCCCTGGGCACACAGCAGCAGCACCTGGAGCTGCTGGAGAGTCCAGAGAGGCCCCGGAGCTGCTCCAGGCCTGGAGCCCCTCAGCTCCCAGGGAGCCAGGCTGGGACAGCTGGGGGGGCTCACCTGGACAGGGAAATGCTCCAGGGAGAGCTTCCAGCACATTCCAGGGCCTGAAGGGGCTCCAGGAGAGCTGCACAGGGACTGGGGACAAGGGACACAGGGACAGGACACAGGGAATGGCTTCCCACTGCCACAGGGCAGGGCTGGATGGGACATTGGCAATTGGGAATTGCTGCCTGGGCTGGAATTGCCAGAGCAGCTGTGGCTGCCCCTGGATCCCTGGCAGTGGCCAAGGCCAGGCTGGACACTGGGGCTGGGCTGGGGACACTGGGAGGTGTCCCTGCCATGGCAGGGGTGGCCCTGGGGGGGCTCTGGGGTCCCTCCCCACCCAGCCCATTCCAAGACAAAAGGACAGGGAGATGTTCTTACCTTCAGTAGAAGTTTCTTCAAACGTGAAATCTCCTCCACGGACAGAGAAACATTTGGGTTACAGTTTGTGGAATAGACCCAACTTCAGGAAATGGTTTTCATCCAGTGTGAATCTCTTTGCAAGCCTCCAATTCTGGAAAAGATTTTTAAAAGTTACCAATAACCAAAGGTACCTGAGGGTTAAAGGGTTTTTATTTTTTTTCCCAAAATTAACTTCTACAGAACCTTTCAGCATGAAGGAACTGACAGCCCCTGCCAGGCCAGCACCACCACAGGACCCCCCCAGTTCTCCCAGTTCCCCCCTCCTGCAGCACTGGGTAGATGTGAAGTGCCCAGCCCTGGAGGTGCTCAAGGCCAGGCTGGATGAGGCTCAGAACAAGCAGGGACAGTGGAAGGGGGTGACAGAGGAAGGGCCAAGGCTGGCTCAGCCCAGGAGCTCCCCCACAGCTCCAGAGCTGGGCTTTAACCACTCCTGAAGTCCAGGAATTCCTGGTGTGCAGTGGGACACACCCAAACACAGACCAACCAGCAGGAGGTCCCTGCATCAAACAGAAATTAAACTGAATGTGAAAATAAATATATTTCCTCATCTTCCAATCAGGGATTACTTAACTGAGGGTACAACATTCACCCAAACCAAGGGCATTGATCAGAACAAAAACTGTTCAGGAATTTATTTCTAAACTTTGGTGCCTTTTTCACTGGAATTGGTGTGTAAAAGTCCCTGACAGAGTCCCAGATTCAGGGAGGCTGGAAAAGCCCTCCCAGACCTTCTAATCCCAGCTGTGTCCAACCCCCACCTTGTCCCCAGCCCAGAGCACTCAGTGCCACCTCCAGGCATTCCTTGGGCACCTCCAGGGATGGGCACTTCAAACCTCCCTGAGCACTGCCAAGGCCTGAGCCCCTTTCAATGGGGAAATTCCTGCTGCTGTCCACCCTGAGGCTCCCCTGGCCCAGCCTGAGGCCGTTCCCTCTCCTCCTGTCCCTGTTCCCTGGCAGCACAGCCCGACCCCTGCCATAAGCAGGGACACCTCCAACAAGAACCCCCTCAGCAATTCTCTGCCACAAACACCAAGAGTTCTGTAAAACTCTGCACAACTCTGGCTGAAATGGACACAGAAGCTTTGGAGAGCACAAGGCTGGAAAAGCCGTGGAAGAACACAGGGAATTCACACAGTGCACAGAAGCTGCTCCGGGGACAGGGAGCAGTGGAGGGGGTTGGAAGGGAGAGTTTGTGTTTGTCTCAGCTGGCTTTGCATTCCTCAGCCAGGGAGTCCTGGGATGGGCTGGGTGGGAAGGGACCCCAGAGCCCCCCCAGGGCCACCCCTGCCATGGCAGGGACACCTCCCAGTGTCCCCAGCCCAGCCCCAGTGTCCAGCCTGGCCTTGGCCACTGCCAGGGATCCAGGGGCAGCCACAGCTGTCAGGGCCTGCCCCCCCTCCCAGGCAGGAATTCCCAATGTCCCAATGTCCCACCTGAACCCTCTGTCCAGCAGCTCTCACACACTGCAGCCCCTGCAGAGCCAGGACACCACAGATCCGGCCTGGCCAATCCCTGTGTCACTGCCCTGTCACCACAGCCAGTGCTCCTGTCACCCTGTCACTGCTGTGTCACCATAGCCAGCGCTCCTGTCACCTCGTGTCACCACAGCCAGCACTGCTGCCACCATCCCATGTCAATCTGTGTCACCACAGCCAGCACTGCTGTCACTGCCATGTCACCACAGCCAGCAGTCCATGTCACTCTGTGTCACCACAGCCAGCACTGCTGCCACCACCTCGTGTCACTGCCGTGTCACCACAGCCAGCACTCCGTCACTGCCGTGTCACCACAGCCAGCACTTCTGTCACCATCCCATGTCACTCTGTGTCACCACAGCCAGCACTCCCTGTCACTGCCGTGTCACCACAGCCAGCACTGCCGCCACCATCCCACATCACTGCCGTGTCACCAGGACACACGTGCGGCCGAGGGACACGCGTGGTGACAGCAGCAGTGACAGGGGAAGGGGCTGCAGGGCTCCCGAGGATCCCGTTCCCTCCCATCAGCCAAACCCCCGCAGTGTCAGCACCAGCCCGGCAGCAGGACCGGAGCCGCCCCCCGTGGGAGGAGCGCTGGGGAAACACCCAGAGGACTCACCAATGCCGGGGGGGCAAAACCCAAAGGGGTTCCAGAGGATCTGCAGCTCCTCAGGAGGCAGCAGCTGCTCCCACATATCCCAAACACACACACTGAGAGCTGTGGAAGGCTTTGGAAAGGCACCGTCCCAGAAATATTAACTAATTAAAAGTATCAATCGAGAGTGAAAATCCATTCTGTATAAATCAGGGAATCCTGGAATGGGCTGGGTGGGAAGGGACCCCAAAGCCCCTCCAGTGCCACCCCTGCCATGGCAGGGACACCTCCCAGTGTCCCAGGTGCCCCCAGCCCCAGTGTCCAGCCTGGCCTGGGACACTGCCAGGGATCCAGGGGCCAGAGTTTTCAGGGACATGCTTCAGCTCCAAGCACAATGAAATCCAAGCGTGTTGCAGCTTTCCCACACATTTGTGTGCCAACACCCCGTGAACAGAGCCCACCATCCTCACCCTGGCTACACCTCCATGCCTGAGGACACATGGTCCCAAGACATTCCACAGCCCTTCCATGGAATCCGCTCAGGCAAGTAAGAAAAGCTCGTCACTGAGCACACTAAAACCCACTAAAACCCTCTCCAGTGCCTCTGGAAAAGCTTTTACACATTAGCAAGTCATGAACAACTGTTCAGTATATCCCAGCTCCTCTCCTGAGATCTCCTCAGGGAATTTTCACCTGGAGCAGCCTTGCTAGAGGATCTGCAGAGCCCAGGAGGGGCAGATCCCTGTCCTGTGGGGATCCCTGTGTGCTGGGTGTGTGACACAGCCCTGCTGGAGGCTCTGCAGAGCCCAGGAGGAGCAGATCCCTGTCCTGTGGATACTCCTGTGTGCTGGGTGTGTGACACAGAGCCCAGGAGGGGCAGATCCCTGTCCTGTGGGATCCCTGTGTGCTGGGTGTGTGACACAGAGCCCAGGAGGGGCAGATCCCTGTCCTGTGGGATCCCTGTGTGCTGGGGCAGATCCCTGTCCTGTGGATACTCCTGTGTGCTGGGTGTGTGACACATGCTGGACACGGGGCTCAGAGCCCACCCCAGAGCCTGCAGGAGGATCCCTGACGAGGCAGCAGGGTTGGGCTCTGGCAGAGCCTGGATCCCTCCCTGTGCCCGTGCCTGAGGGAGCTGGGAATGAAACACCAGCACGTGGATGGGAGCAGAGAACCCTCTCTGGCCTCCTGGAGTCAGGGAATGCCCTGAGCTGGATCCACAGGGATCACCTGCCCGGAGCCCAGGCTGGGCAGCCCTGGCAGCTGGGGGCCAGGACCATGCCCTGCTCCGTGCCCAGCAGCCTCTGGGGAAGGAAGAACCTGTCCCTGAGATCCCACCTGAGCCTCCCTCCCAGGGCTCCTCCCCAGGGGAGAGGGAGAAGGATCCACAGAGGCTGGAATGCCCCTTCCCCCAGGGGAATCCATACCCACCACTGCTCTGAGCCAACTGCAAGGAAAGGGTTCTTCAGCTGCAAAAGGCACTGGAAGAGGATGAGGAGAATGGGGAATTCCTCAATAAAGACATCAAAAGGTCCATTTAACCCTTACACGTGAGCCTCACGAGAGGAACAGAATTCCTGCCT
This sequence comes from Sinosuthora webbiana, assembly GCA_013397395.1. NCBI lineage: Eukaryota > Metazoa > Chordata > Aves > Passeriformes > Sylviidae > Sinosuthora > Sinosuthora webbiana. Next base: position 55,029 of record VXBN01014609.1, on the reverse strand, counting down.
TCCCCATACATCCCAAGGCACATCCCAGGAGGCAGCAGTGGGATGGGAGCACTTGGAAAAGGACAGGCATGTACAAAACCCAGCTATTTTTAACAAAATTTAAAGTCTTCCCACTGCCTCAGTTACTTTATCATGGTTGATCAGAAATATCAACCCAGATGAGCTAAATTCAACCTTTTATATAAGTTAGAACTTCCCTCAAGACTTCACTGATAAAGGAAGAGTTTGAGCTGCTGGAATCAAGGGAAAGCAGCATTTCCCAGGGTACCTGCACTGCTGACAGGAGAATGGAACAACCACAAACTATCCCCTAATCAGTGTCCACTCACATAAATCTTGGGATTTATTCAGCCTCTTCCCACCTCCCTACAAAATCCCAGAATCCCTGAGGCTGGAAAAGCCCAGCCCAGCCCATCCAGTCCCAGCTGTGCCCCATCCCCACCGTGTCCCCAGCCCAGAGCACTCAGTGCCACCTCCAGGAATTCCCTGGACACCTCCAGGGATGGGCACTCCAACCCTCCCTGGGCAGCCCCTGCTATGGCTAAATACAGTCAAAGGGGAAAAAAAAATAATCTCAGGCTAAAACAGTTGGACTTTCCAGCTTCTTCTCTCCAGTAGAAGTCAGTGATGCAAGGACTGGGAGAAGCAGTCCAGAGGTTTTCCCATTTTGGGGGTTTTGTACCATCAACACCTGCACTGACTTTCTGAAGTTGGGGTTTTATGACACATTCAGCTCTTCCCTAACCCTCCTTGTCTGTGCCAGGAATTCAGGGATTAAAGGGTGGAAGAGCTGTGAAACCATCCAGGTGACCACAAACACCAACTGCCCGAGATGGTCACCCCAGATAGTCCTGATTAATCCTAACCCACAACCCCCTGCAGCCCAATCCTGACCCCACACAGCCCTGAGGTCACTGGGATGGGCTCTGGTCTCTGCTGTCTCCTCATCTCCAGCAAATAAATAAATAAATACATAAAGATCCTTCCACCAACTCTTGTGAACCTCAGCCATAATATGGGAATTGAAATGTTCCCAGAGCCACTGGTTCTAGCAGTAAATAAACAACAGCTGAGATAAACTGCTGGACACACTCCAGGCACCAGGGAGCTGCTCCAGGGCTGGGAGAGCTGGGAATGTTCACCTGGAGAGGGAAATGCTCCAGGGAGAGCCCAGAGCCCTGCCAGGGCCTGAAGGGGCTCCAGGAGAGCTGCACAGGGACTGGGGACAAGGGACACAGGGACAGGACAAGGGGTACCCATGGCAGGGACACCTCCCAGTGTCCCCAGCCCAGCCCCAGTGTCCAGCCTGGCCTTGGCCACTGCCAGGGATCCAGGGGCAGCCACAGCTGCTCTGGCAATTCCAGCCCAGGCAGCAATTCCCAATTGCCAATGTCCCATCCAGCCCTGCCCTGTGGCAGTTGTCTGGAGTTCCTGTTCCATCCCCGTGGAGGAGCCAGCCCACCCCTCTGCTCCCAGCCCTGGCTCATCCCTAAATCCACTCCTCCTGGCAAACATCATCTCAGCTCTTCCTTCATCAACTCAGGGTCACAGCAACAGCAAATTTCTTTTCCCCTGCATGTGGACATTTGGAAAACGAGATGCAAATCATGAGATCCCTGGAATGATCCTGGTAACTGGAGAAGCCACCAGGACCAGTTACTATTTTAAACTCTTGGCCGAGCTCTGGGAATCTTCCACAGGAGCTAATCCAGCACACAACCAGCACCTTGTGGTGCCAGAGCCTGCTCCAAATCTTTTCAAACCTCCATGGAGCTGTGCCAGGGGAGGGAGAGGATGGATTTCAGGGAAAGGTCCTTCACCCAGAGGGTGCTGGTACTGCCCAGGCTCCCCAGGGAATGGGCACAGCACTGCCAGGGATGGACAGGCTGGAATTGTTGGGGAGTCTGTGCAGGGCCAGGGGCTGGATCCAGGGTCCCTGTGGGGCCCCACAGCTCAGGGCATCCCATAGACAGGAGTGAGGTGTTCCCAGGGGCTGCATCCAGGGTCCCTGTGGGCCCCACAGCTCAGGGCATCCCATGGTTCTGTGATTGCAGGTACAGCACAGGATGGATGTGCAGCTGAGGCTCTTTTCCAGTCAGACACAAACCACAGCAGGTCCCCAAGGCCAGGCAGGCCTGGATGAGGAAAGGCAGCCCAGGAGTTCCCAGTGCAGTTACTGATGGCAATGAACTGCCCACGGCTGCAGGCAGAGGGGCTGTTGCTGTTGTTAATATTATTATTATTACTATTACTGTTATCCCAGCCCAACGCTGCCCAGGAAGCAGCTGGAGCCTGCAGTGCATCACCTGCAGGGATACAGAGGGTGCCCAGTGTCCCACTGCTGCCTGGTGACTCCCAGGGCAGGACAGGGACAGGGCCAGGGACATTCCCAGCCCTCCCCACCTCCTGCTGCACAGCCAAGCCTGTCCCTCCGTGCCCAGCTGGAAGGCAGCCCTGATCCATCCCCAGACCTGTGAAGCACTCGCAGGGAAGCAGGCGAGGAGCGCTGCCAGGCTCATACATAACACCCCACTGCCACCTCACAACAATTTACACTCACCAGGATTTTTATCCCTGAGCTCTTCCCAAGAAACTGGATCATTTGGGTTATCAACATTTCCTGACTGAACAATTTCACTTCCCCTAAAAAGGACCCAACTTTCCTGGAGAGAGAATACAGAATTCAGAGCACCCTGTAAATGTCTCGGGTCAGCCCTGACAGGGGCACGTCCTCCTCCTGTGAGTGCTGGAGAAGGGAGACACAAAGTCACCACCCTGCAGGAATTCAGCGGGAATTTCCCCATGGAAAGGGGGTCAGGCCTTGGCAGGGGCTGCCCAGGGAGGTTTGGAGTGTTCATCCCTGGAGGTGTCCAGGGAATTCCTGGAGGTGGCACAGAGTGCTTTGGGCTGGGGACAGGGTGGGCATTGGGGACAGCTGGGACTCAGTGATCCCAGGGGGCTTTTCCTGCCTCAGGATTTCTGGGATTCAGTCTCCCAGGGGAAGAGAATCATGAGCCACTCAGTTATTTCAGAGCTCTCTCCACCTCCCCAGGCTCCCACCTCAGACTCCTGTGGAACACACTCTGTCTCTGCTTCCAAGATGGAATAATTCCCACATCCATCTTTAACACAGCAAAGACTGAATCCAAGAGCTTTGTGGATTTCTCTCCAGAGGAACGGTGGAGGCACAAAGGATGGGGAGAAACTCCAAGGGAGGAAAGGAAATGCTTCCTACATAAATCCTGGTTGGATGGGGCTGGGAGCAGCCTGGGACACTGGGAGGTGTCCCTGCCATGGCAGGGGTGGCACTGGGGGGGCTCTGGGGTCCCTTTCCCACCCAAACCATTCCAGGATTCCCTGATCCCATGATCCCAGCCCCTCTGTTCTCCAGTGACACCATACCAGGAGGAACAGCCAAGGAGCTGTGGAAGGTTCTCCACCAAGGGGCAGCTCTGGGACACCCTCCCAAGTGGCAGCACACAAATAAAACAGCTCCTTTGACAGCAGCACTTCACATAACTCCATTCTCATCCAGCACCGTCCCCTTTGCTCCCTGCCTCCCTCATTTGCTCAATTCTTTGTGGAATCCCCGACTAAAGGCAAAGCAGGACACACCAGAGGCCTCGAGGCAGTGATCCCACCTCACTGGGGGCTCATCATGGCCACACACCCCCAAAGAGGCATTTCAGCTCCCCGAGACATCCCCTGGCCCAAGCTGCTTATTGAAAACCACTCGGATACACTTAAAATTCACAGATAAAATTTATTCTCAACTAAAATATTTCACCAGTTTGCCAAGAATTTCCTTTTGTTTTCCCCTTGTGAGCTATGAAGATGAATTTCTTCATTATTCCTTAACATCTGACAAATTAAAGAGATCTCTGCATTTGCATTACAAAATCCTGGCACCACTTAGGCTGGAAAAGCCCATCCCAGCCCACAGTCCCAGCTGTGCCCCATCCCCACCTTGTCCCCAGCCCAGAGCCCTGAGTGCCACCTCCAGGGATGGGCACTCCAGACCTCCCTGGGCACTGCCAAGGCCTGACCCCCTTTCCATGGGGAAATTCCTGCTGCTGCCCACCCTGAGCCTCCCCTGGCCCAGCCTGAGGCCGTTCCCTCTCCTCCTGTCCCTGTTCCCTGGCAGCACAGCCCGACCCCCCCCGGCTGTCCCCTCCTGGCAGGGACTTGTGCAGAGCCACCAGGTCCCCCCTGAGCTCCTTTTCTCCAGGCTCAGCCCCTTTCCCAGCTCCCTCAGCCCCTCCTGGGGCTCCCGCCCCTTCCCAGCCCCATTCCCTGCACACGCTCCAGCCCCTCCAGAGCTGCCCCAGGATCCCAGGGGGTCCCTCAGCAGGGCCAGCACAGGGGACAGTCCCTGCCCTGGGCTGTGCCCACCCTGGGGTGCCACAGCCCAGGGCCCATCGCCCTCCTGCCCCCCTGGGCACCCCGGGCTCGTGTCCAGCTGCTGGCACAGCCCCCCCAGGGCCTTTCCCAGCTTTGCAGCCCCTCTGGCCCAGCTGCAGGGGCTTGGGCTGAGCCCGGGGCAGCACCTGGCACTTGGCCTGGCTGTCCCTCACCCCACGGACCCAGCCTGTCCCCATCCCTCTGCAGAGCTCCCCATCCCTCCCAGCCCAGCGCCACCCGAGGTTCCCTGGCCACCAGCAGGAAACCACAGGCACGGTGGAATGCTGCTCTGCATGGAAAGGGGCTGTGTTGGGTTTTTTTCTTTAACAAAAAAGTGCCCCTGGCAATAAACCCTTGAAGGCCTCTGTGTTGGACAAATGTGCACCCGAAATGAAGAGCTCCTTCTAATCCTTCAGTGAAGAGCTCCTTCTAATCCTCCCCAGCCTCTGAAGCTCCTGAAGAAAGAGATGATATCAGGAGCACTTTGTTTTGATCATCAGCCTTATCCTCACCCAGTATCTCGTTAAGCAGCCTCCTAATTGCTGCCCTACCCCATGCTAAGGACAGAATTTGCACAGCTTCTTGATTTAAATGTTACTTGTTTAATTAACTGCTCCACACCCAGACACAGAGAAACCACAGCGCCTCAAAAGCTGCAGGAAAAAGCTGCAGAAAAGGATCCCGAGCGCCCTGGGAACAGAGCAGCACAAAAAAGGCCCTTTTTAACAGCTCAGGACATCCCTAAAATTGCCCTCCATGGGCTGCCAGGCTCACGTCAGCTCTGAGGGCAGAGGGATCTCCCAGTCTGTGATTGTATTCCAGCAATAATTCAGCAGGATTGGCCTTTCCAGCTGCTCCTCAGTCCCCACGGGAGCAAGAGCAGCCCCCACGAACCCCGGGGGGACTCTGGGCTTCCCATTAAATATCAACCTTTGAGTGTGAGATTTGCAACTGCCTTTGAGTGTTAAACCAGCAAAACAAAGTGCTGGCGTGCTGGAAGTGTTCATTTCCATCCCCTGCAGGACTCCAGGCTCCTCCCTCTCGGCCTGCCTGGATCTCTCTGATGCTGCTCGGGGCTGGTTACTCTGTCTGCTCTAAGCAACAAGTGACATTTCCTCCCGGGTCACCGCAGCTGAACCCCACAGAAATCCCCGTCAGTGACCAGACTGGGATCCCAGAGCAGGGTGATGGTTTTTACTGGGCTGCACAAGCAGCATTTCCCACAGTCCCACTCGGTCCAAGTCCTTCCGTGGACCTTGGATATTTTCATCTTTGCTGCCCACACAGACTAAGGCAACGTTACAAAGGACACCTCTCTGTACCCACACCGAGGGCCAGCATTTGCAAACTGAGATTTCCTGCTGCACCCCACGGGGAGATCAAGGGCTGCCCGCTCCACAGACACCTATTTGATCAGCACACGGCCTCGAGTGAGCCAGTAAAACAACTGCTGTGCTCCTTTCCTGGTCCTGCAGCCCAGTTCAAAGCTCCCAAGGTGAGTTTGTGGCTGCAGCTGCACCAGAACAGCCCAGCCCGTCACACAGTGCAGCTCCTACCAGAATATTGCAATGCTCCTCCACCCAACGGACCCAGAACTGAGGCCCCAGCGAAGCAGAGCCCTCAAACAGGACATTAAATAAATGAATTTTCATTTCCTCAAGCTTTCAGGGCATTACAGACACAGCCCATGCAAAGTTTAAGAAGTTTTGCAGTTAAAAGAAATGGAGACACTTCAGAGGGAGCTCAGAATGGCTGAGGTTGGAGAAGAGCATCCAGTCCCAGCTGTGCCCCATCCCCACCCTGTCCCCAGCCCAGAGCACTCAGTGCCACCTCCAGGAATTCCCTGGGCACCTCCAGGGATGGGCACTCCAGACCTCCCTGGGCAGCCCTGCCAAGGCCTGACCCCTTTCCATGGGGACATTCCTTGGAATTGAGTAAAACATCTTTCCCAGGACAGGGCAGCACCAGCCTGTTCTCCCTGCATGACACCCTTAACCTCTATTTACGTGCCAGGCTCCATCCATCATAAAACATCCTGAAAGGAAAACAGTCCCTGGGAACTCAGACCCACCCTCAGGAGTTCCACGGGTTTTACCTGGACAAAGAGACACCAAAGCTCAGCCTGCCCTGGGAACCCCAAAGCAGCAGGACACACGGACACACTCCTGCTCTGAGCCCACGGCCCACTGGGTGTTAAACCTGCACTGCTGGGAAAAAATGGGTTTCCTTTGCCATGCAGTATTAACAGGAAAAAATGATCAGCTGGATCATTCCCCCAGACTGGCTCCCACCATTGCTGCAGGAATGTCTGAGCAGGGACGTGGGGAAGGATGGAGCAGCAGGAAGGGAACAGCGTTCCAGCTGCAATGTCCATCCAGCTCAGGCTTGGAGCACGAACCCAAGGAGTCACTCACACTGAATTCCCTCAATCATAACCAAAACCACTCATAAAACCCATGGAATCTGCAGGGTGAGCATTTCAGAAGACTGAAAAGGATGACATTTATTTTTCCAAGCTTAATAAAGAATCCTAGAGCTTGGATCAACACTGGGAAAAGAACTGACCATCCACCTTGCACAAAGGATCATCACATGGACACTGATCATGGCAGCATGGAATGGTTCCACTGGGGCTTGGAGTCCCCTGGGATAGTGAAGGTGTTGGAATGAGAGGGGCTTTAGGGCCCCAAACCATCCTGGGACTCCAGGATTCCCCCCAGGAGCCTGCACGGGCCAATCCACAGGAATTGCAGCCATTTCCTCAGCAGGAATTGCCCCTGAAGCATTAACACCTAAACCCAGCAGGGCACCTCTCCTTTCAGCCAGGGCCTGGAGATCTCCTGCTCCCCCCAGCACTGGCCCTGCTGGTTGGCTGCTGCTGATCCCACCTGCTTTTCCCAAAATAACACATTCCTGCCCAGGGCACAGTCCACAGCTCCAAACAAACTGGGATTACACAACAGGATTGTCCCCCCGTGGCCAAAGTCTCCCGTGCCCACCAGGTGATCCCGTCCCACTTCACTGCTCCTCAGAAAACTCCAGCACGGACACAAAGCCCAAGGACACCCTCACTACTTCACCCTCCTTTTCTCTTCTAAAACTAAAACTATCTCAACAGTTTTGTTCTTGGGAACTGCACTGCTTCATTCCAGCATTTGGTATTTGAGGGAACAGCACAGAGAAGCTCTAAGAATCCCCAAATCCCTGAGGCTGGAAAAGCCCAGCCCAGCCCTCCCAGTCCCAGCCGTGCCCCATCCCCACCGTGTCCCCAGCCCAGAGCACTCAGTGCCACCTCCAGGAATTCCCTGGGCACCTCCAGGGATGGGCACTCCAGACCTCCCTGGGCAGCCCCTGCCAAGGCCTGAGCCCCTTCCCATAAAGAAATTACTGCTGATGCCCAAAATTCACCTGCGAAAGAAGAAGCTGAAGTGGTCATTTTTTTTCCTGCAAGACACAACATTCCCCAGCAGAGCTGCTGTGGGAAACAGAGGGAAAAGCAGGAGCAGGGAGGCCATGGACACGCTGGAAGCACTCCCCACATCAACATCACTGCTGTGCACCAGTTATTTCATGTGTCAGAACAAAGGCGACAGAAGGGAAGGAAAAACAGAAGGCCTGAAATTGCCTCTTTTGCAAGAGGAAGTTACGGTGTAACAGCCATGAAATGGGGTGTGCAGTCACTGCTGGCACCACATCCCAAACCCCACACCAACATCTGCCACCCTAAAGCCCCTCAAAGCTTTTGGAAACTCCTCTGCTGCTTCATCCTTTAGTTTTCAGAGCCCTCAGTCACATGCAGCAGTCTGGGGCCAGCCATCATTAAACTTTCTCTGATGCAGAAGGAAAAGACCCAATAAAACATTGATAAACTTCTGAGCTTTGGGTCCTCCCCACGCCAGGCACTGAAGAAGGTGGGGAAACCCTGTCCTCTGCCTTAGAGCCCCCCCAGGGCCACCCCTGCCATGGCAGGGACACCTCCCAGTGTCCCCAGCCCAGCCCCAGTGTCCAGCCTGGCCTTGGCCACTGCCAGGGATCCAGGGGCAGCCCCAGCTGTGCCAGGGCCTCACCCCCTCCCAGGGAGGAATTTTTTCCTACTACCCAATCCAAAGCCATCTGTCCTTGCCCTGTGGCAGTGGGAAGCCATTCCCCATGTCCTGGCACTCCAAGGCTGGCTCAGGGGCCTCTCTGGCTCTCTCAGATCCTGGAAGGTGCTGGGAGGTCTCCACACAACCTTCCCTTCCCCAGGCTGTCCCTGGAGGTGCTCCAGTGTCTGTCTGAAGGTGCTGGGCTCCTCTGGACCTGCTGATGCCGGGAGCAGCCGAGCCCCGTGCCCCTCAGAGAACTGAGGACCAGCTGTGCTGGGCACGGGCACAGCAACAGCTCCAATGTGGTTCAGGGCTTTGGCCTCAGAGAGATCTCCACGGTTCTGAATCCCCTCCTGCCCCCTGCAGCAAACTCACCCACCTGCTGGGGAAGAGGGACGAGGTTCCCCAGGCAGAGCTCAGGGTCAGACATCAGCCCCTCACAACCACGGAATGGCTGAGGTTGGAAAAGCCCTTGGGGAGCAGCGGGTCCAATCTCCTGTGTGGGGCAGCTCCCAGGCTGTGTGACCCAGGAGAGGAGGTGTCCCTGTCCCTGCAGGTGTCCCCTGCCCAAGGGGCAGATATTGACACTGAGGATGACTGATCCCAGATTCCCTGGGCAGGAGGGGAATGAGCCCCTGTCCAGCACAGCTCAGCTGCTCCAGACCCCTGCACCGACAGGGAATGAGCACCTGACCAAAAGCACTGACTAAAAAAGGAACCCTGAAAGGTTACCTCAGAAGGAGGGATTTACATCACAGAGGGGTGAACTTTGGGAGAGGTTCCAGCCCCTGGAAAGCCAAGGCAGAGCATGAAACACATTGCTGGGGGAGGGAAATACTTAGAAAGTTACGGAAGAAAACTTAGGATATACCATGGACAGTGCAACATTAAAGAATGGTAAAGTAAATCAGGGAATCGTGGTTTGGGTGGGAAGGGACTTTAAAAACGGTCTCATTCCAACTATGGCAGGGAACTACAACTAGGAGAATGAAGAAGCAGTAAATAACAACTGAGCACAAAGAAAAACAATCTTCCAACTGAAAAATAAAAGGAAACAAGCTGCAGAGCTAAGCTGAAAAAACATCCTTTGGTATTTTCCAATATGCTAAACGGTGCAGACTGAGCACCAGCTCCTGGATATTCCATTCCCTGGGCTGAGCTTGACTTCACCTAACACTGAACCATGGCTGTTGTCAACACCACTGCAGCCCCACTGCTGCAACCCCATCACATTCCAGCCCCACATTCCAGCCCCATATTCCAACTGCCCAGCAGAACTTCCAGCAGTGGGACTCATGTTCAGTGAAACAGAAGCACAGAGTCCTGGGATGGTTTGGGTGGGAAGGGACCCAGAACACCCCCAGGGCCACCCCTGCCATGGCAGGGACACCTCCCAGTGTCCCCAGCCCAGCCGCAGTGTCCAGCCTGGCCTTGGCCACTGCCAGGGATCCAGGGGCAGCCACAGCTGCTCTGGCAATTCCAGCCCAGGCAGCAATTCCCAATTGCCAATGTCCCATCCAGCCCTGCCCTGTGGCAGTGGGAAGCCATTCCCTGTGTCCTGTCCCTGTGTCCCTTGTCCCCAGTCCCTGTGCAGCTCTCCTGGAGCCCCTTCAGGCCCTGCCAGGGGCTCTGAGCTTCTCCTCTCCAGGAGAACATTCCCAGCTCTCCCGGCCTGGCTGCAGAGCAGAGGGGCTCCAGCACCCCCGCGGCCTCTCTGGGCTCACTCCAGCCGGTCCCTCTGCTGCCGGGAGCCGCGGGCTCTCAGAGGAAGCAGCAGAAGCTCCCAGGAAGGGGAGGTGTCTGAGCCCTGCGCCCTGTGAGCTCGGCACCACCACAGCCACACCAGGAACACGCTGCACCACGACGCTGCCAGTGCCATCCAACCACGCCCTGGTTAAATCCCCAGGACAGCCCTGACCCGTCACTCTGCTCCTCCCCGGCTCCCACATCCATCCCTGTGCTCTCCAGGCTCCCACATCCATCCCTGTGCTCTCCAGGCTCCCACATCCATCCCTGTGCTCTCCAGGCTCCCACATCCATCCCTGTGCTCTCCAGGCTCCCACATCCATCCCTGTGCTCTCCAGGCTCCCACATCCATCCCTGTGCTCTCCAGGCTCCCACATCCATCCCTGTGCTCTCCAGGCTCCCACATCCATCCCTGTGCTCTCCAGGCTCCCACATCCATCCCTGTGCTCTCCAGGCTCCCACATCCATCCCTGTGCTCTCCAGGCTCCCACATCCATCCCTGTGCTCTCCAGGCTCCCACATCCATCCCTGTGCTCTCCAGGCTCCCACATCCATCCCTGTGCTCTCCAGGCTCCCACATCCATCCCTGTGCTCTCCAGGCTCCCACATCCATCCCTGTGCTCTCCAGGCTCCCACATCCATCCCTGTGCTCTCCAGGCTCCCACATCCATCCCTGTGCTCTCCAGGCTCCCACATCCATCCCTGTGCTCTCCAGGCTCCCACATCCCTCCCCGTGCTCTCCCAGCTGCGGAGCTCCCGGCGCTGGCCCCGTGCCCGCGGCTCTGCCGCTGCCACCCCGCACGGACACGGTGCCAGCCTGGCCCCGAGCCCGCCCCTGGCGCCGTGCGACCGTGCCCTTCGTCCTCCGCCTCGGGGACACGGGGACAGCGTGCAACCTGTGAGCTCACAGGCTCAATTATCCCTCTCAAAGAAAAGAAATCCATCTTAACATAAAAGAATTCAATTAAACGGCGTCCCGGGGGATCTGCCGAGGGAAGAAAACACAAATAAACAGCTCAGGAAACACAACCACCTCATCCCAGCCCGCTGCACAGCCGAGCAAGGAGCTGGAACGAGCTGCAGGAACGAGCTGCAGGCTGTGCAAGGCTATGAGGAACGGAAGGAAAGGAACAAACTGCCACAGAAGAAAACCCCAAATGTCACAGCAGAGCCACCAGTGCCTTCTCTGAGGTGTGGCAGAACTCAGTCCTTGCAAGGAATCAAAGGCAAAACTGAAACTGAAGCAGCTTCTTGTGCTCTGTTTCCTTCTTCCTTCCTGTGGCTGCAGCAGCCAGACCATCCCCACTCCTGCAGGTTTGTGCCTCTCCCAGCGCCGGGCTCTGCTCGGAAAGCTGCCCAGGGAGATCAGAATCACAGTGACTCCAGAGTCATCCGTGTCACTCCAGGCCACAGAGCTGTGAGCAGCAGCAAAGGGCAGGACTGAAATCCCAGTGCAGCCCCAGGCTCCCGGCACAGGCACCCCGGGAGTGCAGCAGGGGAACTGCCAGCCCCACACACACCCCGGACTGAGCAATCCAAATGTTTGGGAGGTTTCCCTGCAAAGCCAAAGTTCCACAGGCCTCCAGCCCAGGCCCAGCTCCCTTCACAGATGACCTGGATGTGGCTCCAGGGGACACCAGGGAAGTCTGCAGGGGGTACAGAACTGGGAAGAGCTGCTGACTCCCCAAAGGCAGAGAGGCCCTGCAGAGACACCCAGCCAAATCCAAGGGCTGGGAATCACCAACTGTGGGAGGTTTAACACAGGCAGGTGCTGGATCCTGCACCTGGGCTGGGGCAGCCCTGGATGCACCCACGGGCTGGGATGGAGAGGCTGGAGAGCAGCTCTGGGAAGGGACTGGTCCTGGTGAGGACAAGGGGGATCTGAGTCAGGAGGGACAGCCGTGTCCTGGGCAGCACCAGGGACAGCATGGAGGGAGGGACTGTCCTGCTCTGCACTGGGGAGGCCTCACCTCCCATCCTGGGATTGGGCACCTCAGTACAAAACCAACTAAAGCTGCTGGGGAGCCTCCAAAGGAGGGACATGGGGATGGGGAAGGCTGCAGCAGCTGAGGGCACGTGCAATGTTCAGCTGGAGGAGACTGAGCTCAGAGCTCCCCAGGGGCTGCAGCTCCTCCCGAGGGGCAGCTCAGGTCTCTGCCTCCTGTGAGCAGGGACAGGACCCAGGGAATGGCCAGAGCTGGGCCAGGGGAGGGATAGGATGGAGAGCAGGAAAGGTTCTTCCCCAGAGGGTGCTGGCACTGCCCAGGCTCCCAGGGAATGGGCACGGCCCCGGGGCTGCCAGAGCTCTGCTCCCAGGGATGGACAGGCTGGGATTGCTGGGGTGAATGTGCAGGGCCAGCAGCTGCATCCATGATCCCTGTGGGGCCCTACAGCTCAGGAGATTCCATGGAAAGCTGTGCCAGAGAAGTTTTTCACTCTGCCCCGGCCAGGGATGAGCTCTGAGCTCTGCCCCCAATGACTCCCTGCCCTTTGCCATTTCACCAGGAGGTTTTTTTCTCACGCCTTCCGGCTTCCCCTCCTGCCCAGCTGATCCCGGTGTCCTCAGGCAGCCCAGGCTGACTCCAGGGGAAGGAATGGGGTGTGTGGGGGCTGTGACACCGGGGACAGCCACCCCCAGAGCTCTCAGGTAACAGGTGGACACAGGGAAGAGACTGAGAGGGACGACAAGGAGCAAACCCAGGCCAGCAGCTGCAGAGCTGCCAGCTCAGGCTGAGGAGCTGCACTTCCTCCTGCCATCACCTCGCCCTGGCTGTGGTGACAGCCCCTGGTCACGGCTCGGTGCCACGTGGGCTTCGCTTTAAAGGCGCCCCTGACAAAAATGACAGTTCTGGTCAGGCTTCAGGCCCTGCAGACGTTTAGTACTGTCACTGCCGAGGTGCCTCTGCTCCATCTGGGACCAACAGGCACTAAGGAACACAAAGATGGAACTTCCCACTTCCACACCTCACCCAACAGCAGTATGTGTGGCACTCAAATTCCACCTAAATTCCGCCTTTTCTGTCTGAGATTTTCAAGCTTGGCTGCAAAAGCTTCATTTCCTGAGATAACTGATATTTATTTGCCCAAGTTTCCCTCCAAACCAGAGTTAAGGTGCAGGTAAAAATAGTCGAGGCGGTGATAATAATGTCAATATTGGTTATTGCAGTGCTGGCAGCTGGGGAGGATCAAAACAAGGAGCAGGGAAGTCCATCAGGAGTGAGGGGAGGATGGTGGGAGGAACAGGGAGCAGAGAGGGAAAAAGAAAAGCTCAAGTAGAGAAACACAGCAGCAGCCAGGAAAGACAACACACTCCTGCTTCCAATAATATTGAATCAAAGGAGACACTTAAGAGCCTTTGTTGCTACTCCTGGTCACACAGAGGCCACATTCCTTCCCTGAGCCTTCCATAAACCCCCAGCATCCGTGGATTTTCCATGAAAAGGAGGTAAAACCACTGCAGCCCACAACTGTAACTGGGAGCAGGGCTGTGTTCCCTATCAGTAGGGCCAGCAGTGAGGGCCTGCTGCTCCCGGCCGAGGCGCCGTGTCTGACAGCCCGGCCCCAGCGCTGCCGTCACTCATTAACTCACTCTATTAACTCCTCAATTAGTTCTTCAGGAATTCTGCAGCCAGCAAAACAAGACCTCCCACAAACCTTCCTCCCTGCAAAGTCCTCTGAAGTTCTGTCAGCCTGGCACGGGCTCCGCAGGGAACGGTCCCGGCCCGAGGCTGCCGGAGCTCCGGGAGCGTTGGGACACCGCTCCCAGGGATGCCCGGGGGGGATCTGGGGGGGCTCAGGCAGGGCCAGGAGCTGGGCTGGGTGATCCCTGGGAGTCCCTCACAGCTCGGGATATTCCTTGATCCTACGAGTGAAGCAGCCAGCTCCTCCTTTGCTCTCAACTCACCGACCTCACCCGCTTCTCCTGCACCATCTGCACCCAAATTTCCCAGTTATTCTTGTTCTACTCCTGCTCCAAACCCAAGGCTTACTCCACCAAGACTCTCCTATTTCCTGGCATTCCAGTTTGCCCGTTTTTATGGCTGAGCTGCAGCTCCTGCCCTTCAGGCACTCTGCCTGGCAGCCCCTGTTCAAGCCTGCTGCTGGATGACAGCACAGAAGCCAGGGCTGCCCCAGCTCCCCTGCACACCTGGCTGGCAGCAGGGAGAGCAGCAAAGCTCAACAGCCCAGCTCTCCCCACACCCTGGTGGGCAGGGACAGGACCCAGGGAACGGCTGGAGCTGTGCCAGGGGAGGGAGAGGATGGATTTAAGGGAAAGGTCCTTCCCCCAGAGGGGGCTGGCACTGCCCAGGTTCCCCAGGGAATGGACACAGCCCAGAGCTCCAGGAGCCTTTGGACAGCCCTGCCAGGGATGGACAGACTGGGATTGTTGGGGAGTCTGTGCAGGGCCAGGGGCTGGATCCAGGGTCCCTGTGGGGCCCCACAGCTCAGGGCATCCCATGGTTCCATGAACAGGAGTGAGGTGTTCCCAGGAACTGGATCCATGGTCCCTGTGGGTCCCAACAGCTCAGGGCATCCCATGGTTCTGTGATGCTGGGATTCCTCTATACCACTGCTGGGCTCAGGGAAGACAAGTCTTGGGTCGCCCTTTTTGGCCACCAGAAAACTCAGGGGAGACCTCAAACATTCCCTGCCCAGAGGATGGAAAAGCAGCACGGGAAAACACCGGGATATCTCCCCACCAAAGAGGAGAGGAAGCATGAATGAACCAACCAACACCCCCTCCTCGCTCAGGATCTCCCTGTGGGGACAGCAGGGATGGGATTCCCTCCAGCTGCCTCCCAATCCAAGCAGGAAACTGTGATCAGGACCGGGGGATCCCACTCTGGAGCACAGCTGGGCCCCCCAGCCCCTGTTTCCCAGGGAAGCTCTGCCAGCAGTGGCCTGGAGCTTCCCAAGAATCCTGTGAGCCCACAGAGCGCTCCTCTCCTGGTAACAAACCCCCGAGCAGCAGCTCTCACACAGCGCTGCCTCGTCGTTATTATTTTTGACAGTTTCCAATTTGTGAAGTCAGAAATCCACCCTGTCCCTCCCACAGCACACACAGAGCTCCTGGAACACCAGGCTGAGCAGGAGATGCTCCACAGCTCCCGCATCCCACAACAAGCCTTCCCCCAGTGCGAGGTTCTGCAGGAACCTTTCCTGCACCACCTGCCTGACAGGCACCTGCTGCTGCAGCACCGATCTGTCCCCACTGCCGGCCAGGACGTCGTCCCACATCCCCGGATTTCAAGGTTAATCCGAAGCAAGCACAAAAATCGCCAGGAATATCAGCGTACACACGGAGAACAAGCCTTCATTTCAGAGCAGTTTGTTCCTACCCAGCCCTCATCACCTTCTGCCGAGCAAATGTCACCCAGGCCAGCCCGGGCCGTGATGTGCTCCCACTGACAGCCCAAAATTTAACTTTGCTTCCCATGAGATCACCAGTGGTTGCCATGGAAATCCCTATACTACCATCCACCGAGGGTATTTTTTACCACTGAAGTATTTTGGCAGCATGTTCGCTTTTAAGTGTCAGAGTAATAGGAGAAAACATAAATGTTTCTTCTCTCGTCAGGCTTTAACCAGAGCTTTATAACCTAAATCTGCTTCTAAGAGCTTGGCTCAAACCTGTGGGACTGGGCAGGGCTGGAATCACCACCTTCTCCTTTCTGAGACACAAAATAAACAAATGAAAACAACCTTCAAGTTTTTAAAACACCAATTTCCAAGCGGGGATCAAGCGAGGAAAAACCTCTCAGGCCTCTCTGAGTTCTGTCAGTTTCTCTTTTTCACTTCCTAGTTTGGTTGGGTTTTTTTTTTTTTAGCTGGTGCAAAACAAGGCCCTCAAATTCAGCAGGGCCCTCTCAGGCTCTGCCAGGAGCCGCTCTCCTGTCAGATCAATCTCGTGGCGATTCCAGCCGGGCCTCCACTCCCACCCCGGCTTCTGGTCGTTAATAAAACCAGCACGGTGACATTTACGGCCACATTCTGCACCCTGAGGTGGGCAGGCCCCCGGGAAGGTGACACCTGTGGGAGGCTGACCCCGCTCCGGTGAGCCCCGGGAGGGACCTGACCCCGGGAAGGGTGATCTGACCCCAGGAGGGGTGATCTGACCCCGGGAAGGGAGCAGACCCTGGGGAGATGGACCCTGAGCACTGATCCCCCTCCTCTCACCCCCGGGAACAGGACCAGACTCTCGGGAAGGGGAGCAGACCCCTGGCAGGGGACCAGACAGCCGAGAGGGACTTGACCCACAGGAGGGGAACCAGAGCCCCAGGAAGGGGGACCCTCAGCAGGGTGATCTGACTCCCAGGAGGGGAACCTGACCTCCGGGACTGACCTGACCCCAGGAGGGGGACAAGAACCTCGAGAGGGGGACCCGACCCTCGGGAAAAGGACCAGAGCCCCGGGGGGTGATGTGACCCCCGGGCAGGGGAGCCCCGGAAGGTGACCGGACCCTCGGGAGTGCGCGCTGAGCCCGAAGAGCGGGACCTGAGCCTCAGCAAGGGTGACCTGACCCCTGACCTTGCCACCGCCACCACTCCCGACAGCTCCGGCCACTCCCGGCCGGCCAGGTGCGATCCAGGAGCACCCGGAGCCCGCAGCCCCAGCCCCCGGCCCCGCCAGCCCGCCCCGCACGCACCAAAACACGGCAAAAGGAAACTGTCACGCGCAGAGCAGTCGGATTTAACCCAGATCCGCACGGAACGAGGCGGCAGGACCACGGCCCAGCCCCGGACAGCGGCTCGGCGGGGGAGATTTTTAACCCCCCAAACCGTGCCGAACCCCCGGAGCGCGGGGGGCTGCTCCGGGAGGCCGGAGCGGAGCCGGGGGGGCGGCGGGGCCCAGCCCGCGGCGCCGGGCCCAGCCCCGACCCCGGCCCCGCGAG
>VXBN01014609.1:20701-31990 GCA_013397395.1 Sinosuthora webbiana | reverse complement strand
AACTGGGAGTGTGGAGGGATCAGGGGTGGGGAGAGAGGGAATCAGGGATGGATGGCAGAGTGAAATGGGAATTAAGGACGGGGATGTAGGGGATTAGAAATGGACAGGGAAAAGTGGGATTAGGAATGGAGAGTGAAAAACGGGATTGGGAATGAAGAGTGAAATGCGGGATCACGGCTGGGGGTGTGGAAAGGGGGATCCAGGCTGGGGTGGGGGCAGCGAACAGGGAGGGGAGGGGGGTCCGAGCAGAGATTTGGGGTGAGTGCAGTGGGGCATCTCTGTGGGGTGGGGAGTGCACAGGGCAGGGAGGGGCCAGGGCAGCATCCAAGAGACCTTTATGGATCCTCTTCATGGAATAAAACCTCCCCAGGGTGACACATCCCATGGAGCCAGGCTGGGACAGCTGGGACTGCCCAGCCTGGAGAAGGAAATGCTCCAGGGAAACCTCAGGGGCTCCAGGAGAGCTGCACAGGGACTGGGGACAAGGGACACAGGGACAGGACACAGGGAATGGCTTCCCACTGCCACAGGGCAGGGCTGGATGGGACATTGGCAATTGGGAATTGCTGCCTGGGCTGGAATTGCCAGAGCAGCTGTGGCTGCCCCTGGATCCCTGGCAGTGGCCAAGGCCAGGCTGGACACTGGGGCTGGGCTGGGGACACTGGGAGGTGTCCCTGCCATGGCAGGGGTGGCCCTGGGGGGGCTCTGGGGTCCCTTCCCACCCAACCCATCCCAGGATTCCAAAGACATGAATTCCCAGGGCAGGGAGGTGTCTGTGCAGCATTCCCAGGGAAGGGAGGTTCCCTGGCTGGGTTGGAGCAGAGCTGAGCCCCTTTGGGGCCCGAGGGGGTGGAATTGGGACGGGAAGGGCTGGACAGCTGTTCCCAGGTCCCTGGGGTGCCCCAGGTCCTGAAGGAGGATTTGGGGGGAGCTGGGCTCCTCAGGGGCTCTCTGTGCTCTGAGGAAGGACAGCAGGGGAGTGTGGGTTTCTCAAATTCCTTCTTATTTCCTGTGTGACTGTGGGAGTCACTCCTTCCTCTGCCCCTTTTGGGAAGGTTGCTCTGGTTTTCAGAGGATTGAGCCTTCCCAGTTTTAAATGCTGGAGCTTCCAAAGGGAGTGGGGAGCAGGAGAGACCAACTCCACCTGGTTGCTGCTCCCTTGCCTTGAATACCTGATTGTTTCTTCCCCCAGAGCATATAAAAACGAATAATAATAATAAAAAAAATCTCCTCCAGACCTGAGTTTCACCTGTTTGATCCTTTTTCCTGCAAAACCAGGCCTGAAATACCCCAAGAAAGGGAGGAACGCTGGGATAATGATTAGCATGGTGAACTCAATGCTTTGTAGCTGTGGTTTGATGTGTAAAGTGGCTTCTCACCTGTCTGGGTTTGTGAGGAGGGGCCCTCGTGGATGAGGGATGCAGGAAAGTTGTTTGTTCATCCCTGGAAAGGAATTTTCCGTCTTTTCCTTCCTCTTCTCCCATTTGCCCGCGTAAGTTTCGGCGGGAAAATGTTCCTTAGGTGGCAAAAATGACTTTGGGAACATCTCAGTGGGGATGACACAGGCCCACCACACCCATTCCTTTTGAAAAACTTCATGGATTTGTGTTCCAGAGGGAAGGGAAGGAGCAGGGATGGGACAGGGGAAGGGAAGCCAGGGAGAGGAGAAGCTCTGGGGGCTTGAGGGGGCTCTGGGGGTCTCTGAAATTCAGCTCTGAGAGATTCAGAAATCCAAAAGCCTCTGAGAGAGGTCCCAAAGATCCTGGAATTCAGCCATTCCCGCTCTGCCTCCGCAGACAGTGGAGAAGCTGTTGGAAAGTAGATCCCAAATCGAGGCAGGGATTAAATGGAATTCCTCTTTCTGGCCCCTCCACCTTCAAATCATCAAATAAACACTTTAGGATGTGGTTGAAGCCCTTTGGGGCTGCTCTGGATGCACACAGGGACTTCTACACATCCTAAGTTCCTTCTCCTTTGCCTTTTTTTTGCCTTTGGAAAAGTTGTGGTGACTCGGATTGCTTTTGGCTTGGATTTGAGGTTCTGAACTTTTGGATATTTGGTGATTTCCCCGCACCCCAAACACAGAGAAACGTCAGAGTTCAAGTGAAGGGGAAGCAGAGGTGTGGAATCCCAGAGGGATTAAGGTGGGAAAAGACCTCTGAGGTCATCACTTCCAACCCTGGAGGTTAAAGCCTGATTTTCCAACTGTTCTCTTGCAGAAATCCCCCTGCCAAAATCCAGCAGGAGAAGCAGAACCTTGTCCCAGCTCCTGCTCCGAGCTAGGCAGGAAATGCTGAGCAAAGCACAATTCCTGGGATTCACAGGCTCCTGATGGGTCAGGATCAGCTGGCCAGGCCTCCCACAACTGGCCTGGCCACGACTCCCTGGGAATTAGCAGGATAAATGTTTGGGTGGGGATTAATTAATCCCAACCACAGGAACGTGTTTGTGGTCCTGACGCAGAGCGAGGGGAGCAGGGGAGTGACCCCTGGGACAATCCCAATCCCAGTGCAGCGTCCCAGCCTTCCCTGTCCGTGCTGCCCCGTCCCTGGAGCTGCTCCGGGCTGGTTTTTTGGTTTTTCCTCAGCATTTCTGTAGCTTTTGTCTCTGAGCTCGGCTCCGGGCGCGGGCTGTTAGTTGGGAATGCGGCCGCCCTTGCCAAGGGATCCGCGGGAACTGTCAGAGCTGGGTGAGCTTCCAGCCCCTGGCACGGGGCCACCCGGGCTATTTATAGCCTGGAGAGGAGAGTCAGGCCTGCTTGGAGCTCCTGGCAGGAGCAGCAGCTGCCTCTGGAGCAGAACTCCTGAGATCAGAGCTCCAGCTCAGCCCAGCCCGTGATGGTTCCTTTCTGCTCCGCTGCACTTCCTGCACTTCCTGCAATTCCTGCACTTCCCGGGCAGCACAGAGGCTCTGTGGGATCCTTCTCCTCANCTGGCAACGGCCCCAGCACGGCGGGGTGGGGCCACGGGGAATCCAACACGGCGACGGGGAGGGACAGCGGGGAGAAACCACAGCGGAGAAACCCCACAGCGAGGGGAAAGGACAGGGAAAAGGGAGGGAAATGGGAAGGAAAAGGGAGCTACAGGAAAAAGCTTTTCCAGGCCCTGGCACAGCTGTGGCTGCCCCTGGATCCCTGGCAGTGGCCAAGGCCAGGCTGGACACTGGGGCTGGGCTGGGGACACTGGGAGGTGTCCCTGCCATGGCAGGGGTGGCCCTGGGGGGGCTCTGGGGTCCTCTCCAACCCAAACCATCCCAGGACTCCCTGACTCTGTGATTGCTGTGCCCTCCACGGGTTATGAGAGCCACAGGCTCAGGCTGGAGACGCCCTCCAAGGTTCTCAGTCCAGCACTGGTGGAATTCTCCCTGCTGGGGTGCTGTCCCAGCCTGGGGGGCTGTTGATCCCCCTCAGTGCNCGCCCCGTCCTGCTCCTGACAGAACAGCTGTTTGCACATCTGGAACGCTCCCAGAGGGTTTGGGGCCGTTCATTCACTCGGCCATCAGCCCTGAAGGTTAAATCTAAACCAGGAGCCTTTGGGTCTGTCCCCAGCTGCAGGTTCAGTGACAGGCTCAGAGTTTAAACCCCGTGGGCTGTGTTGGGGTCAGGGAGGAGCTGCTGTGGGGGGAGCTGTGGGCACAGGGGTGACAGGCTCTGCTCTCTCCACAGCTGGTGTATCCCCACGACTTCAGGCTCACCGAGAAGGAGGTAACCACCCTTCATTCCCGCTTTTCCCTCCTCTGGGGGCACCCCTGGGGGCCTCACTGGCTGTTGGCTTCTTTGCAGAAAACGAGCATCTGCTACCTGTCCTTCCCAGACTCCTACTCAGGTGGGTGACCCCGGGGGTGACAGGGGTGTCCCTGGTGGGAGGACGATCCCTGGGGTGCAGCAGGGCTGAGGGGGCTGAGCCAGAGCCCCCCTGTGCTCCAGGGAAATGCCCAGAGTAGCCAGGAGGGTGAGTTCCCATCGCATTCCTGTGTTTGGGAGCAGGAGCTGGGGAGGGGACACTTCCAGGAGAAATGTCCCCAAACATTATACATCCCCAAGAGATAATGAGAAATAAATCTGGTCCTCCAGCCAGGCCCTGGGGCTTTGAGGGTTGGGATTCTTGGATGGAACCCTGGGATGGTTTGGGTGGGAAGGGACCCCAGAGCCCTGCCAGGGCCACCCCTGCCATGGCAGGGACACCTCCCAGTGTCCCCAGCCCAGCCCCAGTGTCCAGCCTGGCCTTGGCCACTGCCAGGGATCCAGGGGCAGCCACAGCTGTGCCAGGGCGGGGCAAAGCTTTTTCCTGTAGCTCCCTTTCCCTTTTCCTTCCCATTTCCCTCCCTTTTCCCTGTCCTTTCCCCTCGCTGTGGGGTTTCTCCGCTGTGGTTTCTCCCCGCTGTCCCTCCCCGTCGCCGTGTTGGATTCCCCGTGGCCCCACCCCGCCGTGCTGGGGCCGTTGCCAGCCCTGTCCCCGTGTCCCTGGTGTGTCTGTGTCCCAGGTGGCCTCGGGGACACGCAGTTCAGCTTCCGGCTGCGCCAGGCCGGGGGTTCCCGGGATTGCCCGTTCCAGGATGACGGGAGGTACAACCGGGAGGCCCCGCTGACGCTGCAGGTGGGTCCTGGCCCCGCTCACACCTGGACAAAGCCAAGGCTTCCCTGGCTTTGGGGGCTCCCTGGGCGTGAGAAACGAGTTCCCATCTTCTCTCGTAGGAATTTATGAGTTTCATAAAAAAATAAAAACAGGCAACAAGGAGACAGAATGGGGAAATTCTGTCGGCCCAGGGTGCTTGGCTCAAGGCCTGCCAGCAGCACACACAGCCTTTCAAACTTCCATCTTTTGATCGATTCTTTGTTGAATATTCAATAGGTGTTAATCAAACTTTTTTTTTTTTTTTTTTTTTGATCTGTTTTAAGTATCCCTGATCACCTTATCTAATAGATTTATTTGTGGGCAGCTCCACTCTGTCTGGTAAAGTGGGTATAAATTTTCTCCTGAGGTTTTCTGCTTCTTTCCATTTGGATAAGAGAAACAGAAAGTTACCAGGTTGTTTTTATGAAGGGTCACAAGGTGACTCCCCCCCCTCCCATAACTTCTGGCTTGGTGGTTTAGACGTTACAAAGAAGAGATAAAAAACCCTCTGGTCTAATCAGAAAACACACATTCATTACCTTTCTAAACTCTATCAATAAAGCATAATACAGTACAATTATACATATAGTGGTCATGTTAATATTTGTGAAAAGCCAACTGTATAATATGCATTTGTAACACTGGGGAAATCCTTGGGGAATAGTGAGATAAGGATTGAGCACAGGGATTCCCTTCCGTGCTCACAGGGAGGGAGAGCAGGACAGGGAGAGGGGATGGGATCAGGGGGGTCAAAGATTGAATTGAGTCAGGGGGAGAGGGAACTGAATTAAGTCAGGGGACCCCCCAGATACTTTGGGAGGTGGAGCTGAATTAGGGAGACCCCAGTTCCACTGGGAGAGGGAACTGAATTCGGGACACCCCCGTTATTTTGGGACAGGGAACTGAATCGGGGGGAGCCTGGCAGTGCTGGGAGGGGGGACTGAGGCAGGGACACCTCCCACTGTCCCAGGGACACCTCCCAGTGTCCCCAGCCCAGCCCCAGTGTCCAGCCTGGCCTTGGCCACTGCCAGGGATCCAGGGGCAGCCACAGCTGCTCTGGCAATTCCAGCCCAGGCAGCAATTCCCAATTGCCAATGTCCCATGCAGCCCTGCCCTGTGGCAGTGGGAAGCCATTCCCTGTGTCCTGTCCCTGTGTCCCTTGTCCCCAGTCCCTGTGCAGCTCTCCTGGAGCCCCTTCAGGCCCTTTGTGTCTCCAGGTGAGCACCCCCAGCCCTCCCAGTTGTGTCTCTCCCTGAGTCCCATGGAAAGCTCTCATGGAGGGCTGGGATGGATGCTGGGATGTGTCAGAGCAGGGCTCAGGAGAGGGTGGTGACAGTGGGGCTGGGCTGTCCCTCACTGTCTCTCTTTGTCCCTCTGTCCCTCTCTGTCCCTTTCTGTTCCGCCCTGCCCCTCTGCCCCTCTGTTCCTCTATCCCTCTGTAACTTTCTGTCCCTTTGTCCCTCTGTCCCACTCTGTCCCTCCCTGTCCCTGTGTCCCTGTGTCCCTGTGTCCCACCCTGTCCCTGTCCCTGCAGCGAGAGGCCGCTCACTATTTCGGATACGTGTACTTCCGGCAGGTCAAGGACAGCTCCATGAGGAGGGGTTACTTCCAGAAGGTCAGTGCTGATCCCAAATCCCGGGATCCCTGAGGCTGGAAAAGCCCAGCCCAGCCCTCCCAGTCCCAGCTGTGCCCCATCCCCACCTTGTCCCCAGCCCAGAGCCCTGAGTGCCACCTCCAGGGATGGGCACTCCAGACCTCCCTGGGCAGTTCCAAGGCCTGAGCCCCTTTCCCTGGGGAAATTCCTGCTGCTGTCCACCCTGAGCCTCCCCTGGCCCAGCCTGAGGCCGTTCCCCCTCCTCCTGTGGGGACATCTCAGTGCCAGCAGTGTCCTGAGCTTTGTGCCCTCCACCTCCAGGAGTTCCTTTCAGACTCGTGCTAATGCAGAAATCGGTTTTTCCATCCCCACTAAACCAGTGAGTTTCCCCCTGGAACAGTGGGATGGCTCAGGGCAGGAATTGTCACACTTGGGTGAGGTTTGAATTCAAATGGCCGAGTTTGGGGTTGGACAGGAGGTGTTTAAATGACTCCTGCATTCCTAATTAGTGCACTCATTAATGGTTAGAGGAAGAGGAGAATCAGTGTCACAATGAAACCCCCAGCGGGGCTGGGTTGGGGCTGTTGTAAAAGCCAGGGATTTATTTCACAAGGAAGCCCCAGTTAGAGCCAAAAAGGCCTTGCTGGACATGATTTGTTATTCCAAGTTCCTTGGTCCTTCCCCAGCATTCCTTGACTTTGTTTATCTGCCCAATTCCCATTTCAGGAGTCGTTCCTTTGTGCCTCTCCACCTGAAATGGTTTTGGGGAGCTTTGAGCCCACCAGCCATCAATTTTTACTCCCTCTCCAGCCACTCTTTTGCCAGGCCATGCTCCCACCCCTTTGCTCTCCCAAATCCCGGCTCACCAGCGGGTGGGCAGCAAGAATTCCACCAAAGTGCTGCCTGGGAGCTGCTCCAGGCATTTGGTGTTGGGTTTTTTAAGTTCATCCCACTCTAAGCAGTGGAGAAACGTGCAGTGCTGGGCTCGGGGGGGCCCTGATCCCAAATGTGCCCTTCCCAGTCCCTGGTGCTCGTGTCCCGCCTTCCCTACGTGAACCTGTTCCAGTGCCTGCTGCAGCTGATTGCCCCGGAGTACTTCGACAAGCTGGAGCCCTGCCTGGAGGCAGGTGAGCTGGGAGCAGGGAGTTCCACGGGGCTGGATCCTGAAAAACAGCTGGAATGCTCCAAATGGCTTCGTTCTGGAGCAAATTCCAGCAGGGGAGAGCCTTCTCCTGCTTGTCCGAGTGGGTAACCCGGTGTAAAGGAGGGTTGTGGGCAGGGAGCGAGAGATGGTGCTGTCAGTTTGGATGCAGGGTGTTCCCAAAGAGTGCAGGGTGTCCCCAAATAATGCAGGGTATCCCCAAGGGATGCAGGGTGTCCCCAAATAATGCAGGGTGTCCCCAAGGGATGCAGTATTCCAAGGGATGCAGGGTGTTCCCAAAGAGTGCAGGGTGTCCCCAAATAATGCAGGGTATCCCCAAGGGATGCAGGGTGTCCCCAAATAATGCAGGGTGTCCCCAAGGGATGCAGTATTCCAAGGGATGCAGGGTGTTCCCAAAGAGTGCAGGGTGTCCCCAAATAATGCAGGGTATCCCCAAGGGATGCAGGGTGTCCCCAAATAATGCAGGGTGTCCCCAAGGGATGCAGTATTCCAAGGGATGCAGGGTGTTCCCAAAGAGTGCAGGGTGTCCCCAAATAATGCAGGGTATCCCCAAGGGATGCAGGGTGTCCCCAAATAATGCAGGGTGTCCCCAAGGGATGCAGTATTCCAAGGGATGCAGGGTGTTNGATGTCCCCAAGGGATGCAGGGTGTCCCCAAGGGATGCAGGGTGTTCCCAAGGGGTGCAGGGTTTCCCAAGGGATGTGGGGGTTCCCAAAGAATGTGGGGTATTCTCAAGGGGTGCAGGGTGTCCCCAGAGAATGCAGGGTGTCCCCAAAGAATGCAGTGTATTCCCAAAGCCAGGAATCTGCTACACCTCCTGCCTGGGTCATTTCATCCTGATTTACCAGCTCTGGGTTTGCCACAAGCCAGGGGGGTGTGTGAGCTGGGAACAGGGAGTAATTCCCTGTCAGAATGGCAGGACGAGCTGGATTTCCCCTCAGGTGAAACTCTCCCCTTCCCTGTGTCCCTCAGTGTGCAACGAGATCGACCAGTGGCCACCCCCAGTGCCCGGCCAGACCCTGAACCTGCCCGTGATGGGAGTTGTCATCCAGGTACCCGGGCAGGGGCCTGTGTTCCTGCCCCTGGCTGTGAAATCCCCGCTCTGCCCACATTCCCCACAGCCCTTCCAGCTGGGATTGGAGCCTGCAGGGGTCCCTGCCCTGCTGGTCCCACCCCAGTGTGCTCCCTGCTCTCTGTGCCCTGCAGGTGAGGATCCCGTCCCGGGTGGACAAGCCAGGCTCCAGCCCAGTGAAGCAGTGCAACCAGGAGGTGAGGGGCTGGATCCTGGATCCTGTTGGGAATCTCTTTTTTCCTCCCTTTTCCTGGGAGTTCAGGCCCTGCCGGGTCTCCTGCCTTCACCCTTGAGCTGTTTGGAATTTGCTTCAGTGTTTTGGTTCCTTGCCCTTTCCCCTCTCTGTGCTGTGACTAACCCTGGTTTGGTGCCACATCTCTAACCCCGCCTGGCTCTGGTGTGTCTCAAACACTCTCCCAGCAGAGGGAACCCTGGAAAAGAAAGGAGCAGACATGGGAAACTTTTCCCATCTGGAAAAGAAGGGAATCTTCCTTAGTTTGTAGGCCCAGAAATTACTTTGGGATTAAGTGCTGCACCCAGCCCTGCTCCTGTGCACACCTGAGGGTGTGAGCTTGTTCCCTGTGTTCCCTGGGGCTGCTCGGTCAGTGCAGGTGGAATTCCAGCCAGGAGTCTGCTCCCATCTCCTCACTGCTCACTAACAGCTACTAACAGCCTTTTCTCCCTTCCTCATCCAGAATCTGTTACCAGCCCCCCTGGTTCTCCCCAGCGTTCATGAGCTGGATCTGTTCAGGTGAGAGGCTCCTCCCAACCCTCTCCCCTCCACCTGCTGGGAGCATCCCATAAATCACGGGGGTGGTGCAGGATCAAACCCTGCTGCCTTCCAGGGACTCCTCTGGGCTTCTGGGCAAGGTTTGAGCTGAGGGTTGTGTCCCCCCTGGCCAAAGCTGCCAGGGGAGTGTCCCGGGCAGAGCCAGCACTGGAGGTGCCATTCCCGTGTCCCTGCTCTGGAATCCGGGGGTGTCCTGCTCCCCCAGACACACTGAGAGCAGCATCTGGCCACGGGAACCTCCTGAGGTTTGACAAGGCCGAGTCCAAGGTGCTGCACCTGGTCAGGGCACCCCTGGGATAGATCCAGGCTGGGTGTGAGCAGCCCTGGGAGAGGGATTTGGGGGTGCTGGGGGTGACAGCTGGACCTGACCCAGCCCAGACCCCCCCAGTGCTGGGCTGAGCCCACAGGGGAGGGGGACCCTGCCCCTGTGCCCAGGTGAGGCCCCACCTGCAGAGCTGCCCCAGCCCTGGGCACACAGCAGCAGCACCTGGAGCTGCTGGGGAGTCCAGAGGAGACCCCAGAGGGGCAGAGGTGGCACTGGATGGGCTTTGAGGTCCCTTCCCACCCAAACCACTCCATGACCCTCTGATCACAGATGGCTCGACTTTGCTCAGAGCATTTCCTTTAAATTTGTATCAAACAATTGAGTGACAGCCCAGGTGAAGACACCTGAATTCCCCTGTGGAATGCTGACAGTCCATCCTAGATCTGAAATTCCCAGGTGGGAGCACACCTGGGGGGGCTTGCAGGGCACAGCTGTGTCTGGTCCGTGCTGAACTGACCCTCTGCCCTGTCCTTGTCCCCATCCCCGTTGTCCCAGGTGCTTCCAGCCAGTGCTGATCCACATCCAGATGCTGTGGGAGCTGATGCTGCTGGGGGAGCCCATGGTGGTGATGGCACCGTCCCCAACCGTGTCCTCAGAGATGGTCCTGGCCCTCACCAGGTAATTCCCACGGGGTCTGAGGGAACTGTGACAGCAAATCCCAGCAGCTTTTCCCTCCCACATCCACTCAGTGCTGCTCTCCTGGCTCGTGGAAGCTTTGCAAGACAAACTGCAAATATTCCACGCTCATTATCCAGCAAGGATGGAGAGGAGTACAGAGGAATGTCCCCTGACGCTTCCAGCCCTGAGGAACCTTCCCTCCCCAGCTCAGAGCTCTGCCTCAGCACAAAACCCCAAATCCTGGAGCTTCCCCAGAGAGCTTCAGCCAGGCCAAGTGCCAGGTGCTGCCCCGGGCTCAGCCCAAGCCCCTGCAGCTGGGCCAGAGGGGCTGCAAAGCTGGGAAAGGCCCTGGGGGGGCTGTGCCAGCAGCTGGACACGAGCCTGGGGTGCCCAGGGGGGCAGGAGGGTGATGGGCCCTGGGCTGTGGCACCCCAGGGTGGGCACAGCCCCAGGGCAGGGACTGTCCCCTGTGCTGGACCAGGGTGACCGTGCCATGCCCACAGTGCCCATGTCATACCCAGGGTGGCCATGCCATGCCCAGAGTGCCCGTGCCATGCCCAGGGTGACTGTACCCTGCCCAGGGTGACCCTGCCATGCCCGGGGTGACTCTGCCATGCCCGGGGTGACTCTGCCATGTCCAGGGTGACCCTGCCATGCCCGGGGTGACTGTGCCATGTCCAGGGTGACTCTGCCATGCCCAGGGTGCCCGTGCCATGCCCAGGGTGCCCGTGCCGTGCCCAGGGTGCCCGTGCCATGCCCAGGGTGCCCGTGCCATGCCCGGGGTGACGGTGCCTGTCCCTGCAGCTGCCTGGCCCCTCTGCGGTACTGCTGTGACTTCCGGCCCTACTTCACCATCCACGACAGCGAGTTCAAGGAGTACACCACGCGCACCCAGGCCCCGTGAGTGCCCGCCCTGCCCCGGCCCCGGGGACACCCGAGCCCCAGGCTCAGCCTGTCCCCTCCCTGCAGGCCCAACATCGTCGTGGGCGTCACCAACCCCTTCTTCATCAAGACCCTGCAGCACTGGCCACACATCCTGCGGGTGGGCGAGCTCCGCATGTCAGGTGAGCTCTGAGATCTGTCAGGTGAGCCCTGGGTGTCTGTCAGGTGAGCTC
>VXBN01014607.1:132764-167346 GCA_013397395.1 Sinosuthora webbiana | reverse complement strand
CATGAAATCGGATTTAATGATGAACAAAATATTCTGATTTCCAGAGGTGGGGATTGATAGCTCAGGTGCTCAGAAACCAAAGAACTGAAATGAGCAGCCCCCCACTACACCTGTCAATGTACTGAAAAACGATATAAAAAATATCAAAATATCAAAATATTTTTAAGAAGTACAGAAAGCTTTAGATGAAAGCCTGTTTCTGATTAAAAATAAATTTCCAGTAACATACAAATTTGATAGAATTCGTATGACCAGAGAAAGAATTCCTACCAACCTCTAACATATGCAGCTCATATCTTTACACTCTCACATCTGATAGAACATGGGCTGCCTAAACACACACGTGGTGCAGTGTCCTGGAAAGCGTGGAGGGACCTGGGGCAATCCCAATCCCAATCCTGCTCCCTCCACGGGACACCAGCAGCACTTTAATTAGAGCTGCCTGTCATTCTCAGTAGAGAAAACCAGACTGTGGAGTGCTGTTCTCAGGGAATATTCCCACATACCTAAGAGAACAGAGGTGATGTTCACATCCAGCCGTGGTCTGGCCTTCAGTTCCAGCTTCAGGCGCGGAGGGTGCAGGCGGCTCGAGGCTTGTTGTTGCCAGGACACTGAACACGGCCACGGCTCAATGAATGGCTCCCAACCTGAGAGAAACACAAACCATCACCTCTGCCACACACGTGGAGGCCACACTGCAATGCCCTTTACATATTTAATAATGAAACTTCCATAATTAGATCCTTTAATCTGTGTTCAAGATGAAGTTGCAACCCTATGGATTTAATTTAATACCTAACACAAATATGGTCCAGCTCCTCCATTCAGACCATCTATACTATATGGAGGGTGTTGCAGAAATATCTTAGTTCCAATTAAAGCACTAGAAGGCAATTAGAGCTTTATATTTAAACCAGCTGGAATTAAGCTCTCTCAAATAGCTTTGACAGTGATTTTCACACGTATGTTAAGCTGGCTATTATTCAGTATCTCAAAGGATAAAGGTCTAGAAGCGATGAAAAAAAAAAAAACACCCTACCTATTTTTAAAAACAAAATATTTTTTAAAACCAAGAAAATTACCTTGTTATTGACAGGTAATTCTTGGGTGCTCGTCACCAGTAATGTAACAGAAAATTTAGTTTCTAAGTTAAAAAACCCCACACAACTAGATTACTTCTTTTGTCAGGCAGTATTTGGCCTGTATTGAGGCCTAATTTGCTTGTTTGTATCTAAAACGTAAATTGTGATGGACTTCTTATGCTAATCCTTTATCTTCAGCCAAATCACCTGCCCTCACATGCTTTTCCTTCCTGAAATATGTAATAAACTGAATGCACCAAACAATTAAAGAGAAGGGAGAAGAGAATGAAGAGACAGCTTGTTATAAAACTGTTATTTTGCTGGATAACCTCCTTACGCGATTCCATTTGAAAACCTGATTGCCACTTTCATATCAGCAAAACCTCCACTTTCCACATCCCTGCAACTGATCTCAAATCAGGATATCTTGTCTAGGCTCACACTGTCTCACACACACAGTCCCAGAAGTCAACCTTTCCCTGTTCCCTTAGAGGCACTTCCTAGTGGGTGAACTTCAGGCTCCTGTAGTAGGAAAGGCTGTTTCCCAAACTTAAATAAGAAAACAACAACCCCCTGGGTATTTCACCTGAAAGCTCACGGTTGTAATAATCTCCAGAGAGGGTAAAATGAGCGTAGGCTTCAGGGCTGGTTCTCAAATGTTGGAGAAAATTCAAACCTGTGGGGAAAAAAAAAAAAAAGTGAAATTTAAACTAACGCAAAACAATCAATCTTCTTGATTTTGTGAGTTAAGTAAGCAGTGGAAGGTTTTGTCTTGTCTTTTAAGCTGAAATGGTACAAAAAGCCTGTAATAATAGTCTTCAAATAACATTTGCAGACAGCCACACCTTACAATACAGAGCCTCCCTAGGATCCTGCTCAGGACAGATTCCATTTGTTACGTGATGTAAAAAGGGGAAACCAGAATCTTAACCCTACAAAGACTGTAACCTTCTTAAAACCAAAACTTAAATCAAACAGAAATGAAGGAAAAGGAACCCCCAATATCCCACACAAGCACCACCAAGACAGTGTCAATTGAAATTTGACAAGCTCTGACAAACAAGAGCATGATGCTGAACACAGCCAGAACTGACAGTCACTTTATGCCAGGGCAGAACCAGACACTCACGTGAAAAGGTTAATTCAGCCAGGGGAACATCACAGTCCATGCAGTCATCTATAAAGCAGATGCAGACACTTTCTGCTTTTATTTCCACTCCTGAGATGAACTGGAAAGGCACAATCCCCTGGCTATCTCGACCAGAAGAGGTCTGGGAAACTGATTTCAGAGGTTCAGCATACTTAAACAACCAACTTGCTGCTTTTTTCAAGTCACCTTAGATAAAAGCAAACAACCAATCAATCATCACCTCCTTTCTCAAAGGCATGTACTTAGTAAAAATCATATAGAAGCAAACTAATACCCTCTCTCAAAAAATATTCTCAGCAGTACCTCGAATATGCTCTATTTTGTAACATAAATTTGAGAAGATTATAAAGACATTGGTATATCCTAAGAGTAAGAAATGTGTTTTGAAGTTGGAAAATGTAAAAAAAATCTGTAACATTATGGATGCCTATAGATAAGGTGGGAAGCATGATAGTGCTAAAGCAAAAAAGAATCATTTGTGTCAAAGCTTTGTCTTGAAACTTTCATGTACTTCAGGCAGAACTAGAGAAATGTGATTTTAAAAGGGAGATATGAAAACACACGCTCTCAAGAGGAAGAGATGTGTAATAGCAAGAAATTGGTGCACCATAAAAATTACCAACCTGAACACAAAAAAGCTCCCAAACAAAAATGCACTCAAGCACCCCACATATGACATCTCAAAAGAAAGAATCTTTGGGGGGTGGATTTTACACAGTAGCAGAACAGGAAGAAGAATGTTTAAGACTACAGGCCAGCACAGAGCCAAAGATGTTCTAAAGAAGGAAACAAACAGTGCCTGTGCATCACCACCTGACAGTCTAAAGGTTTTATTTAATTGCAATTAAGGTTAACAAGAACAATGTGCAAAGCCCTGCTAAGAATATCTGGTGTTACCTTGGCAGACCAGAAGAGCTTTACGACAATCTTCCATACTGAATCCCAGCTCCTGGAGGCGAGTCAGCTGGATCTCTGGAATTAACAGTTAACCAAGCATAAACCCTTGACACTTATCTACTTGTTTTCATTTCTAAAATCAAAATACATCTGTATGAAAAAATGGGGGTTTGTTTGTTTAAGCTTGCATCTGTAGAAAAAGCACATAATTCTGCTCTGCTTTTTTTTTTTTAATATTATCATCAGGACAGTGCATTAGGTAGTTCTAACCAACAAAGGGTCTTACACTCTTTTATTAGGTAGTTCTAACCAACAAAGGGTCTTACACCATGAAGACACCAACATCTTTTGTGTTAAGCATATAGATTAGCTTCCCTTTGTAGAAACTTTCTTTAGATATAAAAAATGGCTTCACTCCAACAGTGAAAAACGTACCAAGAACAGGATGCAGCACATGTTTGGATTCATCTCTGGTTTCATGTGCCAAGGAGGTCTCACTCCCCAGTGCTGAACTGGAGGGATCAGCAGCATTCCCAGCACTTGAGGCAGCTGAGTCAGGCAGAGCTGCACTTGTCTGTTGGGGAATTGACTTTGCAATCGCCAAGAAGAGCTGAACATCGTTGTAGGACAGTCTGATGTCCAGTGCTTGCAACTGAATCTAAATGAAAAATTAGAATATAAGATTCACTTGCCTTTTTCTACATATTTTTCTTAAATGTTTTAGATATTAGTAAAGCTTTCCCCAAAGGAAGACAAAATTTAGTGTCTGATCACCATGCTGTTTTAAAGATCCAATAATAAAATCATCAAACTTGTTATTATTTACCAACAACCAAAAGCATTACATCTCAGGGGAAAACAAGTTTTACTTTGATATAATGGTAAAAAAAAACTTTAAATTGCCCTCTAATATATCCTAACAATAAGAAACAGAAAATATAGAAAAATATCTTTTTCTTTCAGATATTAGCAACTATCTAGCACCATCAGCCTACATAATCAGCCCATTTCCTTCCCCCACTATTAATCCCAATAACACATTCCATAAATCACTCTTTCATTACCACTAAGAGCATTTTCTGCCTGCTTCTTCCATTTGAAAGTCTTCTACTGAATCCTTGGGCATAAAAACATCTCTGCTAGTATTCTCTACTGCACACACTTTTATTCAGGCCTTTAATATTACCTCTAGAATAGGAGGAAAATCTTCACTATTGAAAGCATCCAGCAGTCCTGAACCACTTGGGTAGGAAGAATTCCCAATAAGTTCCATATGAATCTGCACTGGATCAATAATTGACAGTGCAGTCTCTTGCTCGTTTCCCAACCGGCACGAAAACACCTAAAAATTGCAAATTATCTTTAAAAAATGATGAACTGAGAGAACAGGTCTGGCAAGAACTAGCAATATTTTGAGGCTACAGTCAAGTCTTACAATGTTTTAACAAAAACAACACAGAACTATCCTCAGAACTGCTGTAAAGTGAGAGCATTTGATGAGAAACCAGCAAATTTCAAAAAGCATCTGTGGACTATTCCTTTTGTATATATATTTATAGTAAAGTATCTTCACAAACTCCTCTAATTTTAGATGTTATACAGAAGCAAACTTATTTTTCTAACCTCAATGCCAGACAAACTGCCAGAGAAAGGACGATCCAACAACTTGGGCTTGTAAGTGAGAACTGTGGTTCCCTTCAGAATAATTGCGTTGGTATCGAAGCAGGACATGTCTTCAACAACCACAAATTCAGTCCCTTCACCAAAAAAAAAAGGACAAGTAACTAACAGGGCAGTTGGCAACATCATTAAAGTACTTTAAGCAATTGCAGCAGGTTTCTTGATTTACTTTCACGGACCTGGTTTTAAACCAGCAGACGGCTTTTAATGAGACAAACTCCTACAAAAGCAGCAGGGAAGAGCACATTTACCTGTCACATTAACCTTGACTTCCAGCTGCTTTTCTGCTGTCACAGGGAGTGAGGAACGTTTGGTAACCACTCCACTCTTCACAGTTTTGGGAACAACGGTTGTGTCACTGATGCAGGTTCTCTGCCGGGACAAATGGGGATTTTCCCACTTTTTGGTTTCTCGAGGAGTATATAAAAAGTCATGGACCAGTAACAACCAGTCAAATATCAGGAATACACGAAGATTGTTCAGAACAACCGTGAAACTGGAGGAATCCTTAGTAGACCTTTTAAGAAGAGAGAATAAAACTTCATAACCTGCAGATATTTAAAATCATGCTGAAAACTATCAGTATCTACTAAGAATTAAATTTAGTTTACAGTGTCTGTAAAATACATACATATAAATATTTAAACAGGTTGAAATTCAACGATTTGCTGTACCCACAGAACCCCAACAGCTCTTAACTGCACAAATGATACAAGAGATGAACTGAAAAACTACAGGACAGGAAATTTTATAAAACACACTCCTTTAACACACACTATCAATATTAATTCTCAAAATCTCAAATTTTAAAACCATTTTTTATTATCGTTTTATGCCTGTTGGGTATCAAACCTAACATTCTGCATGTGAAACTCAGACCTGGCTCTGAGATAAGAGGTGCGACATGAACTTCCTCTCATACCCTGACAGCATTTTGCAGCACAGGAAGCTGCTTTGTCATTCAGAAAAAATGTCAGCCTGCCTGAGCTCCCAGCATCCCATCCTGAGGGTCTGGCTAGGAGGGATAAATTGTTTGGCCTCATGATCTGGAATACCAGTTCCATTTGATCATGCTAAGTGGAAAAATCATCTAAGCGGTTAAATACCATGAAACAATTTTCAATCCAGCACACTGTGAGCTATAAAAATCTCCAAAGAACTGTGATGCCTTAGTGGGGAGCAGCCTCTGCCTCTGCTGCTTCCAACAGCAAAAGCCCATAACCCTCCCTGGCTCTCCAGGATATTTCAAGAGGCACCAGCCAGTACAACACTATCACTGAGTTCTGCCAGCCCTTACATCTACTGCCAAGGATGCTCTCACCACTAAAAACAGACCACATGCTGCTGCAGCTGAAATATAAAATCACAACAGTTGGGAAGAAGATTCCTGAAACTCTCACTCATAAACCAGATTAGGCTGTACTGTGCAAACTCACTAACTGTGTCTAATCTAGCCGCCTACTGACTCAACAGTTCTGTAAAAACCACCTGGGGCTTTTTGAGGGTGTATTTTTTAGTAAATCCCATTTTAGTTTTATTCAAATTGAACTACTGGCTTCTTTCTAAACCAGTTTTTTAGGTACCTAAAACCGTAATGTAGCATCCAATTCTTCAAAAGAAATTTTCTCCCAATTTCCCGGTTTTTATGAACAAATGTCTCCAAAATTTTCTACTGGACTAAAATAATCCACCTTTTTTTTTCCTACTTTACTCCTGCAACTGTTTCAGAAGGCATCATACTTATATATAAGAGTGAGAGAGCCGAGCTTGGTCAGCAAATGTGATCAGAAGTGAAAGCAACATCTCTAGTCAGTTCACTTCACCCTCTCTTTTGGTAGTTAACATTCCTCAAAAAACCACCATGCTGATACAGATAAATGCTGACATTATACTTTATAATCTAAATTAGAGCAAAATAGGTAAGAAAAAACAAACAGGGTAGGGCAGAACATAGAAGAGAAGACAGAGATTGTTTCTGAAAGAGGTGCCATTTCTGTCTGTATTTGATGCTCTCAGAAAACCATGTGTGACACCTGCTGGGAAACAGCTTTTGTGCATCTTATATTAAAAATTCTACAAAGTGGTTTTATGCACACATGCAAGTGATAGACCAGACTTATCAAGCTTTAAGCACTAC
Source organism: Sinosuthora webbiana (assembly GCA_013397395.1). NCBI lineage: Eukaryota > Metazoa > Chordata > Aves > Passeriformes > Sylviidae > Sinosuthora > Sinosuthora webbiana. The sequence goes on along the minus strand of VXBN01014607.1, from coordinate 160,400 downwards.
TGATTTTAATAGGTCAAACCTTCATCTGATCCACCACACATTCAATAAAATTTACTGCAACAAGCAAAAAAAGAAAAAAATCCGACAACTTCCAGAGAATTAATAACTGCAGCTTTCAATCTATCAAGTACCACTGATCACCCCAAAAATGTCATCAGATTGAAATACAATGCTCCCAAGTTTATCTACAATAATAAAAGGTGTATAAAAACCAGGACAATACTGATTATGTCATTATTAAAAACAAACAAATCCCACAATTACCAACCTGAAATGCAATTCAATCTGGATTGCTCCTGGGCTACTGGTGTTCTTTGATGACTGAAAGATGCAATTGAAGACATTTGGGGGGCCTGTAGCATATTTCTGTGCAGCATAACGAGTGTCAAAGGCCATCATGGAATGAGAGACCAGATTTACAGACTTTGTTCCATTAGAAGAGCTTTCAAAAAGCAACTTGGATTTCTTAAAATCAAACCTGGGAGAAGAAAAAGCAAAACAACACACCCAAGAGACTTACAGTTTATTTATTCCTCGGAGTCACTTATTTCACAAGTGTGGCACACTGCTGAAATCTTTCATCTAGGTATTTTCTAAAACAACTACAGTCATGTCCCATGTCATAGAGATAGAAAATAGATCTGGACTAAATGTAATAATATTTTCCACTGATATAAAACCTTCTGGATTAAAAGAACCCCAATAGGCCATAATAGCAGAAATCTGCTTTTTTAACCCTCCCTCATATCAGTTTCTTAACTAAAATACTATTTCTCTTGGGCAAGTAAACATTACTGGACTGTTATTTCAAGTATTACTGGAAAGACAGACCATATCTTTTGAACAGTTTCATCTTTCAGAGCAGCTCAAACTCTCAGTTTGGACTCTAATGAAGAAATTCCATTACACTGCATAATTAAACTGTAATTCCACATATTATTTCAATCCTTGTCCTGTATCTTTGACATGAATATAGTATTTAGGATAAGGTATTCAGTAAGAGAAGAACATTCATACCTGGCTAAAGAGCTGCATCCATCTTTTCCCTTTGGATCCATCAGTTCCAGGCTCACATTAACCATGTCAATGAGGAATGACATGGAGGTATACACTTCTCCACTCAGTACTGTCTGAAAGTGGAAAACACCAACATTCTTTTTCAGAGTTATCTGTCTAACTTTCATCTCTGAATTAAACTGTATTTCAGAAAAATGTAAACAGCTTTTGTGTGGTGTCCTTCTTCTCCAAAGAGTTTCATAAACCATTACTGGGGAAATGTTATGTGAAATGGAATGTGAAATGAAATGTGAAATGATTTCACAGAATCATTAGGTTGGAAGAGACCTCCAAGATCATCAAGTCCAACCCACCCCTAACCTCAACTAAACCATGGCACCAAGTGCCACATCCAGTCTTTTCTTAAACACAACCAGAGATGGTTTTTTCCACAACACTGTGGCCTTTAACTCAAAAATGACCCTTAATCCATTTCACAGTACTGGTCTAGAGCTTCTTTGTCCTTAAAATATTGCTGCCAGCAGCAACCTCCCCCGCCCCCAGATATTTCAAGAGAATTTCAGCTGCACATAGATCCTCTTACAAGAATTCTTGGATCCTGCAGGTCGTAAGGGCGCATGAACTCCTCGATGGGCTCCCCGAGGTTGTTCTCCAGCAGCCCACGGATCAGTTTGTACTTGTTCAGATCCAGAGAGCAGTGCACTGACGACAGGTTGCCGTGGATTGAGATGTCTGCCACGGCGTGACTCAGCTCCCTGCAACAGAGAGGAAACCTCAGCACTTCCAGGAGCTCCAACACAGCAGGCAAGACCTTGAGGATACAGCAAAAGGCATCTAAAACACTGCTCTAGGTGACAGCATGAAGTGACCCTGTTCAAACTCACTTGTCCAGGTTTCTCTCTACTTTTAACTTCAGTCTGAAGGGTTCTGTCAGCAGGCTCCCTCCCGTCTGCCTCACCAAGTAGGATGGAAAGCTCAAATCTGCACTGGTATCTTCCACAGCCTTGGAATACTCTCTCTGGTGTCTTTCAGCAGCAAAGATGTCCATGTCCTGCAGATCAACCACAATGCAATCTAAGAGGCAGATGTGATCCTCTGCAAGCACACAGGAGAGAACACATTAAGGAAGAAAAACAGAATCTGTGCAAAACTAATCCAACCTACTTTTAAAAAGAAATTTAATTTAGATTTGATTTTATTCCACATTTTTTATTTTTTCATTCATGTTCATTAATATCTGTAACTACCAGATACCAACTCATTCACAGGCAAATGTAAATTCCCAATTAGGAGTCCAAGTACACTCCTTGCATGTGTGCAAAATGCAAACACACCCAATTTGCAAGACTGTTCTTCCAGAAACTGAACTACAACTCCCTAATCCTTTAAAAGCTGCAAAAATCAGCTTAAAGCTCAAAATCATTTCTTCTCCAATCCACAGTCTGCAGACCCAGAGCCTCATACTTTTTCAGTGTCTCATAAGAAAAAAGCAAGATGTCACTGTACTATTTCACAAGGCAAAAGAAGCTCCATGGGGTTCCTGCTGCTGTCACATACCTGGGCTCTCAGGGTTTGGGACAACTGGCAGCTTCAGTGGCTGCCCTTGCTGCTTACTCGATGTGCTCACTGCAGGCTCATTCTTCAGCCTGGAAATGTTTGTTCCTGATGATTTTTTCATGACCAAACCTTCCATTGGTATTTTTGACTCATCAGCACTTGCTTTCTTCATGCTATGTTTTGGGGTTCCCATAGGAGAGGAAAATTGGACTGAATCCTGCTAATGAAAGAAATTTTGTAATTAACATTTGATTTTTAACTTGAATTCTAAGGAACCAATGCACCAAGGTTCAAGCTGCAACAAATTACTAGAATGCCAGTATCTTCCGGTGTAGAAAAAGGGCCAAACTTTTCTTCTATAGCCTTAACAGCAGAGGATAGTATCTTCTTTGTAAAAAAAGTTTATTTCAGCAACCTTCCTCAAAAAGCTACAGAATCTTTTCAACGAGACAAATTCAAAAGCAAAGGGTTTTGCATGAAACCAAAAAACTCTCATGTAAATGAAATTAACACCAAAATGGAGGGGTAAGACTGTCATGATATTAAACGTTTCTGCAGAATAAAGACTTTTAAATATTTAAAGCTGTTTTTCAGGTGATGGAAAGAAACATATGCCATTATTTCTGCAAGATCGTGTCAGCAACTTCGTATTTTGTTACAATCTGTGAACTAACACTTCTACACATGCACATTTTATGCACTTTAAATACTTCAGTGGTCACACCAAAATGTGTCCTGCAGTTTAAGGCTGGATTAATCCCTACACTTAGTAGTTAAATCCTCACAGGCGAAAAAAGAAAAGTTCATTTATATTGATGTAAAACATTTTACACATCTCCCCACCACCACACATCCAGTGGAAATCCAGGAGTTGTCTTGCATCAAAAACCTGCAAATTTCCCTACAAAAAGAGTCATATCAACATTAGAAATTTCTTTTCCCAAAATTCCTGCTTGACCAATCTGACAGCCTTCTGTCATGGAACGGCCCCAACCACTCTGTGCTTTGTCTGGTGCAAGAGGTTTACACACCACCTTTATACTCCAAAGCCAATTTTGGGATTAATCTGTCAGTCATTTCAATTAATGAACCTCGTGTCCCACATGCAGGTAGCAATCATCTTTAGTGATCTACTCAGCCCTTACTCCAACACTGCTCACTTTGCCCCTGACTCCTGTATTGTTACTATCATTTCCCATCTTCCTTCTGTATCCAGTGTCTGATGTCACATCAATCCCTACCATAAACTTCCCTTTCTGGTTTTAATTGTTAATATTTTCTTGCCTTACATGGTTTTTAAATATTAGGAAAGAAATGGAAAAATTAATTGTAAACACAATCAAGGACTTTAAAGAAAAACATCTGAGGACATTAACATTTAACTTCATACTGTAAAGAAAAGACTGAAAAGTACATGCAAAGGAAAATCATCACATCATCTATAAATCTATGAATTTATGCAATTAAATCCAAATTAGCAGCTCCTCAGACATGCATAAAGAGCACACCACAAAAACTTCACATCCAGTTCTTACAGAATTCAGCAAAACCTTTAGAACAGAAACATCATTTTTAATAAAGGAAGTAGCTTTTTGAAGTGCTGAATTCCAGAAGAATACCTCCTTTTTTATAGAATGAATGAGGAGCACCTGAACACTGCTATAAAGATGTGAAATACCTCAAATAAAACAGGATCCTTGTATGCATTGCCTTGTAAAATCCGATCCTCAAAAATAAACATAGGACAGAGGAAAAAATGAAAACAAAACCGACAAAAAAAACCAAACCCCACCTAATCCCATTCCAAACACCTACATTTCTACAGTGCTACATAACACAGCACTTTTAGGCTGAAATAAAATTATTTTGCACACTTTCTTTAACTTACAATGTTAATTTAGGAGTTAATTTACTGCTTACAAACCTGTACTTGTATCAACAAACTACAGTTTACAGTCCACTATTTCCTGACAGCAAAGACACACCAATCAGCTGAAGGCAGCAGACACACCACAAATCCACTGCAGCAATTTAGTCCATCTAACTTCTAATCCCTTTAAAATGGCATTAGGGGTGGTGTCTAACCCAGACAACTCCCTCAAGCCATTCAAGATGGATCTTCCTTACCCCAAATTTTGTGGCTGCATCTCTCAAGAGCAGCACCAGATACTCCTGTCCTGTGCTTTGCCACGTGTAGAGTCACTGGAAACCTTTCCCAGGGTTTCACCTCATCAAAGCAACTCCACACACTCAGTTTCACTGAGAGCAGAAAAAAAAATAAACCCAATTCTGTTGTCCTGTGTTAGAGCCAGTCTCAGCCAACTCAGACCTCTGCTTTCTGCTATTCACACTGTGGAAATTTGGAGTGGTGAACAGCTGGAGTAACCAAACAGGCTGAGCTGAAAGCCCATCCTGGTCCCACAGATTTAGGTGTGCACCCCTTTGGGTCCTGCTTCCTCACCAGAGCAGCTGGAGTGAGTTCAGCCTCCTTTATTCCCTCTGTTCTCTCAAAACACTCAGCTCAGTCTCCCGTGTGCCCCAATGCCTCAGACACTAAGCTCAGGGCAGGAAGGGCAGCTCAGCACCATCAGCAGCAAGGCAAATCTGTAAGATTTGCCAGCACACTGGCACAGACTCTCACTACTAGAACTATAAAGTCTAGTAAAGTAAATATAAACATAAATATAGTAAATATATAAATATAAACTAAATACAATAAATATAATAATAATAAAGTAAATATATAAAGTAAAATGTAAGAATCATTTACAACTTTGTTTCTTAATTTAGCAGCTTGTGGTTTTGCTAGTTCTTGTGCACTTTATTTCTATATCAATGTTCCTACCTTGTTCTTTAAGGAAAAGGTACCAGGCATCCCTGCAAACAGGAATCTGTTCTTCACCTTCAGTTTTCCCAGATTAGCTACAATAAGACTGTTGGACTTGGAGCTCTCAGGTATGAGCAGAACAGGAGCTCCAGCCTCAATATCGAGAAGAACTCGGGAAGCTCGCTGGGCTTTATCTCTCACCTGGGAAGAGCAAAAATATATTTTAAAAAAAATTACAAAAATTGCAGGAAGCAGGTGATTATTTCCCACTGATTAGTACTGAACTCAGGATCATTACCTCTTGATTTACAAAATTAAGATATGGTTAGAGTTTATACAAAAAAAAAAACAATAAACAACAACAAAGCAACCAACTAAAACTCCTCAAACTCTTGTTTTAGACAGAGAATAAAGGCTCAATAAAAAAGTATTATGATGCAAACAGGAAAAACCTGTGGAAGAGATGCAGCACTCAGGAGTGACACACCCTTTCACCCCTGAACTAAGAGGCAGGATAGACACCAGTCAGCTCACTACACAACAAATTACCTAAGAAAAATTATTTGCAAAAAGCAAAGCCCCATCATTTAGAAGATGTTTCAAAACCAGATTCAAACTTCCCACCTGATACACAACGACGCATTTTAATATTCAAGCATTCACTGCCTTTCCTTCAATTATGAGAAGCTTCTATTAAAAGAAGACTATTGATATATTAATTCCACATTAGGCTGTGCTGCCCTGATTATTGAAACACTCTATCATGCCCTATATATTGATACACTATCTTGCTCTAAAAACTCTATATTCATACACTCTATCATGCAGAAATTCTGATTTTCTCAGCCTACCAGCCATCAAACTAAATCAGAGGCATACACCTGAGTGGAACAGAACTAGTTCAGGTATTACCTGGTGAACAGTGGAGAATAAGACAAGGTAACACCTTGACCCTTTGTGTCCAGGGCATCCTGCAGAAACATGGCGCTGAAGTTTTAAGGAATATGCAAATTTGGTATTCTGCACTTTCAAACAGCAGCAGAATGGTCCTAATTAAGGTCTCTTGATTACAAGATGAGCCTGAGAAACCTCTACCAACACCAAAACTCTAAAACCTCCCATGTTTCAATCCACTTGACCTGACGCATTAACGTAACTTATATATTGCATTTCAACTGCAAAAAAAAAATAAAACCAGGCTTGGAAAGAACAGAAGAAAGGCCCAGACATACTGTTTGTCCTTCAATTGCTGCTCTTTGCCTCCCCAAGACATCCTGGAGCTGGGTGAAGTGCTGGATGAAGGCCACCACCTCGGCCTGGAAGCGCTGGGTGTGCACGTACTGCACCGAGGCCATGCGCAGGGTGACCCGCATGTCACACTCCCGCTGCAGCAGCGGGTCCGGCCTCCCGTACCTGCCACAAGGGTTCAAAGTTACACTTACTCATCTCAGCTACACTTTACAAGCAGCACTAGACACTCTGCTGCGTTCAGAATAGTAATAGAGAGGATTTAACTGATGTTCACAGCGTGTAATTAAGGCTAGTTCAGTCGCAGACGTGAATAATCGGGTTTGTATTAATTACTTCTAAATTTTGGACATTTAAGTGCTGCTGAGTTTTAATTAGGAAAATTCTGTATTTGGAATGTATCTTTAATCTCTGCATACCAGTTAGACCTTAGGTGATATTGTACCAGAGCAGTGGCTTTTAAGGTAACTACTCCACTGCAGGATAATGTGTACATTCAATTTTGAATCAGTGTGCTGTCGTATTTGGAATTAATTCCATAAAATCACTCGGGTAATTTCTAATCTGATTAACTGGAAAACCAGGAAACATCACAAGATAAGACATGTTCCATAAAACATAATGAAGAAATTCAAATTTACATCATGACAAAAGCAAACCCCTTAACCCAAAATCAAGGAGCAATGGAAAATCTATTTCATCAGTTGAAAACCTCTTCCAACATTTAAAAAACCCATGTTTTAGCTAGGGACAAACTATCATGTAAATATTTTCAAGAACAGCTTTAGAGGGAAAGGAAAAACTACTTTTCCATTTCTTTGTACATTGCAAGACAAAGGTAAGTTAAAAATCTTAAGTTTATAACTGAAAATATTCTAAGTTCCATTTAAGTCCCAAGAGGCCAAAGCAGAATCATGCAACCCTGAGAGTGGTGGGCTTGGGTTTTCTGGGTTTGTTTGACTTTCAGGGGTTGGGGAGGGGTTGGAAGCTAATAGAGTAACAAGCAAATACTGAGTAACAAAAAGTTTGAATTCATACTTAAAGATTTGAAAAATGAGAGCCTCTTCACCACTTGTAGTGAAACGTTCTCTGTAGAATTCTCCATGAGATGTAAGATCACTTAAGGACAGACTCCCAATGCTTCCCTGCAAGGCTAAATCTCCCTCTGCAAAACAAAGGGCAGACAATCAGGATCCTCAAACACAGATCAGCAACTAAACCCCAAAAGTTTCTATTTAGCCTCATTAAAAGTAATTAAATAATTCAATTAAACATTAAACCTCATGTTCAAAGAAAACCATGTGCTTCTGCCACAAAGATTGTGTTAAACCACACATTACTCTAGGCTTTACACACATCGTGTGATCACACTACTTTGATTTGTGAAACTTAGATACAACTCCTTTTTTCCCTCTAGACCAGTAATAAAAACTACTGTTCTGCTCTTTGAAAGTCAAGTATTAAAACTGCAGCCAACCACAGCTAAAGTGATGAAAGGTTTGACAATTGGGAGAGATGACATGATTTAAAATAAACCCTAAAAAGGCAAAGGAAGAATCAGTGGGAGGAGAATATACATTTTGACCAGAAAAAAACACAAAAACCCAACAAGAACCAAAATAAAAACATTTAAAATCATAATTCCAGGGCACACCTCATTTTATTTTAAGCTGCAAACAACCTGAGCCCTTCAATCTACTCACCAATCACTTCCAAATGAGCTGCAAGTTTTGCCACACTGGCTTTAGCAAGCTCACTGGTAGTCTTATTCAGGACTAAGGATAAAGAATGGACCTGGTCAAACAAAACAGGAACAAATTGGTATGAAAAACATGACTTCAAGAGCTGGAACATCTTGTTTAGCTTTTTTCCAGAACAACTGCACTGTAACACATGAATGGCAAACAACAATTATCTGACTGGGAGACACTGAAGGAGAGCAACATTTTTACTGCCTTGTTTGCACATTAATGGGTCCCCCCAAGCAATTCAGAATGATCAGGGCAAGAACAAACCCCAGCACTGTTACCTTTATCTTCTTCTCTTTCCAGATTTGTCACAGTAAGTTAGACTGCAGGGCCTCTGGGCAAAGGCTATGTTATATACACATACATCATGTGTTTTTCAAAAAACATGTTTATACATATAGATGTATAAACATATATGGGTATATATTTATAAATGATAGACCTTTTTCATAAACAAACATAGTACCTAGAACAGCACAGTGCCAATTGCAGCATGTTAGGTCTTTAATATTGAAGCAACCTTTTCATTAAAGAGAGGGTCACAGTGCAAGGGAACCAAACATTTTGCAAATGTTCTGCTTTTTTATAACTCTTTTTTTTTTAACTATATCTACACACATTTTAGACCTGTTTCTGCATTTATGCAGACTCCCCACTAGAATATAAAACACATGATGTAAATGTCACCTTAAGTTTCTATAAACCAGATGTTTTATGACAGACAATCCAATTACTGCTTTGCATCTCAAGTATACCTTTAGATCCAGCTTAGTGTTTACAGGCTCTTGGGCTTGAGAAGCTGACAAGGAATTTATTTCTGCTTTGACTGTCTGCTGAGTATCTTCAGGCTGTGGCTTCATAGCATGGTTATCAGCAGTGGATCCAATCCCAAAGAAATCCAGTATCACTACCCAAGTTTGCAAAGTTATTAACACATCTAGACAATTAAAATCAACATCTACGCTACGGTTAATTTTGTTATAGCGAGAAGAAAATTCAGGATGCTTCCTATCCACCAGAAATATATTGATATGAACTAATGAATCATCAAAGTTACTTTTTCCACAGGGCAACTTGGATCTGTCTGCTGATGGAGAAGGAGGTGGAGTCAGAGGATACTCAGAATCAGCATCTTCTTTTTGCTTCTTACGGGAGGCACAAACTGGTCTTTGGTACAGCTGAAAGACATTAGGTGCTTCCTCCATATGGGAAGGGAGGGAACGAGGCATATCTGGGTATTCTGCATTGGACACTGCGGGGCAGGACTGGGAAAGATACTCCTTATGTGCTAAACTGGAAGGTTTGGGTGCTCCACGGGAGACCATGAGGTTCTTATACTTAGAGTCTGGTTTTTTCTCCAGGAGATCTTCCATCAGCAGGGAGCGCAAGGCAATCTGAATGGACAAGGTCTGGGGGTGATCTTTGGCAAACTCGACATCGAAATCCTGAAACTTAAGGCTGACAAGACCTTGTGCCCCTAGCGTGAGATCGCCACTTAACTGAACCTGGAGCTCTGAGATGTGAAAGTTTGCTTGAATTTGAGTAAAAGATTTTGTTTCCCTGACAGCTAAGGGCTTCTTTGGAACAGAATTAAAACTAGGTTGGCTGAATAAGCCATTTTCCTTCCGTTCACTCAAGAACTCTGTGCCTGCACTATGAAGTGATGCTGAAGGAGAACTAACACCAGTTGGAGATACAGAAGTAGTTGAAAATTTGTTCAAGTCTTCACTGTAAATTAAATTATCCAGAGTCTGAAGGACTTGTTCATATACGTGTTTTGCTAACACCACCTACAATGCAGAGAAAAGAAACAATCATCACACTGGAGCTCTCTATATTAATGGAATCAATACATATATTCTAAAACTCTTAAGTGGAATTCCAAACCACACAAATTTTGAGATCATCCCAGAAAAAAATAATGCAAAACAAGGTACAATGCAAAACTGAAGCAAAACAGCTCTTCTGTATTAGCTCTGCAAGATGACACCACCCAGAAACACATGGACAGGATCCTGGAATAGGATACCTGGTATTCCTGGGCAAAAATCATCCACACAGAGTTGGTCAAAAATAATTCACCACCTGAGCTTACACAGGAATATATGAAACAAACATTCTATTTAGTCATTGTTTGTCTTCTAAGTGTTAGAAGCTTCAATTTTCAATTTTCTCTATTTAAAACCTCTGCTCTTGCACAGATTTTTTCAAGACAATGGCATTTTAATTCTTAGTTTCAACTACAACTGCAAATAAATTTATTTGGACAGTGACACATTAACTTTTCCTTCTCTACTTTTCCTTCTGTGTTCAAGATAAGCAAAAGTTATACCAATTTATAATGATGTCTAAAATGCCCCCAAATAAAGTTAAATATTGGTCATTATTATGACTTAAGACTACATCTTCCAACCATGTGTAAAAGGATTTGATTTCTAAACTACCAACATGTTAATCCTGAAGATACTGGCCTGAAAAATACTTATCTTCTATGCAGGGAAGTATTTTTATATTGATAGTGGAAATGCTACATTTCTGTACCTGAAGAGGATTCACAAATTTCCCTTCAATCTTCATAATGCTTGATGTTCCAAAGTCTTCATTACACAGAGGAAAAGTTAAATCCAAATCTTTCTCTAGTGGTATCTTTTCCAATTTAAACTGGATGGTGGTGTTATTCAGAATGTGGAAAGCTTTAAGAGAAAGTGAAATGAAAACCACATTAGAGTAAGTGAACTGATTAGCCCATAAATACTGTATGGAAGAGACAACACAGTAGGTACTGAACCTGCTCAGAATCTGAGCAATGCTGGACTAAGGCTGTATGGTTATGTTTTGCTCCATTTCTGCCTAAAAGGCACCATTCTGGTTTTGCTTAGGACACCAAAAATGGATATAAATGCAATAACTAGCCCATTGTCATTAAAACTGACCAATGGGTTTCAGTAGGATGGGCGAAGCAGAATTTACAATCAGACCTACGGTCAATACACATTTCTAACACATATACTACTCATATTATAATAATTAACACTCCTCTGATTAACATACCATGGCCTTTATGTAATGATTCAAAGAAGTCATGACGAGTGAAATGAGATTCTTCCTGGCTGTTAATGCTGGCAGGACCTGACGAAGAATGAGGCCCATTGGGTATCTCACTCACAGGATCCTTCTTGTTTGTAAATTGACTACTATTCAACGAATACATCTTAATATCTTTAATTTCAACTTGCAGCCTATCACTTGTAGACTCATCCTCCCCTGGTACAAAGTTCTGAATAGATATTTGTCCTAGATGACCTACGAGCAGTTCAGAGCTCCCAGGCTTCCGAGGTATGGAGACAACTGGGGATTCAATGTTTATATTTAATATAAGCTTAATAGTATCAGCTTTGAGGGACTGTGATCCAAATGCGTCGCCTTCGTTATCTTCTGCGCTGGCAACATCTCTTGATCGTGGTGTGGTATCAAACAAAGAAACCATCTCGCTGTATTCAGCAGTTTTAGTTGCCAGGACTGTTGTAACTTTTGAAGCGGCACTTTTCAACATGCTGCGGAAATTCTCTTCCAGCTCGTCCATGGACAAGGTCAGCTCCTTCAAAAATTTGGCTGAGTGGTTGTAGTGTAAGGAGGCCATTTTGAGGTTGAGAGAACACTCCTCTTTCGACTTTTCTGTGAAAGTGAAACTTAAAGCATCTGGAAGGCTATCTCCATCATCAAGCCTAATGAATAAAGACTCGAAGAAATTTACATTGCCAATGAGATTTTCATACCTCCCTGTGTTCCCTATGCTCACCACATACTGGTTCTTCACATTGTCTTGGGTCAGATCCATAAGGTGAAGGCATCCAAGAGACCCATTCACATCCAGTCTACTACACATGGAGACATTGACTTTGGTGCCACCAATACTGGCTGTTGCAATCTTTCTGCCGTATTTTTCTCCATTTGTCATGCCAACTGTCCTGAGGAGGAGTACATTTAACCAGTGAATATCAACTGCGACCTCTGTGTTCTGTGCATAAGTAGACTGGAATGTTTCCTGTTCCCTCCAACCTCTCTCCAAGTCAGCTATTAAAGGCTGAGGACTGGAATCTTCTTTCTCCTTGGGGAAAGATTTCTGGAGAAACCCAATCAATTCAACAATAGTCTCTGGGTTAAGGATGATATCCAGGTTGTTCACCTGTACAGAGATCACCTGCAGACTGCTATCCAAGTTCATTGACGGGCATTCTGCACTCACAAACTGATACTCCAATTTTATCAAGGACTCTTGATCTTTTCCATTGCTACTGGGCGAGGTGTTGGAGGCTGTAGTGCATCTCTCTGCCAAACCAGCAGCATCAATGGGATGTGCTTCTTGTGGTCCAGAAACTGGGGACTGAGCCCTGCTGTCTCGAAGGCTTCCTGTTGGCACGTCAAAGCTCAGGTTCTTATGAGAAGCCATCAAAAGATCAAAATCTGTCCCGTATGTTTGCATAGTATCAACCAGTAACAGGCCATGGACAGTCAGGGACACCTCTGCATCATAAGGCCTTTTCACAAAATGGGCATTGGTGCCAAAAACCTTGAGCACAGAGATGTACCGCCCGTTACTCTCAACACCCAGCTGCATGCAGTTGACTTTGAACTCAGCCAAAAGCAGCTGGGATTCAACCAGAACTTCCCGGGTGTTTTGCTCGAGCATGACAACACTCTGAGTTAAATTCATGACAGAATCGTGCAAACTGCCAAACTGGTCTACCTCTGCAAAAATCTTGTCCCTCCCTAAATGCAGGGCATCTGAAGACTTAGCTTCAGACATACTCAGCTGTGTCAAACAGTTCTTCAGAGCCAGGATTTTGTCTTCATTGATGTGAATTTTCAAGTCAGGCAAGTTGCCAGACAAGACAGCTCCTGGATATTTTGGGTCAGACGTGTAGATCAGTCTGCGCTCCAGCTGCAGGTGAACATTGAATTTTTCTACCACGTGAGTTGGACCCACATCACTATCCTGAACGTGTTTCCAGTTGTCTTTCACTCGGCCCACCATGATCTGAAGGTCCATAAAAGAAAGTGTGTATCTCTCATACATTTTTTTACTCATTAAGTGTGCCTGCAGCTGCTCTTCACTTATTTCTACTCCAGTAAACTCAGACATTTTGGTGCCACTATTGCTGTTGGATTCTGGCGGCGGAGTATTGGGGGGAGTTGCAAGAGGTGTTTTATATTCCTCATCACTCAATTCATTGACTTCTGAAGAAATGGCACCTGCACTCCTCTTAGGGTCTTCTGTGGGTTAAAAAAAAAAGGTAAACAAACAAACAAACAGAAGTATTCTCCTCCCTCCTTAGATGTTTCCTATGATTATCTAATCATCCTGTCTGAAGTCCTGTATTTTTTAACACAAAGCATAAACTGGTACTGTCCTTGCCTCCTTCCACTGTCACTTCCTTTTTCCTCAACAAGAAACCTGCTGTACTTCTACATTCACAGATGTGTCAGTCACAACACAGCACAGAAGCTATTAAAAGACACTATTGTCTCATTTCTTGTCCACTTACTCTAAGATTTGCTTTTGACCAAGTTGTCAAAAAAAGAACCCATTACTCTGCCCACACAATTCTTCTGATCCTCAACACCAAGTGAAAGGTAAGAGCTACTTAACTTCAGTATTTTTATCATCAGAAAGTTTTGTCCAACTGGCTTTATTCCCTAATATTGACTTTCATTTTATTATCTTCAGAAAATTATTTTTTTCTACTTTACAAGGCAGGAACACCCCCCAAAACTTCCCTGTACTTTTTTACCCCTTTTTTTAAACTCTGACTTTCTGAAAGAAGATAGAAAGAACAGGAAAGCTGCAATAATTCTAGATCATACCTTGAGAATTTGTGAGTAATATTCTTCCCAGATCCACAACAACTAACACGGGATCTGCGAATTTGAAATCATCGGGAAAGATCACCTGAGGGGCAGAGATATCAAGGCACACAGTCCAACTTTTGCTGTTCTCCTGAAAGTTAAGAAGAAAGATATAATAGCCCACAAGAAAACAAACCAAAAGGAGCCACATGAAACATCTAATTAGCCACTTTTTCTCCTGATGAGCTCACTGTCACAAACTCCAGTCAAACTCAGCGTTGGTACCTTGTTAAATCACAGACTCCCACTGTAATCAATAAAAAAACCATTTTCAGGAGGTGAAAACATGCCCTGCACCTCAAGCCTGGACTGACAGCAAAAGGAATCTACAACACCTCCTGCAAAACTCCCCTCCTGCTCACAAAGAACATCACACAAACAGCAACAAACCTCACTCTTTAGAGCTCCAAGTCCTGAATCAAAAGGCTGAAAGTCTACATAAACGTTTTGGGGGCAAAAACTTACAATGAAGTCTCCAACTAACAAACGATCGATTGTTTGTCTGATTTCAGCTTTTGTCTGCATTTTCAGCTTGTTGTACTGTCTTCTGGCAGCTTCAGCCACTCTTGCCTCCAACTCAGACTGGTAACCAAAACCTGCACAAGAAAAGGAAAACTGACTAGGTATAACTTTGTTCATCCTTTATTGAATCAGAAGAAAAAATGGAAGAAAGAAAGATAGAAGATTTATTTTAAATTTTAGCAATAAAATACAGAACAGGAAAACACAGCAGGTGAAAGTCACTGTGACTTCACCAGGCTGCTGTATAGAAAAAAGGAAATATTTAAGCACAAAACAAATAATCCCACTAAAAAAAATACTTCCCAACCCATTTTCTGGTCTTTATCTCACAGACCTTCAGCCCAGGTAATCAAATATGAGGAAGACAGAAAAGGTGCTAAGTATGGCCACAGAGGAAATTCTGATTAAACATAAAGATGTGCATATGTAGGCATTGGTTTTTTGTTTGCATGGTTGGTTTGTTTGTTTTAAACTTGAATATTTAGGGAATATTCTCACCTTGTGAGAAAAAGTGTCACGCACACCTTTATACCAGGTAACTGGAATCTTTTGGTATTTACCACAATCAGCAGAAAAATAACTGGTATTTCAAGAACATTTTCATGTTCCTAATGTTACTGTCACCTCCCATCTCCTCAGACACTGGACCACCAAAACTGCAAAGGTGGCCACTTAATAGTGTTACAGGCTTAGGTACTAGAACCCTAAAACCTGTTGTGCTTAGAAATTTAAGGAATGATTATGCTCAAATTTAAAAATCAAAGTATCTCAAGAAGCCGTAACAAAGGGCAGCCTTAACCTCATCAACAAAAAAAATACAACAGGAGTTAGAATACTATTTCCCCTGTATCATTACTATAGAAATACTTTTAACTGCCCTCTCAAAAAATCTCCATCAGTTGCCAGAACAGATTACAGAAACAAGTCCCCCCTCCTTATTTATGCTTTTTAATTTAGGGGAAATTAACATCCACCATGGGGTGCAACAGTAACTTGCAATTTTAGAGCACAAGTTGCAGGAGTCTCCCAAAGCAAAACACCTGATTCAATTGAACAAAAGACAAAACAAACAAAGGAACAAAACCCTCAAGACAAGACACGGAGTATTGCTAAATTTGAACTTAAAGTGAAGATTCTTTGATTAGTGCTTTATATTTCTAAGAATGAAAATACAGATCCAAGACAAGAAAAGATGCAATTCCAAATACCAAAACCCCAACCCCACAAAAAAACACATTAAAGGTTAACCTGAGGCATGAACCCTTCCCTTGTAGAAGAAGTCAGCTACTTTCTTAATGGCTTGTGGATTGTAAATAATATTTAGAGGTCTGGTACTGACTTCCAGGCGCCTCTCAAAAGTGCTGTGAATTGGATTTCTTTCATAAATCATCACAAATACTGGGGCATCGGGATCTGCAACTGAATAAAAAATGATTTACACAAAGCAGCTGTAAAAAAACCCAAAACAAACAAGTAAGACAAATGCAAAAAACAACTCCTGAAGAATTTAATAACTGATTTTTAAATGGTACTACTGGGAAAGTACAAGAATTCTTCAGTAACAGAAAAGGAAGTTATATGATCAACTTCTACAATCAACAAAATTCAGGCAGTTTATATGTACAAAAACATTTGTATAATTGGGGTTCTAATGTTGAACTCCTATCAATTTATTTTTAAACCAAAACAGAGTAAGTGCAGCTCCTACTGTCTTGAAATACATCATTTCTTCCTTTCTTTAAAGTCAACCTGCATGCACCCTTACATCTTGAACAAAGCTTCTATGATTTTATCTTTACCATTAGCAAAAAGCATTTGCATTAATTCAAACTCCAGGCAAATTAGTTTTGAAATTTCTGGTTTGTAGGAATTATCTCATCAAACATAAAATGAAATCTTTACCAGTGTTCTGATTAGTCAGTTCTGAGGACAAACTTTGTAGTCCAAAGGAAGACACGCAGCCAACCTCTTTTTGCTAATAAGAATTTAAAAGAAAAAGATTGTTTAGATAAAATCAACCAAGCCACCTGATATAAGCATACAAGTCTTTCCTGCTGAACTGTATGTAAAGTCTGAGGTTTTTATACGCATTTTTTTCCCTGACATGGTGAAACAAAAGAAGGCAATAGGATGTGACTAAGTAGCACTCTCCACTCCTGCAGCAGACAGGCTGAACTCTGAAGTGCAAACTACAGTCAGTACAAAGTACATGGGAAATCCTCATGGCTTCAGATTCAAATGTTGTTCACTCAGAAGAGAACTTTGAAATCTTTTCTTGAATTTATTTCTACATTTAGTGTACCAGTATACAGGTGAAACAGAACCATTACATGGGCCACAGAGCTTCATGGAAAAGAACAATCACTGTTTAAGCAGCAATGCTGATTGTTCCAAAAAATCAAATGTTGTTCAACAAATTACCTTCTTCTCAACACATATAACTGAAAGGTTGAAGTCACAAGGATATAGAGTAAAAAATGAAGAGTTCTACATATGATATTTGGGAAGAGAGGTAAAAAGTAAATTCAACAGGTAGAAACTTTTCCTCCAGACTTTTTTTTCCCCTCTCTGGGATAAGAAATGTTTTGAGTTTTGGAGTATGACTATTTTCATACAAAATTATGCATCCCACATGGTAACTTATAAGGTTTTTTTCACCTACAGGATTTGGGAAAACAAGAACAGGAAATATGGTCCCTTCTGTCGCCAAATCCCTCAGGAAAAGACCACCAAGCTGAACTTTGAGAAGGGAAGACTTTCTGCGAGGAAGGGATTCTGCCAAGATCTTTACACCTGGAATATAAATACATACAATTATTTTGCTTCTTTTAGTACAGCATACATTTTATTTTACAAGTAAAAAATAATGTCCAACAAACAAGTGTTTTTGCAGTCTTTATATATATTTATTTCTACTAAAGAATTTGACATGGAGATTTGTTATATAGTGCAATGATTGTGAGGCAGCTCTCATCTTTTTTAAGAAAGAACAGAAATGGGTTTAATACCTGAAAACTCCAGCTGCATAAAAGCAGTCTCTTCAGCATACCACATCTTTTTCTTCCTATGCAACAGAGTGAAAGAGCCACCCTGCAGCTGCAGATTTAATTTAGCAAAAACATGATCTCTCTTGGTAAAGGTATTCATGCTGGAAGCATCCGCAGCAGGATCAAAAAATTCATCCGTGCCTAATAAAAAACAAAACCAGCACATTAAATAAATTAAGTTTCTGGAGCGTCACTGAAGAAGAAGAAAGTTCCTGTGAATAATAAAATCAATATTTCTCCAGCTCTCAGGGAGAAAAATAGAAACAAAAAATAGAGCAGATGTATCTTTTTCCTTAAAAAATCTGAATATTCCATAGAATTCTTCTATTTCAATCACGGCCTGAATTTACAAACACCCCAACAACCCAATATCATCCCTTATACACCCAGTCACATGATCCTACACACACAGACTTGAAGAGAAGCCCCAAAGCTCTTTGCCATAAATTACAGCAACAGTGGAAGCAAATACATTCCCTGTATCACTCTGGAAAGAAGCAGGTACCAACACACTGCCCAGGTTGTTCAGCTTTAGGCAGGCTCTGCTGCCTGGGCACATCAGCTGGCAGAAAACCCTTTACCAGTACAGGCCCAGAGCTCTTTCTGCCCACCTGGGGCAGGTATCACACCATGGCAGCAAACCCTGTGTTTCCATACCCAGGATGTCTTCCGGATTCCACTGCTCCTTGGGGTCCGCCAGCAGCCCTTCAAAAGGTTCACCTTCATATGTCTGCTGAGTGTATCCATACCAACCTCCCCAGCCAGGAAACCAGGACTGCAGGTACTGCAGCATCCCAGAGCTGCTGCCATGGGCAGGTTCTGCTGGAGGGGATCCTCCAATGGAATCAGGCAAGGGCTCTTTAATACTCTGTTTGAACATTCAACACACACACGTTACTCCTGCTGAGTGAGAGAGTATCACACTGTACAAAAAAATCACAATAAAAACAGTTTCATCTCCTATTTACTCCAGCACTGATATTCTCAATCAATACTCATCCTAGAAGAGAGCAGCAGCAAAGAAGCAACAAACATATCATCACTTAACTGCTGCATATTCATATGAACATATAAATATGCATATGTTTATGCACATATGAGGCTATATGTGACCATTTAAATCTTAGTCTTAGTCTAGGAACACTAAACCAAAGAAGTCATTTGACACCAAAAAGCACAGCTCAACATTTTAGCATTTGTATTTGCAAGAGATGATGTTGTATTGTTATGGAGATTAGCCCACAATTAATGAAGCGTGCTCCCCAAGCTATTTCCACGAGGCTCACTTCTGCCACATGTTTATTTTGGGAAAATATTCATTACAGGTCTTCATTTCCACTCTGTTTTTAAGATGAAGAGTACCTGACCTAGGAATTCTGGCAAGGATTCTGCTGGGGAAGATCATCATATGGCAAAACAAAAGATTTCACTGTGCAAGTGACACAACAGTAAAAATTGCAGGAACTGAGCATTTCTGCAATTTTAGCATTAATGCCACACTTTTAAATCAACAAAAATATCTGCTAAGGCTTTCCAGCAGAACAATACCTCAGATAATCACTTAAAGATTCTAAATATTACCCTGTATGGAGGATGTTCTCACCTCAGCTAAATCATGAAATTTATTATGAACTATCTCATACAGAACCTTCAACTCTTCATAACTCTGTTCATCCTCAATACGATGCATTTCTGCCTGGAAAGAGAAAAAAGGTGAAGTACCTGCATTAAAGGAGTACAGAATCTTGTTCACAAACATGTCAAGTATCTCTGCACTGAGTTAGGGACTTGTAGAAAAAACTAAGATGGCATTAATGATCATATCCAAGTGCCTCAGCCCACAAGAATTAATGGAAGTCATGTAGGCAATTGTAACATTGACATTCCCCTGAATTATAAATAAAGCTTATTTGCATTGTAAAATACACTATTTTAGCACTGTAAAAAAATTCACAACTATATCCTCCTATTACAAGTAAGAAGCAAGATTTGCAGCACAAAAATTAAACCAAGGAAAATAAACTGATTTAACAGAATGCCTTGCTTAGGCAGGAGCAAAAAAAAGCTTCTGTCTTGAGTAAAGAAGGTGGAGGAAAGGAACTGGGTAAACTAGGCCAGTGTAGTATTCATAGCCAGTTACTCAGACATGCTGTCTTCTTTGTACTGATTAACAAGTTGTTTGAGGGAACTGATGATTCACCCAAGTCTAAAAAATCTATCATGAAACAACAAAGCAAAAGACATTTTTCTAGTCCACTGCCCTTGTTACATTTCACAGCTCTGCTGAACACAAAACAAGCTCTGTGAGACCTGGCTTTGCCAGGTACTATAAAAAATTTCTGTACATTGACCTACTCCTACAGTTCACATCCAAATAACAAAAGTAAGGATTACGTACAACTTAAAAGTATCAATAGAATTGCACTTTTAATTAATACAGGTGTGGTACATGGTGCCCTGAACTGATCTGAAGAAAAAGTCCCAATATACCTAAAGACAGAAAGCAGCTCATTACAGTTCATGGGTTTTTTCTCTCTGAAGTAGGTCATAGGTTCATTATTAGAGGCATTAAATTATTTATCCTCAAATAAACTTGGAAAAACAAAACAAATAAAAAACCCCAACAAAACTTTCCAAAAAACCACAGAAACACAGTGAAGTAGCCACAATTTTTCCCAATCATCTACCCAAGCATATGGGTAGACACATTTCTGGTATTTAAATACCTTTTGGATCTACAGAGAACATAAGTTAAGAAAGCATGTTACCACCTGCTACAGGCATTCTATAGCAGTTAATGCTATTTTTGGTGAACACTGCTTACAGCTCAAAAACCAGACAGCTTTTTGCAGTGCAAAACAAAAACACACGAACCCTGCAGCTCACACACCTCCTACAAGCCCAGGTCTCATCATGAAAATCTCAGCTGTAGTCAGCAGACAATCAGCTCAGTGCAAACGGCCTGCAGTACACCTAAAGATATTTCTGAATTTGTCCAGGTTTTAAACACGAAAAGATGAAACAACCCAAATGTAAGATGGTTAACCACCACTGTAGAAGAAACTCAAGTGTAAATACCTGGTCTGCAGCAGACAGTGGCTCCCCCTTCAGCTTGCTGTAGTACAGGTCCGTGTAGGACACGGCGTCGCGGGCGCGCTGCAGCGCGAAGGCCCAGGTGGAACGTCGCCTCTGCTCCCTGATCTCCGAAAGGTTTGCGTTCAGGGCAAAGATCCACCACTCCCGGCAGCTGAAACCGTTTTCAATCACAGTGTTTCAGTAAAAAAAAACCTAAGGCAAGTGCACGTCCAGCTGGGGAAAGGTCCAGGAGACTCGGTGAAAAGCAGTGGGCCAGCAGCCAAGCAGCAGCGCTGGGGCCAGCACAGACGGGCTGGTCCTACAGACTGTGCAGGACAGTGCTCCCCACGGTCCCACCACTCCACTGGGATTTAGTACAGCTGCCACTTATCAGGCAGCACAGAAAACAAAATTTACAGTTACACAGACTGGATTGAAAGCCTCAAGACCCCCAAGGTCCCACCACTCCACTGGCATTTAGTCCAGCTGCCACTTATCAGGCAGCACAGAAAACAAAATTTAGAGTTACACAGACTGGACTGAAAGCCTCAGGTAAGGATAGATTTACATTCGAATTACATCTGAATATCTAAAACTGATCTCTGAGGTAGGAGAACAAAATGTGAAAGGTGAATCTCTAACATGTGCTTATTATGTACTTGTTTGTATTTCTCTCATTCTGACAACACCACATATGGAAATGTACTTACTTCTCTGATACTGCAACCCTTGGTTTCCACTTCCTGAATTTAAGCTGTCGCTCCTTTCTTGCCAGCTCCTTCAAAAATCCCATGATCTGCTGATACTGCATCTTTTAATGAAACAACACACGGATCAGTGAGTGTTTTCCCAGGAAAAGAGGAGAGGAAAAACCTAGCCAAAAACCCAACCACAGGTTTAGTGTACTGGTGTCAATGGCCTGCACACGGTTAATCACAATTCACAATTTTGTACCCCAGTGTGACGTATCTTCTCCGAGCCTCTAGTAGTTCATGTGTGACATTGCAATTATGGCTTTATTTACAAATAAACAGAATGAAACCTTCCATGCCAGGTTATCAACACAACATCAGCTGCTATTGTACAGACCAACCCCCCCCACCCCAAACATGCACCCTTCCTATTACTGCAACAAACAAACAATTTAATTCTTTTCAGAGTAATCAGTTTCAGTAAAATAAAGAAGTAATTTTGAATGCTTTGACTTTAAAACAACTTATTCTATATGTCTCTTTGAGCTGCCTCTCAAACCAAATCTTTCAGAGAGTATTAATTTTATGCTACAATAACAGCTTTGAAGCTGTCACAAACACTGCCACAGTTTTATGATACCTGTTCCAGCTACTGGCAGGTAAATGTTTGGTATTTACCTGAGAAAGCTTCAGGGGTATTGTCTCCAGCTGAATGTCACACTCCAGCCGTGGAGTATGCCGGGATCTTAAAGGCTCCTTGGAACAATTCCTCTTGAGAAGGGCAGAAGTGCAGACAGGCTCCATGATGTAATTGTGATCACGACTTTCCATACTTCTATCCATTGCCTCCTGGGGGTTACAAGCAAATTACCCTCTAAGAAGCAATAGGCACTATGATGACCTGGTTTCATGTACTAGAATGGACTTTATTAGCAGGCCAGTCCATTGGAAAAAACTCCTCAACATGTTTTCTCTTCAAAAGTAAAACAAGCCATTTCACAACACAGCCTTTGTGGGTTGCACATGTATTCTATCAGTAAAGCATGAAACCAGAGACTTCTGTTGCTCTTAAAAGACCAGATCCAATAAATTCTACATGAATCAGGTAGTACAGAAAGGAGACTAACAACAACCTCTCTTTCATATGCAAAGCCTCTCTCACATACCTGTAGCTGACCAGGAGGCAGGTCACCCAGTAAAGTGCAACTGGTATCCCAATAAACACTGAAATCAGCCACATCCAGCTGTTTTTTCCGCATCAGCTTCTCCACCTGGAGCAGAAGAAGCGGAGTAAAGTCAAGATCTCACACCACATGCCATGTAGTTTTTAGTTCTATATACCCAATAAAAAACATTAAATGCTCAGAGTCAATTTATTACACACGCCAAAAGATTTTTAAAATGCTGTTTGTTTTTGTGAATATTTGCTAGCACCCATACAATGCAGCACCCCACCTGAGCTGCTTTTGCCCACACAGGTTGCACTTACTGGTTCAAACACTGCATTTTGCATTGAGACATTTTTGATGCAGATGCCAAACGCAAACGGCTCCAAGGGATTTGTGACACCATCTTCAAACCTCAAATGCACATCCTGGATTTTTAACTGGACAGAAAAAAACCTATTACTAGAGATATACTATTTACATCATTATAGCAGGCAGTAGTACTTTTCATTAATGCTGGAGCTATTTAATATTTAATTTCTGCAATTTTACAACAAATATTTACAACTAGATATTTACCCTAACAGAAACCCCATTTCTGATTTCTGCTTTTGTACTCCCTGGAGTACTTCTCCTCAGATACCAGCAGCCCCTGTCCTTCTCCCCAAAAATGAGCCACTTTCACAACACACTGTACTCTTTTTTGCTATCCTACAATTATTCTCCATTTTAAAGGCAAATGTGTAATTGCCAACCACACAAAAGCAAAGACTTACTTCAATGTTTTCTACAATTCTCGTGACTACAGATGCAGTGACTGAGTACCAGTAAGACTCCCCTTTCTGCTGTTGTTCTTTCTGAAAGAGGAAACAGGGATAAGCATTACTAACCACTGGAACAGCTGGTGAGGAGACAGTATACTTTGTTATCACTGTTGACAGGGAGAAAGAAAAGCTGAACAAGTTAACAGAAGATATTCAGGTATCTCCATATCTCTGACATATGTGGGACACATGACATAATGATGAGGGGTGGTAGACAGAAACTGCACTATGTCAGCATGTACAAATCAAATCCTAACTCCATTTCTTGTGCATTTGTTCCCTCTCTTGTAAGGACACTTAAATACAATCCATCCACCACAGAGGTTTCCTCACTGTGAAACACAAGCATGACTCACCTTCCATTTTTCTTCAAGTGCCAGCAGAAGGGCTTTCTTGTGTTCTCTTTCTTGCAACTTTTCCCTTTCCTCATCAAACTCTTCCCTTTTTTCTGGTGCACCAATTAAGTGCAGTTTTGAGACAGATATCACCCATGGATCCACATGTGGACGATAAAAAGGGATCTGCAGTGTTATTTTGCCAATGAAACCTGAAGAAACAGAGCAGACACACTATCAGATTCCTGTGAAAACTTATTTTATCACCCTCAAAGAAAAAGTGGTGCAAGAAACAAACAAGCTAAAACAGAAATAACCTAAAAATCAGGCTACCTCATTTGTTCAAGCCTCTGACTCACAGGTCCTCTAAAACATGCAATACTTCCTGTTCAGAAAATATCTGTCCTGCACACACAAGCAAAATACAAACCTGCCTTTACTTCAAAGGGTAATTCCAGCTCCTTTAAGGCATCTTTTTTTAGTGGCAAGTTTTCCAATTCAACAGCACCTACACAAACAAAGCAGAAGAAAAATAAGTCTGCTAAACAAAACCATGTTAAAGAAAGCCAACTTGAAGACTGTAAGCCTCAAACGATTGGAATTATTTTAAAAAAACAAACCTAAATGGGATTTAATGAGAAGAGCCAGTCTACAACTTCAGGTTGTGTTACCATCACAATGGCTACTCAATACACTCGTTAATTTTCCAAAATTGAGTAGTCATGTGCTCAAACTATTTCATGAGGTCATCCAGAAGCAATGTTCTGTGGGGTTTTAGACCTGAACCACCTTGTAGCCACAGACAAAACCTCTCCTTACTGTCTTTTCAAAAGAGACACTTATTTTCTCAGTATTGTGAAAAGCACACACAGAAAAGCCTTGGTGTATTACAAACCATTCTCACCAGAAGCAGCAGGTAACAGCAGCCAGGGGTGAACAGAAACCATTGATTTGAGGACTGTACAAAGTACAAAACTCGTGGATGCAGCATGACACAAACCAGATTACAGGGGTGTAACTATGGGCACTAAAAGGTGAGAGGCTGCAGGACACTTCCTGCCACGGTCCCTTCAGAAGAAAGTTACTGAACAGGAGCCAGAAAAGTGACAGAAATTCAACATGCTGAGATAACTAAGCATACTTTTGAAAATTTTATGTAAATTGGTTTAGGAGTGTTGATAAAGAGCAACAAGATCATTTACTGTTCATAGTAAAGTTCTAGCACCAAACTCTGTATTAAAAGACATTATATAGACATTAAACACAATATTAAGTGATTATTTCTATTCTACCTTCCAGTTATTACAAATAAATAACACTTTTCTGAATCACAATATGAAAACAGTACAGAAAATACCACAAAGCCTCCCTCACCCTTTAGAAGCGCCACTGAAAGCTGGTCTGTGTTCAGGTTATTGACATATTTGCCCAAGTAGGTGTTGAGGACCCAGGCTACCAATCCTTCCAACATGACTGTCCTAGAAGAGGAAAATTAATGCTTGTCTGTCATTTTCTGGATTTCTCTTCCATAATTACTCTCAGTCTGAAAGAAAAAAACAAGAAAATTATTGTCTGAAATACACACAGCAGAGCTGACATCCCTGTCAGTTTGATTCCTACTGTGATCTAAAGAGAAGTAAAAGCACCAAGGTTGATTTCTACATTTAAAAAGCTTTATCCTATGCCCTTTAAGTGTCAAATCAGCTTCATAAGAGAGATCTGGTGACCACACACCACACCCATTTGCACATAAAGTCCACCTTTCCACCCTTTTTCTAACCAAAACATTACATTTTGTTGCAATCATCAACAAGGGGAATTTACAACCCTCCTCCAGCAAAGGAAAGAACGAAATTCCACGTTGATCTGAAGCTGGCACTGGCCTCCTCGACCTCTGCTGCCAATATTTTCACCACGCTGGGTTTGGGAGCCTGGTGTGAAGCAAGAGCCCGAAGCCTGCTGTACTTTTGTAGAATTCTTACACGACATCTGTGAAGCAACTCGCCCTACTCAAACCCCTTTTTGGGAGAGCCTGTGTGTGGGAAGTAATCAGATACAAGCCACAAAAATAGCTCATCAACAGTTACTGCAACAGGTTTTCAAAGTGGCAGCGGAGATTATTGCACTGAAGAGGGGAAAAGCTGCATTAGAGAATCACCACTGGTCACATTCCTGAACATTTCCTTTCACTCTTCTCCAGCCACTTCTGTTTCAACCTCTGTGGTAATCAGGGAATTAAAATCCCAAGGTCCCTGATCAACTTGTCAACCACTGAATTGCAAAATTACTCCTAACTCCTGCAAGGGCGGGGTGAAGCCTGGCACAGTAAGGAAAAAAGCATGCAGGCCGTTTCTGGAGGTTAGGATGGAATAAATGCATCGATTTTGTGTTTGAAAATCTCTCCCAATCCCATATACCTGCCTAAACCATTGAATTCTACAAAGCAGAAAAGCGAGATACATCATTTATTTACAGCTGGCAACAGAAGGAAATGACAACTTCAAGAGTCACATTTTAAATTTTACATCAAGGTTTAGTTTTTTCATTATGAGGCTTGCTTGATTTTAGGCAGCCCCATTTCGACTTTTATTTCTCTTTTAAAAAAGGCAGTGAAAATATTTAACTAATACTTAAATAACCAGAATTAAGCAAGCAATGAAAGCCTTTTGCTAAAGGCTGAGAGTGAAACTGTGCTGTCCTGAAGAATGAAACAGAAAGCAGAGGAAAGTTCGATTCAGATCAGTCACATGACTTCACATAAAATGTGTTTTAACAGTTTTGCCTTCGTAAAATTTCTCAACAATTTTCAAAAACAACACTATTATTCCACATAATAAAGAGTAAGCATTCGTGCTCTTGGGCCACCAGCTTATATTACAGGCTTTTATTCTAATAAAAGTGACAAGAAACTCGAGACTAAACAAAAACCTACACAGTCATCTTTGTTACACTATCATTGGGGAAAAAAAAAAGTTAATAAAAAAAGGAATCTACAGGTGTTTGGAACCCAAACAAAGACCTTGAAGAAACATTTAAGCAGAGCAGAGATCAGCATCCCAGTGACTGAAACCCTCTAGTGCATGAACCATGCCTGAAGCCACCCTAAGGACCGTAAATAAAGTCCATCACATCCTCAACCTAAACTCGTGGGACGTAACTAACCACGCAGGAATCTTTCAAACGTTTTAAGGCTTTTATATTTTTAACTCTGTAGTGCACTGGCTGTGCCCTGGGAATAAAAACAAGGCGTTTATTTTCCACGGCAGTGTTTTAATTTCCTTAACGCACGCAGTACCAGAAGAGCTGTCATGACGAGGACCGGAGCCCAAAGCAGGCCCTGGCCCAAAGCGAACACGACGCGATTTTCCGCAGGGGGAGCAGGGCAGGCCCCGGAGCGGCGGGGCCAGGGCAGCGCTCGGAGGGGCGGGGGGCTCCTCCAGAGCCCCGTCACCCCAAACCGGGCGGGAAGCGGCCTTCAGGGACACGGGGCAGCGGCAGCAGAGACCTGAGGGCTCGCACCGCGCGCCGGGGAGGAAGCGAAAGGTCACCTTGCCCGGCGGAGCGGCAGAGACCCCGCGGGAGCCCCGCGGAGCGTGAGGCGGAGAACGGCCCGCGCCGGGCGGGGAGGCCCGCGGGGACCCCCAGGCCCCAGGGCCGGGCGGAGACCCCCG
>VXBN01014607.1:51810-130989 GCA_013397395.1 Sinosuthora webbiana | reverse complement strand
GAACGCGGCTGAGGATCCGCGGGGCCCTCACGGGAACGGGGTCCAACCGGGCGGGTCTGGGGCCCTCACGGGAATGGGCTCAAACCGGGCGAGTTTGGGGTCGGAACGCGGCTGAGGATCCGCGGGGCCCTCACGGGAACGGGCTCCGACCGGGCGGGTCTGGGGCCCTCACGGGAATGGGCTCAAACCGGGCGAGTTTGGGGTCGGAACGCGGCTGAGGATCCGCGGGGCCCTCACGGGAACGGGCTCCGACCGGGCGGGTCTGGGGCCCTCACGGGAATGGGCTCAAACCGGGCGAGTTTGGGGTCGGAACGCGGCTGAGGATCCGCGGGGCCCTCACGGGAACGGGCTCCGACCGGGCGGGTCTGGGGCCCTCACGGGAATGGGCTCAAACCGGGCGAGTTTGGGGTCGGAACGCGGCTGAGGATCCGCGGGGCCCTCACGGGAACGGGGTCCAACCGGGCGACTTTGGGGCCGGAACACACCCGAGGCCCCGCGGGGCCCTCCGTGGGCCAGCCGGGCTGGAGAGAAGCAGCGGCAGAGCCCCCGCAGGC
This sequence comes from Sinosuthora webbiana, assembly GCA_013397395.1. Taxonomy (NCBI): domain Eukaryota; kingdom Metazoa; phylum Chordata; class Aves; order Passeriformes; family Sylviidae; genus Sinosuthora; species Sinosuthora webbiana. The sequence continues at coordinate 130,435 of VXBN01014607.1, read as the reverse complement.
AGAGCNGGGGCCCTCACGGGAACGGGCTCCAACCGGGCGGGTGTGGGGCCCTCACGGGAAGGGGCTCAGATCGGGCGGGTTTGGGGTCAGAACGCGGCTGAGGATCCGCGGGGCCCTCACGGGAACGGGGTCCAACCGGGCGACTTTGGGGCCGGAACACACCCGAGGCCCCGCGGGGCCCTCCGTGGGCCAGCCGGGCTGGAGAGAAGCAGCGGCAGAGCCCCCGCAGGCAGAGCCCCCCAGGCCGTGCCCCGCAGGCGGCGGCTCCTCGGAACAACCTCCCCGAGCGCGCTCGGCCAGCTGCGGTAGGTGAGCTGTGCAGGGGGAGAGCCGCACTGGAAACACGAATTTTGGTTAATGAAGGGGTCAGGAAACTTGAGAATACATGTATTTATAAAAAGGTATGCTTGGTTTTTGGGGTTTTGTTTTTGTTTAGTTTTTTTTGGGGGGGGGTTGTTTGTTTGTTTGGGTTTTTTTCTACTTTTTACCAGCAAACACAAGCTCATTTTTCCTACGTCAACATAATACTTGGATTTCCCCCTCTATGACAGCTCCTTAATTTGAAAACTCAGTAAATTAATTATTGTAACGGGATCCTCTTTTTTAATGTTTGTAAACTTCTTCAAAAAATCTTCCTTTGCTGCTTCAGTTTGGGCCCCAATAGTGGGAGCTGACAGAGGAAAAATCGGCTGGCAGAAATATTACAGTGCAAGAGGCTCAAAGGGCTGTGAAAAATCAGGTTCTTGCCCAAATCCTTCAGTTCTGTAGTAGTTTCAATGAGCCCATTTTCAAAGTCTTTCCTGAAAATTACCTTCAAGTGTAAGGTTAATACACATTTGCAAAAAGTTTCTTCATAGTAGAACTATCGATCTGTTTGTCAGTTCTCAGTTCCAGAAATAAGAACAGCATATATAAGAGCATATATAACTTTGTGGAAGTTTAAAATTTGCATTTTCAGAATCTCAATACTCTCTTGTAGCAACAGAATAAATGTTATTCCAAAAGATCCTTTTACATCTCAGGCCTCAGAAGTAACCACTGTGTCTGTCTTGAGGCAGATTAGGAGAGTTCAGTGGGGAGTACAGAGATCACACAGTCCAGCAGTGGGTTTATGGCACGAAACAAGGGTTGTGTGTCACTCTGTGACCTCACTGCCATGGGGCTCAGACTCTGGATTGCAGATTCTGGTTCAACACAGCCACTTCAATTGACAGTTAAGTCACAGATGGAAAATATAATTATGGGAAGTGGGTTCCTAAATATTGGCTTCCAAACCATTTAATTCAAGAGGAACCTCCACTGATTTTCTGTAAGAGGTGGTTGGAGCTCCGTCATCGCCAGGCAGTGAAGGAGAACAGGATGTTCAGGTTCTGAGGTTTGAGCAAATTCCGTTTATTACAGATGATGCTCTGCCACCTGAGGGCAGTGAGCTGTCTGGCAAAGATAATCACAGGGATCTGCTCTAATAGTCACTGAACATAAGGAAAATATTCTGGATTTATGGTTTACCTCAAAAATGAGGTCAGGATCAACTGGGGAAACATGTTACCTCAGCCAGGACACAAAGGTGACAAACTCTAGGGTTGTCAACAAAAGGAACTTATTTCCTATTCCAAGATAACAGCAGTTCAATTTAGGTTTTCCCTTCTAAAAGAAAATGAACTACGTACAGGCAATGAAATGCTGTTGTTTAGACATAAAATGGTAATTTTAGTTGTAAAAAAAAAGCTTCTGTAAAAGATTTGATTTTCTGATATCCTATACGTACTTGAGAAATTTGGTCTGATAATGAGGAAAAACAAACTGTAATAATCAAAGAAATATCCAGGAGGATGAGGGAAAATATGACAACTAAGATATGGGAAAGGAAACAGAATGCAATAGCTTTAAAATTCACATCAAATGGATGATTCCTGAGCATTGAAAGAATGATAATTTAACTCCAGTCCCTTAGAAGTGCTGATCACAGCCACGTTCTTGACACGTGGCAGACCTTGAGTAAAAATCATCATCACAAGAAGTCTCAGGAGAAAACGGCATAAAGTTTGAAAAACATTCCTTTTCAAGTCTCATAAAGGTCCTCTTAGGGTATCACAGAAGAAAGGGAGCAGTTGGCCATTCAATTTTAAAGAGTTTGACTGTTTTTCTTTTAAAAGTTTTTCTTCTAAACTGCAAAGCGACAGAAGACACTAAACACCTTGAAAGCACCAGTGTCCATATTCCTCTGAAATTTCAAATCTCTGTAAGAGAGCTACATTTGCCATAATGTTTGTTTTATAAGGCAAGAGGTTGTTTGATTAATTTTATCAGTCAATCAGCACATGATCTGGAATTTCCTTTAACTGGTTTCCATCCCAGCATCTTGAATAACCAGAGGGACCTTCTTGTCTTCTGGAAGTAAGTCCTGAAGTAAATTGTCCTCATTCTCCACTGCGATGTGAATTTCAGGTTCTCTTTTCAAGGCATTTTCTTCTCTCCAAAGGAGGGTTTCTTCCCCTGTTGGGGAATACCAGGGGGTGTGTCCATGGTCCCTGCTGGTTGAACTGTTCTGCTCAGGGCCCTGGGAGCTGCAGTCTGGGCTACAGAATTTAATAATACACGTCACATTCACCTGTGTTCTTCCGTTACCAGAAGGTTCTGTCAAATAAACACAAAACACAGAAGAATGAAACCAGAACGGGGCAGTTGGATTCTTTCCCCAGCACTTTGACTTACAGTTAAAATAGACACTAAATATCTTTTTGCTTCACTTAATCTGATCAAGCTGGTTGAGTTGGTTCTGTAGCATTTTGGTCCCATAAAAGCCACGTATCACCCCAGAAATAAAAAGGCTCCAAAAATTAGTGCAGTGACCGGGATTGCAAACAATTCTTTGCCCATCTGTCGTCATTTCAAATGCTTTTGACAATGTTCTTTTGTTACTTACTGCTCCCTTTGGCTTCTACTCCCACTCACAGGTGAGTGCCAACCACCTAACCCCTAAATACCTGTTTCTCCACTGAGAAAAGTCTCTACTGTCTCAGCATGGCAACCTAAAACAATCACTTTTTCTTTTCAAAGGTCACTAAATTTTCTCTCTGCTGAACAGGACTCAGATGTTTTATCCTGCCATTTAAACTTCTGCTAAAAGGACTCATAATTGATAATCAAAATTCAAGAGGTTCTGGTTCATGCAGAATCATTACTACCTGAACTCACAGAGCTGTGTCTGTCTCCACTCTGGAATTTAGAACCTTCTGGAGGTGAATGTTGCTGCTGAAATCCTCCTGGGTTTTTCTTTTCATCATCCTTTTTACATATTACACTGCTGCTTGCAGATCCAGTTGGATTATCCAGGATGCTACTGCTGGACCCAGAAGTTTCCAGGAGATGATGTTGCTCCTGTTCAGAGCAACTGGAGTTCTGCAGTTCTGTATCTCTCACTTTTTTGTCACACTGTTTTCCTGGAGGGGGGAAAGGCTGGAACATTTGCAGAGAAATGCAAAATGTTAATCTTTTTTAAAAAAACCCCAAACAATCCCCTAGCAAAGAACTGGTCAGTATTTTGGCAGCTAAAGAAACCACTGATGATTGGAACTAGAGGAGCTTTAAGGTCCCTTCCAGCCCAAGCCATTCTATAATTATTTTCCATTCTATAATCATTTTCATAGTGATGAGTGCAAGTAAAATTCATAACAGCTCATTAGGGGGTTCAACAAAATGAACCATCCCCTGAAGGCACCCACAGCACTACTATGATTACTTAGGGACCAAAGGCTGTCAGATTTGGTTTTCCAAACCCCACCTGGGTTTTTCTGCTGTTTTCAGCCTCACATAAAGTGATGGTGGGATATGTAAGATACATCTTACACCCTGGCTTGGGGACAAAACCACCCCATTCTCACTCCAGTTTTCTTTCTGCTGTGCAGTTTTCTTCTACTTGTAATTAGGTGAGAGTTTATGATTTCTGTATAACTTTTAAAGGAATGGGAGAGAGAGAAAGAGAGGACACTCACCAAATCTGCTTCTGCAGCTGGGGCAGAGCACACAAGGGCTGCCAGTGAGCAAAGACAGTTCATTAGCACCCAAACCTGTCCCATTTGCAACAGCTGCACCCTAAACTAGGCTGAGGGATGCCCTGCTCCTGGAATAAACTCCAAATGTGCATTTATTACACACAGTTTGAAACCATTGGAAGCTGTATTGTATTAATTTTGTGAGTTAAATTTAGCCAGGAAGCAAAAAGAAGCCTCTGCACTAATTGATAACTTTTCTTGTATAGTGTCAGTGAGAAAAGGCATTGATCTTAATAAACCACAGTCATGTCTGTTTAATTATAACACCTGAAATTGTCTAATATTTAAATGATGAAGTACTGACTATTTAACAAGCTTCAGCAGAAGCACAACTGTTGCACAGTTGTGCACCTCCAAGGTGACTGTGTGTTTAAACCTAAAACCTAAAATCTGAGGAGCAAGACAGATTTGAAGAAAGCTGGCATCTTCTAACACACTAATTTCAGTCAACCACCAGGCTCAGGTTATTGGGAAATAAGGTGACACTTGCCAGTTTTTACAGATTTGCTTGTTTTCACTTCATGAATCTTACCCTTTTTTCTTGAGACTAAGCAATACCCCAGAATAGCAATTATCAGGATCAATAACAATGGCCCTGCTACCGCTCCTGAAAATAAATAAAAAGGAGAAATTATTTAGCACGTTTATCTAACAAAGGATCTGATTAAAAGAAGAGAGTTTTGTAGTTTCTGACAATGGCTACAGAAGCTACATTTGGAAGTATTGTATATGTCTGACATTCACATTTGATGCCTCAATTGTCAGAACACCAAGGTCTCATTTCAGTCACCACCACTTCATAAAATTGAATTCTCCTCTCCTGAACAGTGAGGACAGACTTTTGGCCTTGGTCACAAAAGGTGTTTCTCCAGGCAAGCAAGAGTTTATCCCCTACAAGGCCAAGTAGCTCAAAATGCTCCTGAACATCTCTGCCTTGTGGATGGGCTGTGAACAGGAGAGAACACATCCACCCACAGCTGGGAATGCTGTCAGCACCTTCTGTCTCAGGAAAGGCTGAGAAGACTCCAAAGGCCTCTCACCAGGTCAGGTTTGCCTCAGTCCAGAATCTAAGACACGAACTTTTCTACCAGCTATAGCAGCAACTCTCAGAAAATGCCTTGTGTAATCTAATTTGGGGGTTTTTTAGAAATATTTCCAGATTTACAAGGGCTGCAGAATGCACTCAGGTAGTGCAGATGCCCAGGTAAAAATGCAGCTTACTACAAGTAGGTGACACATTGAGTTAATTGAGCTCCTCTGAGGTTCTGTTTGGGTACAGGTGACTGGTCTTGGAAAGACACTGAGAACTAAATGTCAACTTGGTTCCTGGGCAGACAAAAGTGACTTTAAATGAGTTAAAGCTCACCAGTGATGTGGGACAGGTCAGGTGCAGAGTTTAACGTGACAGGTCGAGTTATTATTTCAGGTTTGTGGGAAGCTGAGCTTTGGGTCAGAAGTAGGTTCAAAATGTTGTGAGGCAGAACTGTGGCTGTTCCTGAGTCACTGCAGACAGTGTCATTTCTGCTGTTGCCAGGAACAGCCACTGATTTACAACTGCAAGAGACAAAAAGAGAAGTTAGGAAAGACAGAAAGCCCTGCACAGTTAAGGCTGCTGTTGGAACACTGGCTCACGTGGTATGGGGTGTACAGGTGGTGTTGTAGGATTCCTCAGGGGAAAACGTGCCAGGAGGACAAGGTTTACATTCTGTGTCTGTGCTGTCTGTCCCTGCAAACAAAGAGGAAAACTCCAGTTACTTACCTGGTGAGAAACAAGAATTATTATTCAGGGTCTGCAAGAGATCCTGGCAGTGACACAGAAACAGTGCAAAAATACGGCCTGTAACTGTCCCAGAAGACATTCACTTGAAGCACCCAATGCAAAGAGAAGATAAACCAGCTGTAAGTTTGGTGCTGTTAAAGGTTCAGGTGTGGTGCTGCAGGCAAAGCTGAGCTTTTCACATGACTGACTACCTAACTGTTGAGTTCTGCATCTTCTCAAATGATTCCTAATTTTTTTTTAAATGTTCAGTGTTTCAAATATTTGAAAATTACTTATCATTTTGAGACAGATGTATTATCAGGGTGAGGGATTCCACCAACTAATAAAAGCAGATCAGTTCTGCAGGACAGCATAGAGTCATCATTATTTACTGTACCCAAAATTCCACCTGAAGCCCTGTTCCAAGGATTTAAGGAGTGATTAAGTCGTCTTGGATCTCAGTCACTTGTACAGAATAAACCACACAGTAGAGTGAAACAAAGATTGAGTTGGGTTGGGAACTTTATGATATATGACAGTAAGAGATTGCAGCATGTTGTCCCTTTGGATATACCTCTGGAGAATAATACTCTGGTTAACGCCTACTTGCTAAGAATGTAAAAATAAACCCTAAAAAGAATGCACAGCTGTAGGGAATTAGGCCAGAGTAAGTGTTCAGTAAGCAGAGTGTTCAAAATCAAATTACCTCTTCTGGAAACCCGGTAACCTTTGCCGCATTTCTTATGTGCTCTGCACACTTCACAGTACTCATCCAGCTTGGAAACACAGTACTTGTGGGGTGGGCAGCTACAGATCCTGTCCTGGGACCTAGTGCAGGTTTGATTCTGTACAAGCCCTGGTTTTAAAACAAGAATAAACAACAATGTCATTGGCAACATTTAAAATCACAGCCTGCAATGTTTTGAGTGAACATGAGGTGATATTCACATACAAGTTTTGGGCTTGTGTAGCACCACAAACCAAGAATGTGTTATATGCCCCAATGTCTGCATTTTCAGAAGAGTTTTCTCTCTCTAGGCAAGGAGGAATTTGCACTGCAGAGTGCAGTTAAAACTTTGTACCTGCAGTTGTATTACATTTTGTCACAACCCAAAACGTGGCCATCTGTGTTCACCACTGCTCTACCTGGGGGCCACACTGAGATTTTCAGTCTGTGCAGGTCATGTCATTGTATTTAAAGTCTTTTGAGATTTTACTACAGGTATTAGCATATTGTAATTAACCAGCTTTGTAAGATTATCTATTTAAATGAGACCAAAAGTCTTTTCAACTTCAGACTGTATCTTTAAAACTTACTTCTCGGTGTATCAAGTATATAATGCTCTACACCAATTTCCATTAGAAATGATGGAGAACACCATGAGCGAGTTCATTAATGCAGGTGATCCATTAGCCCAAAGTACAGGTGTTGGTACAATGTTCTACCTTATGAACTGTTAAGCTACTTCAGTGAACAGAACCAGTGTGCTCTCACTGACTGCTGCTTTGCAAAACATAAAATTAAGAGGGGAATATCACGATCTATGTTTGCTCTTGTCACTTCAGCAGACAAAATAAGAAATGACAGGATGCTGGAAATGCAATTATCCATTTACCCATATCCAAGTCAGGTCTTAAGGTGTCTTAATGGGATGTTATAAGCAGGAATTTATTCTACTGATGACATTTGGAATATTTTAGTGATGCAGTGCCTTGGCTTTTAATAATATAAGATTGGTGTCTCATTTTTAGGACTTAAAAAGGGCCAGGGCTCCCTGCAAGACTTTTCCTTCATTCTTATCCCTAAATCTTACATGTTCCAAAAGCATGAGGAGTATACAAGAGATTGCCAAAATCTCCTGGTTTTCTTAGGAGAAAAGACAAGGTTAAACCAAGCCCAGGCTTTGAGCAAGTCTCTACTAACCCAAGCCTACCTTTCCTGCAGGGCGGTGAGCAGGCAAAGCACTGTGGAGAATGATTCCAGATCGCTGTGTATGTTTTAGGTCTGCAGGGGCTGCACTTGGTGTCCACGCTGTGACTGCAGCTCCCTGTCCTATACTGACCTATTAAAAGAAAAATAACCCAAACCAAAACAGAGAAAGCATCTCACTGGAGAAGATCACTGGGAATTCAGTTCCATTCTGAGCTGTGGAACCCCTTCCCTTTACTGACATTATCAGATTGGCATCATACACCAAGCAGGTGTTGATGGAGAGGACTGCGTGTCTAGACTACAAGGAAATTCTGATTTATGTCCACCCATGTTTGACCCCTTTTCCTACATTCAGTTCAGTGAATTCCAGCCACATTCAAAACAGGGCAGCCTCAATCCTGAGCCTCTTTTGGCTCAAACCAAATATTTTACCTTGATGGAAGCTGTTTTGTGGTGAGCCCATGGAGATGTTTCACACCCAAAGTCAGGCCACAGTGATGTGCCTGGGTGAGACCTTTACTGCTGTTAGAGGCAGTGAGTGGAGAGGGCAAGATCAAGTCACATCACAAACAGGCCTGAATTAGAACTTTACCACTTGTCACTACAAAAGGGACACGAGCCCACTCTTTCTCCCTCACCTCTCCAGCCAGCCCTAACAGGGCCAAGACGGGAGTTTCTGAAACCACTGGCACTCCAGACAAAGTCGAAAGCTCTCAAAGGTAGTTTCTGCAAAGCTTCTCACCACCAACAGAGTTTAGTACAGTGGTGGGAAATATGTAGATATGAATTCCAACATACTCATTTTGAAGGAAGGAAAGCACCTCAGTTGCCATTTCCCTTTCATGTGAAAGGAGAAAGAAGATAAAAGTCAATGTCTCATATATATTACAAAAATATCCTGGAAAACAGACTCAGAAAGCAGGAATAACACTGAAAAAAAATTTAGAGCTGTTTGGAGAATCTGTTTTTCAAAAGAAGAGGCCCTGGCGATGATCCAAATGAATTCTTTCCAAAGACTTTGTTTTTCCCTGTACTTAATTGAAGCTTTACATTCTGCATCCTACATCCAGAAAATGATTTAGGCTGATTTAATACTGAACTCTACATAACACAACAGAAAAGTTTAACCTATGAATTACCATCTTTCGTCCATCATGAACAAAGGAAGTCTGACAGATCTATCTAATTTCAGTTAATTCAAGAAACTGCAGCTGTTTCACTAAATACTGATTTCCTGTTTAAACTTCCGGATCTGACAGACACTCAGCATTTATGGAGACAAATTTTCTTTGCTCAGCATGTAATGAGAAAAAAAAAAGGCAAGACTTTTGCTGTATCTAGTATAATAAAATCTCCAAAGAACATTACTGTCCCCCCAAAAAAAACCAAACAGACAATGACTTTGGCTAACTACAGGTAACTGATAATCACCCCTGGAGTGTAAGATAACAGCTCAGAGCAGGCAGTGTCTGCAGTCCTGTCCCCAGTCTGACACTGCTCTGCAGGGTCTGATTTACAGTAAAAGATAACAAAACTCCCTTAATGAGCAATGGTAGATTGACCTGTCTAATGGAAAGCCCCTTAGATAAGTGATACTATCATAGTACAGAAACTAAGCTTTACTTCATGCCCTGTTTTACAATATGTATTTTGATTAGTGGGCTTGTGTCCGTGTTGCCTAATTTTTGTAATTCCCTTAGTGAGCTGTTGCTTCCCCCTCCAATGTTGACTAAAATTACTTTAATTACTTTAATGAAAACCTCATGCAGAGCTGTGCTTACAGAAGCTCAGAACCTAACACCTGGAAAGCCCCAGCCAAGTTAACCTCATAGGAGAATTCCACTTCTGATGGACAACGTGTCTTTTTGCAGGTGTTTTGCAGCCACGGTGTTTTGTTGTCTTCGAGGAAGAATGCATTACAACAACAAAAATCTGATGCACTTTAGATGTATAAATAATCAAAATACACTCTGATCGTCTGAAAACTGAGTGAATTTGGCTATGTAAAGTAATAGTTTGAATTATAACCTACCTGGAGGGCACTGGCTGCAGCATTTATTAAGTTCTTCATCGTAGTATTCAGTGCTGGGATTGTTGCATTGTGCAAACTGTGGCGTGTAAGGTACTGAATATTCCTAGGAGAAATCAAAGGGAAGTCATGAGTCACAAGTCCTTTCTGATCCTGAGTTAGAGACTCAAAAGAGACAAACACCTAAAGACCTGAAGTGCAATCACAAGCCCCTTCCTTTCCAAGGCACCGACGTAGCCCCGATGAAAGAAAACACAGCAAATGCCAAGAGGCTGCAGGGCAACGAACAGCTAATGAGCTGCATGTGACTGTTTTGGAGTTCCTTTGTTTTCCAGAGATCCACCGCCTCAAAGAAAGTGATTTCTCCAGGTTTTAGGTTCAGAAGAATGCAGTGGAACTATGGGATTACCATCACACCTGGTCACTACTGCATCCCCCAAACCAAAGGGCTGAGTGCCTTATCCTCAGCTTCCATGGCCCAAACAACATTTGACAAAACACCAGAGAACCCTAAATTCCTACCTGTGGGTTTGTGGGAGAAACATTTACTGCAAAGTGGCTCAAAAACTTCAGTCAATCTTTCCAAAGAAAAGGAAAAAAGGCTTTTATCTTTCCAGATACTCTGTGATTCCTTCCTGAGCAAGGAAGGCCTTGATGTTTTGAAGATAATGTCTCCAAAAATTGCACTTCTCCTTCTGAGAAGCAGCACCTTTGCAGAAGGTGCAGACAGATATGCAGGTTAAATGGATTAGAGACAATCATGAAATACGGGGTGCCTAATTTCAGCTCACACCGATCAGCACAGCTCAGTGACTTCAATGAACAAGTGTCAAATTATCTGATGACTTACTGACTGTTTTCAAAGGGGGAAATACACTCAACAAAGGCTCCTGGTAGGTAGGACAGGCGTAGGAGTTTCCTGATAGACCAAAAAGGCACTGTTTAAAAAGGATGTGACACTGCTCAGCTTTTTGCAGTCTGAAAGACTGCTCCATTCAAAATCTACACACATTTAGAGGAATCATTACTAAAACAACAAATCAAAACAGGAGCAAGCTCTTGGGAGACCGGTAATGAAAATATCCTTCCGCCTTACTGAAAAACATGTGGAATATCCATTGTGTCTTCACGTTACTGACAAAGGAGATTAATGTTTTCCACCCTCAGCAACTGCTTAAAGGGAATTCAGCATTTTCTTATGCAGCTCATTGAAATACTCTACCTCTTATCTAGCTGTGATCACAAGCAGGATTTTGCCAACCTACTCAACGGTCAGTGTCAAAAAAAACCCTTTTCTGAGAATGTGAAGGCAGAGAAAAGTCTTCTTGAGTTTAGATATTATAGGATGGACAATGATGAATCATCCTGTTTGCAAACTTGACCTGACACTAAAATTTGATGAAGGAAAAAAGGGCTCTGCTCTCATCAGAAGTATTTTTCATTTAAGTTGCTTTTTTATTAAAAGAGGAAAGATCAAGTGTCGTCATCCTGTTTTTGTAGTCAGTATGATCAACTTCATTAAAACAAGCAGTTGAGAGCCTTTTCCAACCATAAAACTTCACTGTGAGAGCAGACACGGGGGAAGAAAAGGGGAAATACAATAAACCACATCACAAATTACCCTGTTCGTGACGCTTCCTGGCAAAGAAAAAGTTCTTACCTCAAGCTCTTCCCTGTCTGTTGTGAATCCTGCCCTGTGAGCTACAGACACAGGAAAACCTGTCAGTTGCTGGGTTCACACCTGTTTCTCTGAAGCTGTGCTTGGAAGGATCTCTCTACTGTCTGATACAATCTCCCTGAAATTTTATCTGATGAGCTGTGGCTCTCAGTGACTTACAGCTGACAATTTCTTCCCAAATGTCCTCCAAGAACCTTATGCGAAACTAAAGGGAGTTGTGACTGGCTTGGCTACAATTTACACACACACAGCCACACGTGCTCAGCCTGGTTTGCTCTGGAAGCATTCAATTCATTTAGTAGCTACTCTCAGCATAAACTAGTTCCATCAAAGCTGTCAGATCTGTCAGAGGAAGTGTAGGCCTTTTACTAGTTTTAAAACTCTTCTGGATTTCTTTGCTACAAGATCCCATTTTCTAACAATGTCACCAATCCTAAAGTCTGAGTTGAGCCATATAGGATTTCTGTCTGGTATACAGATCCACTGGCTACTTTGGGCTGAAAGACCGATGAGTAGAGGCCAGATTCTATTTCACAATCTTTGCATTTTGCTAGTGTTTGTATCTCTCACAAAAGTCCTTATTTTATCCTGTTTTTCTGTGATTCAGTGTTCTACAAGCAGACTGTGTAAAGGGAAACTACATTTTGCATTACAGTGTTAGAACTTCTCAGTTTAGGTAGCAGTGTCTAAGGAGAGCTGATTTAAAAGAAATTTATATGGACAAAATTAAGACTTTGGAAGACTTCATTTAATTTGACAGGTACAAGAAGAAATAAAATGCCTCATCTGTCTATCAGTAGAGGCACATTCTTAAACATGAAATTTAGTCTAGCCCTATGCACATCAAATTAAGCAATACATTTTGGCATAGAAATGGGTAAACTGCTTGCCTTTGACTTCTTAACTCATAGGGGAGATTTTTGCAATGCTTCTGCATTAAGCAATAACTGAGAAATTACGTACACGAAGTCAGTGACTCCAGACTCTCTGGAGTTCCTGCACTGTTTGAATCATTTTCCTGTTTGCACTACAGAGATCACTGTGCAGGTGACCTGATTTGTCCCTGGAGAGGAGTGGGATAACAGCAATCTCCACACCAGCTGAAAGGCCTTTATGTGCAATTAAATTTAAGTATCTTAAATAATAAATATAAAACATGTTAATATAATGGGTGAATCTATATAAACCCATTCATATAACATTCATTTTCACTCAAGGCCATTTAAACGAAGATATTTAAGCATGTGTTTTAATCCTGACTCACACGTCTACATTTCTATCGATATCCTTTTCATGTATTTGCCCTCAAACTTCAGCTGTCAGTCAGAGGAATCTGAAGAGGAACTGTCACAGCTACAGCCGGTCTGAAGCTGTACAGATAAATTTGGCCATAACAAGAAACGCAATTGGGCTGGCCTTAGTTACAGAACAGGAGTAAACAAGTCCCCGGGTGAGCAATGATAGGTTGGATTCGAACTCAAACAGGGACCCCAGCCAATCCCATTGAGCCCTGAGTGCTGACGTGTCATTGGCCAGGGAGCTGGGCGGTGCTAAGGCCCCGGCCAATCACGTGTGTCAGCACAGGAAATTTGAAGCCCCTGTGAAAGGGGCGCCCAATAATAACTTTGGGTGTTGTCACATGACCTTCGGTGGGTTCCGTCCTGTTCAGTCTCCAAACTGCGACCCCGACGCGGTGAGGAACTACGTCTGTACAATGTTCTTCACGCGTGGGAAACCACAGTGAAGTCACTGAGGTCTCTGGTGTAGAATCGGTTTCTATGGAAAGGATTTGACGTACAGAGACAAGATTTGCTGAGCTACCAGATCTACTGAAGGCAGGAAAAAACAGAATTCTGTCTAAATTATTTAAATTTCTCATTTAAAAAAAAAAATTCTAGTGAAGTTTAGTTATCAGATCACAGCGTCTCCCAAATCAGCTGGAGGTGTATCAGGCTGCACCAACTTTACTCAAACTATAATTAGTTTCTTTCAAAGCTGCTGTGCTGCACATCTCTCTCCAAGATTATGGTCCATTATCTGAATTATTCTCCCATCCTATATTGCACTTCTGTGAAGCAAGAGTCCTTGCACAGCCGCACACCAGCAGATTTCCAGTTCAACTTCCCCCCTCCCTGAGAACAGTGTCTCTTTGCTTACTGCCAGGAATTCTACTTCATTGCCACTCACCACCAGAATATGAAAACATCTTCCCAGAATGAGAAATCAGGGGGATGCACAGAATATGGAGGCTGTTCACAACATGCAAAAGTTATAGAAGTCCAAGTTTGTAGGAAGACAAGGTATATTCTATTATATTTGTATTTGGAAAAACACACACATTTCAGTGGCTCTTCTTTTTGAAAACTTCAGGCTATTTCTGATAACCCTGGTGACTCAATTGTTCAAAATGGCAAAAACAATGTTCAGTTCCTGTGTCTAACACTGAGACGGGGAACTGAGACTTTCAGAGACTTCCAGATGAATGAGAAAAAGCCCAAGAAGTAGTGTCACTCAAGAACTATTGCTTTGCCAGTTTGTCTCCCTCAAAAATAAAGTAAGTTTTTAACAAATCACTGTTAAAAATTGATATAACAGGCATGAGTTTTTTCCAGCTCTGTGGCAGACATGGTATTTCTGAAACTACTGTATTTGTTTTTCTAACTTTACCTATAGGCTTTTTCTTATTTTGTCACAGTGCAAAAAGTGATGCTGAAAGTTTCTGTCATTATTTCCATCATTATGTTTCAATCATATTTAGAGTGAGAGGAGAGCTAATTCCTTTTGAACCAAAGCCCCTTGTTCAGCACAAAGCATGACAAACTTAAATTGTGGTGATATAAGTTCTGCTACAATTCTGAGACTCTCCCTTCTCCATCTGCTTTATCCGTTCCACTGCAAGGTGTCCAGTAAATCAGGTCCAAAACACTCTCACCTTAAAATCAGAGCTGAATTAAAAATCAGTGAGAAACAGTTAAAATAATTATTTTAATACATTATCAGCTCACTATAGCAGCCAGTACTCCTTAAAACACCATTGTGTCTGACATCCTCACCTGATTTCACTGAACTTTTGTCTTATCCAGCCTCAATTTCTATGATTAAATAATCATGTAAATAACATAAATATCCCACAGTGACCTGGAGATCTCAGCAACATTTCCATGTTTATCTTCACGATCCTGGACATTGTAAAATCAGACAAAAAGTGCTATCAGTACACCAGAAAACACTGAGCCGAAGGCAAACAGATCCCCCTGAGCTCTTTGGCTGACACAGTCACAAACCCTCACTGCCAAACAATGGTACAGCTGGATATGAATAGGACAGTAACAGCTGCAGCACATCAGATCTTCACTGTAAATTAAAAGGCTTTTCTATTTAAATAAAGAAGAGTTCTAGGGAACTAACGGAGCACAACAAGCTCTTCCTGTGTAAACAATGTAATATAGATAGGGGATAGATATAGATAGATTTACACGCTGCACTTGCCAGGACACTCACCACAGTTTTTACAAGCATTCAAATAAGCCTGCAAAATCAACCTATTTCCGATGAAAATCCGGGAAAAACGATTAGTTATTCCTTGGGGAAGCCAAGAAGTAACAACAATATAGACAAAGGCTGAACTTTGAAGTTTTAAGAGACTTGAGGTTGCTGTAGAGATCACGGTGAATCCAGTGCAAACCCAGGGGCACAGAGGTGACAAGGGACGGACAGGTGACAAGGGGCAGGAGACAAGGGACAGACGACAAGGGGCGTACAGGTGACAAGTGGACGGCGCACACTGCAGTGAGACGCTGCCCGCTCCCCGCGCACCTCCAGAGCGGCATCACCAGGCGATGCCCGCCCGCGTTTGCCCCGCTGCGCTCCCGCTTTGCAGCGCTCCCAGCACCCCGGAGCGGCGCCCGTGTCCCCGCCCGGCCCCGCTCACCCGCCCGGCCGTGGCGCCGGTCAGCGCCGGGATCAGCACCGGGATCAGCGCCGGGAGCAGCGGCGGGATCGGCACCGGGATCGGCACCGGGATCGGCACCGAGAGCAGCGCCGGGAGCAGCGGCGGGAGCAGCGCCCAGCGCGGCCCCATCCCCGCCGAGTGCGGGCGGGGCGGATCCGGCCCCGCGGCCCCGGGACGGGTCCGGCCCCCGCGGGCACCGCCCGGGCGGATGCCGCCCCCACGGACCGGACATCGCAGCTGCTACAGGGACCCTGTGGAGGGTCTCTACAGCCCCATTCCTAGAGCACCGATCATCGGCATTCTAGGAATACTGGATCATGGAAGTTCGGCTCCTTCGCCCCACAGTGCGAATTTCCCTTTGCAGCATTCCAGTATTCATGAACACTCACCGTGCCGGTCACTCGTGAGTCACACGCAGCCGGCGTGGCACAGACAGACTTTACTATAAATTCAGCCCTGCTCCTGAGAAAAACTCTAATCCACTAAGAGCTCTCTGAGCTTCAAATGGCTTTCTAGTAAAAATATTTCTTCTGAGGCTGATACAGGTACTGAAATGATCAACAATTAAACATTTACATATCAAACAGGAAAAGCATGGCCACGGTTTAAAATCCATGTAATTTTTAATTCAGAGATTACCAGCATTATTAAACCAACTAACTATAACACATCCAGCAGGTTGCAATGCATATGGTTCTTTTAGAAAGCTGTTCCAGTAAAAAAGATTAATTAATATACAGAGTGGAAATACACAATTACAGTCATTGCAAAACAGCCCCGAACAATCACAGCCAGGTAAATGTGGTTATTCAGTTTGTAAATTCACAACGGGTGAATTGGTGTTCTCTAAAATGAAGTATGTAGTGAAGTTCAAGTAGATGTGGAAAAGGTCAACTAAAGTGACCAATGTCGTGGAGCATCAAACTTACATGAGTAATATGAAGAGATGGGAACACGTCTTAGTTCAATCAAAGCTGAGATACAATCAATCACAAAAGCAACTTGCTTGAAAAAGAAAAAAAGCAACTCACTGACTTCTGTAAGACAAGAGCTAGTGACATTCACTGAAATAAAGAGACCAGTTTGAAAGTGCTAAAAGTCCTTTACACAGTACATGATATCTGTAATCTTTTGCCACAGGTGCTTATGGAGGCGGATTGTACTTGGAAATTCAAAAGAGAGAAGTAAAACTAATGGTGATATGAGAGAATAATAAAGGCTGAGTCAAACTCTTTGACATCCTTAATCCAATGTCAGCTGCAACAGCAGAACTATGATGAATGCAAACAGCAGTTTTGGTCTTCCTAACTAATCCCTTCCTGTGCTGTCAGAGGTGAAATGTTGGGCTCAGACTCCAGCCTGGCCCAAGAAGGTGTTTTTGTGCCCTTGTGTTCCTTGTGTGTGCTCTAAGACAAGTCACTGCAGCTGCACCACTGTTACTACAGTGCTCTGATCAGGACAAAGCTACAAAGCAAGCAATGGCTTTTGTGGTTACTTTTTTTTGATTATTAAGACACACTTTGTCATACTGCTCATTTTCCATTGTCCTGTGCAAAAGTACAGTCAGCACTATTACATTTACAGTTATTGAACAAGCAGCACAAAAGATTTAAAAATAGCATGACACGTGCCAGTTGGCCAGCAAACAGGTTTGTTTTTAAAGGATATGCAAATCTGTCACCCTGATGATCATGGACATTTTTAAAACAAGTAGATATTAACAGTGTTACAGGAAATAACTGCTGTGCCTCTTTTTCAGTAGAACAATAATTTCTTTTCTTCATTTCTCTTTTTACAGGCTCCACATTGGGCTTAACCCATAGTTCATCCAATAGCAAATGTTCAGCCAGTTTGGCTTCCATCAGAAGAGGCTGTTTTGTACACGGACTAATGATTTGATGTAGTCAAAAAGATATATGAATCAGACTTCAAAACCTAGAAAGAATGGCCTAAAGTACAGTGGACTTCAAGTAGTTTTATTTGCCTTCTATTTTCAGAGCCTGTGTGGCACCTTTTGATCCTAATTCCTTGAGAAACATGAAGTCCACTAACTTGGGAGTTATGTTTACGCTAGGGAAATCTAAGATTATCATCATTTTCAATCAAAAGTTGAAGCCTTGAGAAAATACCAGATGTGGCAAAATGTTTGACAAAATTTGAAGTATTGGAATACAAACAGCATAAGAAGCATGGCTGAGTCTCAAGCTTGCCTCAGAATCCTGGCCAGAATTCTCACAGCTAATAGAAGTAACCAGACAAAGATTTCAATCCACTCCTTCACACTGAGAAAGCAAGCTGTGAAACTTCAGCTGACACCCAGATGTCCTCTAAATGATGCAGCTTTGATTCAAATTTGTTTTCAGTATGATACTGGGAGACAGGGAAATAGAAATATTTGATGTCAGCTATGAAGGCCAACAGTTCGGATGATCCTCTCGTTTGTTAGATGAAAGAGGTTCTAGCTGTCCTTGTTTGAATGTGTTTCAGTGTTTTCCAGGAGTTTCCCAGTAATCTAAGGCACAGCGTGTTTACCTCCCTTGTCATAAGTTCAGCCTTAGTGTCACACTGGATGATTCTGGATCTTCCCACACTGTCCCTGTGGGTTGTCACTTCTCAGTGGCAGTGGTAGGGTGGTGAAATTCCTTTCCCTCCTCTTCCACAGGAACCATCACATCATTCCCTGGAAAAGACTCTGTTTCCTGCTCTGGGTAGTGCATTTCCAGTTCCTCTTCCGTGCTTTCCTGGGCATCCAGGGTACTTTCACATCCTCTAACAGCACAGTTCTTGCCACTGGGCACTTCTGAAACAGAGCCCACGATAACAGTGTCGGCCTTCATGATGTAGAGCTTTTCTGAGGGAGGAAGAAAGAAGTGCTGAGCATGGTGAACAGCCCCTGCTGCCCAGAGCAGAGACTTTTTCATGCAAGGTTTTTATTAGGACTCTGGGCATTTCAGATAAAGTAGATTGAGCTCCCATGGGATTAAGCCACTGAGCTAGAGGTGGGACTACAGCAGAAAGACAAAGTGGAAAAGGCAGAAGATATTCACAATAATCTGTTAGAAGAAGCAACTGATTGGGATCTAGATATAAAGAGTCCAACGTTTATGCTCCTGCTGTTTCAAGAAACAACACCATGTAAAAGAAACCTTTGGGTAAAGATCAGCACTGTACAGAAGTTCTGGGGTCTTAGAACCTGCAAAGAAATTAGTTTCTTTCTGGCTGAGAATAAACTACAAAATTTTCTGAATCTTGGGTCCAGTTTGTTGTCTTACTTCTTCCCAGAAAGGTAAAAAGGCCTTTTCAGTGGCTTGCAGCACTGCACTTAATTCAGAAGGATGCTGCACATCAGACAGTAGGTTAATTGCCTGGAGATATTTGAATATGTAAATCAAATCATCACATTCATCCCAATCCATCACTCACAGTAAAAACAGAAAGGGCATTTAGTAAGGAAAGGTCAGTTTTTGTAATATGAAAAATAACACTTTCAAATAACCTCAGAATTGAGTTTGGAATCACTGCCAGAATGTCTCAGGTAACAATTTTCCCCCTGTGAATGAGCTCTCCCTGCCTGACTTTATCTCCCACCTGTGCCATGGTAAAAGACTTTACAGGACATGAGAGACACATTTCAAGCCATTATTATGAAATCAGAGAAGAAAATGATAACTAAGTGCAATTCTCATTCTCATCTTCCAGCTGACATATTCAAATTTCTTCTGTAAAATTTACATCTTCTACAATGAAAAGGAGGAAGAAGGGAATTTTCTGTCAAATTCATAGTGACTAAGACAAACATGAAAAAGGAAAGCATTATATTCAAATGAATAGGTATTTCTGTGCCAAAGATCTGGAGATTCAGCACAATCTATGTTAGGAGATTTGGACACTTTGAAGGTTACTAGTAATCTTGGAACGACAGTATGCCACGTTTGAAAAATTGAAAGAAGATGACAAAATGAAAATAAAAAAGAGCAAGACTCACCAATTCTGTTATTTGTGTGGTCTCTGACTCGAGAATCCACAGGGCAGTCTGGGGCATTCCCAGTGCTTGGTGTCACATCAGTCACACTCCGATGAGGACTCTGGGCTTTTTCTGGGCTGGACACCAAGTTGTTGTTGGTTTCCAAAGGAATGGTTCTGTCAATTAACTCCTCCTCCTCTGGCCCACTCTCAGTGGTCAGTATGATCTTCTGCCAATACAAACACGAGGGCAGGAGTGGGCTGAGTGTAAAAACACTTCAGACATTGCAGTAGGTGCACAGAATCCCCTGTGGCAGTCAGGATAACAGAATGGACCTCCCAGCACCACCCTCACAGGGAGTGACAAGTTCCAAAGTACCTAACAGGCATGGGAACTTCAAACTAGGCTCCTGCATCACTTAAGGCCCTATCTCAAAATACTGTTTCTAAGCTGAATTCACAGATTTCTGATGACATTTTCAGGAATGCACCTCCTTCCCACTGAAGAAAATATGTTTTAGCTACCTTTTGGACTTTGCAAAATCTATCATGCTCCTGTGGAAGAACAGAATAAGCCAGAGGCCAAACTGATTTAACTTCAAAATGTAATTGCCTCAGCAGAATGTCAGGTAGAAGAAACAAGCTCACACTGCCTAACACAGGAAGAATTAATTACAGGCAGTTCTTTAAAAGAGTCTATTTTACAGGCAGTTCTTTAAAAGAGTCAAAATCTGAGAGAGATCTTCTTCTCATCTTCTGATTTTCTTCTTCTGTTTCCACAAGGTTAGGAAAGAAAAATAAAATTTTGAAATGTGCCCTTTATAACCCTTGCTCATGTCTGACTCTCTATAGAGGCAAGAATTGAAGCTCCTCACAATTCAGGAATTAACAATTCCAGACTGAAATTATGACAGCTGACTGCAGCCAGAGTAACTGGAAAAAGCAGTATCTTTTGGTGTGTGCAGATGCACAACATTTAAAAGCAAACTCATTTGAAAACAACAACAAAAAAATACAGTCTAAAGAGTGGTTTAGCAGGTCTGGACATTTAAAGATAACAAGCCTAAATAAACTGAGAAGATTCAAAGAAAAAAGTGGCTGTAACTTCACTGACAGAGGGGAAATCAAACCAAGCTGTGACAATTTCAGCAGCTGAGGATCTGCTTTATGTTTGACTGATGTTTGTCCTGTTCATCAGCAAACTGTACTGTGATCCCAGGAGCTCGTCCTGAAGGAATGACAAACCAAACCCACCATGTACCCATATCCCAGCCATGCCAAATCCTGCTGAGGGAAGGGAATGGAGGGAGAGAGAAGAAAAGCACAAATCCCATCTGTGTCACTGGAGCAGTGACATCAAATGGGACTGACACACAAAGTCCTCCCAGAAGGAAGAAAAGGCATGTTCATGATGTGATTTCAGACCTTGTCCCATGGAGTCCACCACAAATGGCTTAACACCAAACCAAATCCCCCCACAGACAACATTGGCAGCATCACATTATTTAACACCACATTAACCTCAGCCCAAGACATGAAAGTATCAGGTCCTAATACATCTCATCCCACCTAAACGATTATGTGTTGTAGAGAGAAGTCCAAACTAAAAGGCTGGCACTTTTTGGACAGGACACTTGAAAATAACATTATTTACTTTGGCATGGAAAGAGATCTGGTTTGGAATATTGTTCACACTTACTGCACATTTGTTCACGAGATCTGAACCTGCAATGGAAATTAAAAACATTATCAGAAGAAACCTCATACAGTCCAAATAATGTTGATATGTGCTCTGAAAGGTCACCCAGCAATGTACTTCCTAAACCACTCCCCTGCCCGCCCCACATGCATGATGGTTTTCTTAAACCTCAGGGCACCCTGAAATGAAATCCTGAGGTGAACCAGCAAGAGGTTGCTGCCAAGACTGAGATCCTGCTGTCCCCAAAGCCTTTTGCATCACTGTCCCCACACCACAATTGGTATTCATCTTATGAAAAAATGAACTGATGAAACTGTCCAGATAAGCACAAGACAAGCTTATTGAAAAAAGTAAAAAAAAAAAAAAAAAAAAGTTAATAACTTTCTACTGGATTAACAAGTTAGGTCAGTTCATCATATGGTCAGATGATTATTAAGAGGGATTTTATGCATCATTCCATTAATGATCCCAGGGAACACTGGGCAAAGAAGATAGGTGAGGAGGGAGTGTACAACATTCTGTAGCACCATGAAGGTGGATGGGCCCAGACCTACTGTCTAATTTCACCCAGATGGTGCAACCACATTTATTTTCAGAGCATCAGCTCTGTAATGCTACACAGTAACAGTTTCTATTGTGCAAGGCAAATGAGGGAGAAAAAAAATCCATTTTGAGAAAATTAAGCTGCACAGAAGAGGCTTTAAATTGTATTCCTGAAT
Source organism: Sinosuthora webbiana (assembly GCA_013397395.1). NCBI lineage: Eukaryota > Metazoa > Chordata > Aves > Passeriformes > Sylviidae > Sinosuthora > Sinosuthora webbiana. Next base: position 108,648 of record VXBN01014607.1, on the reverse strand, counting down.
GAATGAATATAAAAAACTCTCCTGTGTGGTGATTAGAATCTGACACAGCAGAGAATAGATCTGTCAGTGGCAGTGGGATTGCTGAGAGGGGATCAGCTAAATGGATAAAATGTTTGCACTTTATGGGATCTGGACAGGTTTTTTTCTGAACACGTTTCCCATATTTGACTGTCCCGAAATCAATCGGGCGTTTTCCAGCATTGACACATCACCCAACCCAACCCTTCACCCGTCGTGGGAACAAAGTGCCACCTGGTGGCACCTGGTCACCCCCAGCGTGTCCCCTGCCTGCTCGGGAGGAACAGGACTGGCCTCTTTCACACGTGTGACATGAGAAACTTCCACTTCTTAAATTAAAATTCCACAAGATAAAACCCCACGTTAAGCTTCAGACGTAAGGATGACACTGCTGGCCCATCAGTCACTCACCCTGAGATGTGGTCACGTATTTGTGTGTGATGACCGAATGCAGATGTGCTGCTGATAAAAGAAACCTTTCATTCAGTCAAGGTCACTATGGGGCCTGAAGGCTCCAACAGCTTCACCACACCCACAGATCTACAACCACCCTACAACGTGCACACCCTGCTTTCTATAAAAGAGGGAATGTGGTTCTGCAGGCACACCCCTCATGTAACTCTAGGCAAAGCTCTGGGGAGTCAGTGTCAGTAAAAATCACCCTTCCTCTCATGCTGAGAGCCCAATCCTGTTCCCAGAACCACAGACTACTCACACAGCACTTCAGGTGTCATTTAATACTAGAGTCTGTGCTGAGAGAAGAAGCAGCTAGTTACCCCTTTCCCACTTGTAGGTCACCCACCCACTTCCCTCCATAAATTCACAGCTGCTTCCATCTTTCACGTTCTCCAACATCCTCCATGAGCAGCCTGCCTTAAACCCTTATCTGGCCTGTAGAGAGCATTCTCTTCCCCAGTGACCTCCACAAGTGTCCCCATATTTGAGTTTCCCCTCTGCTGTTTGACAGATCAAACAGCACATCACGTGTTACAGCTGGAAAAACTCACGCTTTCTTCCGAGGACCAGGACCCGCTTCTTGCAAACCTTCCATTTCCAAAACATCAACACGGCCCCAAGAAGCACTGTCACAGAGAAAACCACTGCCCAAAGCACCACACCTGCAGCACAGAGAGGGGATTTGAAGGAAGTTCCCACATAAAAATTGTGTTTACCAAAGATACTTCCAAATAAGAGAGGGTAAATGTTGTGTCTCTGTTACCTCCTGTGGTCATCTTCCCCTTAGCTGAGGTGGGAGAAGTGTCAGCCTGAGCTTTCTCCCCAGGAGCTGAACTGGGACTTTCAGTTGTGACACTTAGGAGGTCACCACTAGCAGAGGTCACCAGGTTCTCCTGAAACATCCTCAGGTCAGAGTTATTTGTTTTGTTGCTGAATCTCATGGACAAAGTGCTTGGGGTGAGGTAAGTGGGCAACTGGTCCAGGCAAACTTGGTCGTGTGTGGCGTTTCCTTTCCTTAGCGTTACTTTATTCAACTTGGCACAGCTGGGAATGGAAAGGAACAGGTGTCATTGCTGTGGTACAAGGTACAAGTGTTTTCCATGTGACAAAAATCCCCTTGGTCATTTTTGCACCAACAGCAATTATTGCTTTTGGTGTAAGTCATTATTCTTCTCATCCCTGTGGAATTAATTCTTGGCCTGGATGCAAAGCTGCTACTCACACAGGTGTGCAATTCCACTGTCCTTAGTAAACTGAAATTGAGGAAAGCAGGATTCCTTCCTTCCCTTGTTCCTCCAGCCCAGAGCTGTGCAACAGGTACAGAGAGGCCTTCTACCCTCTGCACGTGGGCCCAAAGCGATTCCCTTGCTTCTAAGATGAATTTGTATACTTTGCACCAGAAGTGACACACCCTATTTCATCCTTTATTAATTTCAATAAATTAGTCAGTCCCATTAATGAAGCACAGACTTACTTGGTGTGGGGTTTGCAGATGTCTGTGCTGGAGTTTTGATCAGAGAAGGTCCCAGGAGGGCACTCTTCACAAGTGACATCATTCGTTGCGGTGCCTGAATAAAAATAACGACTGAGGACTGACCAAACAAAATGCACCAGGCCCAGGCCTATTTCCAGGCCCAGGAAAGGTAAACTGGCCAGGTAAGGAATTCCTACCCCTGATTTTGACTCCAAAGCCAGGCTTGCAGGCAGAGTGGTGCTGGCAGCGTGAGCAGGTGTCCTTGACAGACATTTGGCAGAAGAGGCCCGGCCGGCACTCGCACGTGCGGCTGGAGTTGAGGGAGCACGGCTGCTTCTCCACAAGGTCCGGCTCTGGGGGCAACAAACACATGCAGGGACAAAGGAGCACCTTGCAAGGGAAATGTAAAGTGGGGCCAAGGCTCAGCAACACCGGCTCTAAGGCTCAGGAAGCAGGAAAAGGTGCTGTCCCTCTTCATGATCACAGACTAGTTTGGGTTGAAGATGATCTTAGCACTGATCTCACTCCACCCCTGCCACGGGCAGGGACATGTCCCACCATCCCTGACTGCTCCAAGCCCTGTCCAACCTGGCCTTGGACACTCCCAGGGATGGGGCAGCTACAGCTGCTCTGGGCACCCTGTGCCAAGACCTCACTCACCACCTTCACAAGGCAAGTATTTCTTCCTAGTACCTAATTTAACCTGCCCTCTTCCAGTTTAAAGCCATATGATGGTAATTTAAGTCATGAATAATTAGAGAAGCCTGTAGATAAGAGCTTGTAATATAAGACAGAAAGCAGAAACCAGACTGGGATAGTACTGGAGGGGAGAATTTTTAGGTAGTCCCAGGTCACACAGGAAGTAAAGTGGATTAAGTGCAAGGTAACATTCTGCTGTCTAACTCAGTAACCAAGGAAGGATAATTCTGCTGTGGAAATTCTAAATGAATAAAATACAAATTAAGTGTAAATAAGATATATATAGAGAGAATGTAACAGTGTGGGGAAAAGCAAACCTTTTGAGCATGACACACAGGCATCACATCGTGGCTTTTGGGATACATTGTTCAAATATTGATCAGGTCCACATGTCATGCAGTCTTCATCTGGATCCCGAGGACATGCTTTCTTTTTAATATAGCCTGGAGAAAAAAAACCCCAAAATATACAAGATTACCAAAATGGGCAAAACCCCCAAAATATATAAGATACAAGATATCCAAAATAGGCAGAAAAACATCCTGAAATGTTCTTGTCTGCCTGTTTACCTGTTAGACACATTACCACAGTCTTCTCTTGGTCATTTGGTTTCTCTAGGACATTTCTGCCTTTCCCATTCAAGTTTTAAGGTCCAGAGCCAGGACATAATCCCAGCTGGGATGGACTGCTGTGGAATGGGCAGATGTCATTTGCTGGCAGAAAAGACAACCAAGTCTCCATGGAGAACATTGTCCTGCCATCACTGAGCTCCCAGGGAACTGGGTTTCATGTTTCCTTCTTTCCTTCCTTTGATTAAAAGGACTTTTAGAAAAGCTCCTTTTTCTTCCCAGTGACCAGCTGAGTTAGTAGCAGATATGAACAGGTTATTGCTTGAAATAATAGTGGACAATTAAGGTGGAAAAGGATTCTTAGAACTTTTCTTGTGGAGGAGCCCAGGGCTGACATGAGGATGGAGCAATAAAGAATCAGCAAAGGTGAACTGATGGATGCTGGTGGCTCTTTAGACCCTGGTGTAAATCAGATCTCTGCTTCTCACCCAACCTCACTATGACATCCCTCATGACAGGAGCTTTGGCAAAGTATGGGTCTGAAGAACAAAAGAGCTTTTCTTGGAACTGTCAAAGTCACATCCCCACCCATTTTTTATTTTATTGGACCATTTTGTCCATCCCTTGCTCTGATTTACATATACAGCTTCTGAAGGGCTCTAGGGGTCTGGCCAGCAGCACAGCATGTCCCAGTGGGAATCCTGCTGGAACTGGATGCAAATGCTGCCAATCAAACACTAAACCCCTCTGTATCATCAGAACACAAATCCAGGTCAGAAATTTCCTTTAAGGAAAACAAAAGAAAAAGACTTCTGCAAGAAGATACAGATGGTGGTGAAGTACCACAAAATACCCACCCACTGAGGGGGTTTTGGCCAATGGGGCAGTTTCAGACATTTCCAGAACTTTTGTCTCAACAAGGTCTTTCCTGGTGCTGACCTCATGTGCCTCTGAGTCACCCCCAGCTTCCAGCACAGCTTAGTGTGTCCCCTGACAAGGGCCTGCTCCCTCCCTCTTGTGAGACACTTTCTAAACTGTTGAGACTACGAGAATAAAGTCAGATTTTCCGTACCTTCATTTTATATTTTTTTATGTCTGAGAAGAAACTAATTTAGACTAATTTCACTGTGCTAATTCACACCCAGGGGCAAGTTCAAAATGAATTCTTTGACCTGGCTAGTTCAGTGTCAAGTGAAGTGACAAAATATAAATTCTATCACGTTATGTAGTTTGCATGCAGACTACACAGGAGCAGGACAGTGGAGAGCAGATTCACATCAGGAGCCAAATTTGACAGTGATTCATGAAACTGCCCTTTTCCTCAGGGACAAAATACAAATCTGCAGACACACAGGGTTCCTACTGTCCCTATGAGAAGGGCTCCATGTAAATTTGACTGAATTATAAACATACCTGGGGGACACTGGTAACAGCAGCTTTGTGAAGCTTCGTCATAGAACCAATTCTCTACTGTATCACAGGAATGAGGTGGGGTTAATGATGTCTAGAAATAGAAAGACACAAAAGAAACAATTAGAAAACAACTAATTCTGTACTAGAGCAGATCCCCATGCCTGTCTCAGGCAATGGCAGTTGCAGATGGTAAGGAAAACCCCACAGCTTTTTGAAAATTCAAGTATCCCCAAAACAATTAAATTATTGTCTGCATTTCCTTTAGAAACATTGCAGCAGTTAGCAAATTTTAAAAAAAAAGGATAAAAATTAATGTCCTAAAATGATTTCATGTTAATTGGCACTAAGGGTTTTTTCAGGGAAAGGAACAAAATCCCTAACATCTGTAACGGATTTCCCACTCTGTGTGCACTGGAGTAAGACGTGATGCCATATTCAGGATCATCTAAACAAACACAGATTTGGTGTAATCCAGAGGGGTCATTGTATGCTGTTTGCAGCATACAAGTTTTCTGTCACTTATGCAGTCATACTGTTTGAATTTAGCAACCCAAGGGCCTATTATAAAGCAATAAATTATTTTACTTATCATTTAGGGACAAATCCTACAGGAGGATTTTGCCTTGAAAAGAATGCTGCAAATACTCCCACGATGAAGCCCTTATTCAAGTAACTGATCCCACTTCTGTTTTGAGTGCAGGTTTTCAGAAATAACCTTTCATCACTACATAATCAATATTTATTTAGTTAAAAAAGCCCCACCATAAAGTAGTTTTGATATTAGCTTACAAAATGAGACACAGCTACAACTTGTAACAAGAAGCACATAATAAGATTTAGTTTTTGTATGGCTGGGTCACTACATGCTCTGGGAAATTACAGTGCTGTGAGTGTTCTGATGAGAAAATCTGATTTTTGAATTTGGCATGTCCCTTAAGAATCCCCTAAAAATGTTGTTATCTGAATTTCATTTTCATTTAGTATTTGCTAGAAGATATGAACAACAGTGATTNTTTTTTTTTTTTTTTGGTAAAGAATTAATAAGCAGATTCCCCGGAGACTTTCCCACACGATACTGGTAGAGAAGTTAAATATTTCAGAAACTCTACATCTCGCTTTCTGCTGATAAATTTTCCACTGGTCTTTGAAATAATACTTGCTGTCACCTGCTGCCTTTGTGCACCGTGCAGAATCTCACCACCTAACTCATTTCACAGCCCCTTTCTCCTGTTTAATATATGCAAAACATAGAAGTTATTTAACTTCCCTCAGAAAACAGGAACTTTCAGCCAAGGAGGAAATTAACAGAAGAACAAGAAATAGAAACATATCAAAACCATTAAATTTCATTGGGGTCCAGTAGCAGAACTGAGAGCTCTGACACAGCTCTGCACTGTAACCCCCGGGCTTCCCTAAAGCACATTTTGTGGCTGATTGTGGAGGCAAGAGCAGGTGTTTGTGCCAGCTCAGCCTGACTCAGACCACGTTTACAAAGGTGCTCTCGGTGTTTTCCTGTTGTGGGGAGGAAGCCTGAGACTGGAGGAAAAGGAAATGTTGTCTCCTCAGTGTGTGCAGGGGTGCCCTGGCCACGCAGACACTCCTGGCCCAGACAGAACAACAGGAAATGAGCAGGGACTGCACAGAAGGTCAGTGAGTTTCTTAGTGAATTAACTGTTTCTATAAGGAAAATTTAAGAAACAAATTTTCTTAGCTACAGCATCCTGGCTGTAGCTAAGTCAGCCTGGATTAGTTTCTCTGCAAGAGCTGTGGGAAGTCACCACAAATACATATTTTTTTTTCTTCCTGGTTCTCCTGGGCAACCAACTCTGGCTGCAAATGAAGCTGAATTTTAAACAAGAGTACAAACCCTTGAATTATTGAATGACTTATGCAGCACATAAGCTTACAGCTTATTTAATTGTCTGTTTTGGGGTTGAAATAAAAGAGTAGTGTCTGTGAAAAATGTGAGAGAATGGCTTTTTAAGAAGTTACCTTGCCAAGAATATGAAAATCAGGAGTTTATTATTAGATTCTGCTCCTGGTTCCAGCAGTGCACATTCTGATAATGAATTTGACCTGATGGTAGTGCAGTGATAAATCACTGCATGAACTCGGCCTACATACTGAACAAATCATGCAGACACACATAGGAGAGAGTACTCAACCTTATTTTCCCCCTTTCCACAGGAGGGCAGCTCTGCACTACAGCCACCTACATTATCCAGGTCATCCATGGCTCCCTAACAAATGCTGCTGCCAAACGTCCAGCTACAAGCACAGCTCTGTAGCCACCTGAACTGTTACTGAGCCAAACCCAAGGTGCTCTGCTGTGAAAGGAATTCATTTTAACAAATCACAGCTGGATGTCTGTGACTGAGAAACCACCTTCTGAAACACCATCACTTCTAATCCACAAGCAAAATGCCTGTAAGTCACCATCTGTTCAGTAGAGCTGTTTCATGAGTATAAAAATTTGCATAGATCCTTTCAGTGATAAATAACGTTCATGTCAGTGCTCAGCATCAGTCACCATGCCCCCGTTCTTGTCATCTTTTTCCCTCTGAATTCTAAAGCTGTTTGACTCCTAATGTGACCTGTAACAGCAACACAACCATGCAAAGTTCTGCTCTTAACTCAGCAGGAAGGCTGGTCCCCAGCATTCTCTAAGGGGTCAGTGAAGAAGTACCAGTTTTATCACAAGAACATCTGCTATTATCATTAGAACTTAGACTTCTGTTTGTCAATGTGTATTATTAAAAAACCCTTTAATGTTCAAGAAGATTACACACATACTGGAGTAAGGCATGTGGCCGTGGTGGACAGCAGGTCTTTGTCCCTCTCTCTGACTTTCTCTTCAAATAAAGGTTTTGGGTTTAGCAGGAGCTGGAATATTTCTTGTGAAAGGAAAGACAATTCCTATCCTGTTTGGACTGCTCTGTGACAGCATGCACAGGGATGCACTGCTTTAGAGATTGCAATCACCCAGCAAATCAAATATATATTTTTTTTTCCTTCTCTGAATGCATTGCAGATCAATAACCAATGAAATAAAGCAAACATAGAGATCAGAAGTATTTGGGTTTTTCAACACTTGCTTGAGAGAATTTGTTTTAGAAAATAGGCTTTTTACAGCTCTTCTCACTTTCCTTATTTCTGCAAAAATGTTTGCTATTCCAATTTAAATAATGGCAGTTGTAAAGGTGGTGCTGAATTCAGTGGGCTACTCTGCAATTCAGTCAGGACAAGGTTTGACTCATTTATTTATGGTTTTTTGAACTCATAGAGAAAAAGTGATTGTGAGGCAGAGTAAGAAATCGGCTTGCTACAAATGAGCTGTAAGCCAGGAAGAAGGCATGTTACCGTAAAAAAAAAAAATAATCTACCAGCAGTGGCTATTCTAGAACTGACTAATACTGCAGCAAAACAGTTAACTGTCTGTCAAGCTTCTATCCAAATTCTGACAGCACAGAAAAAGCTGATACTCTACAGTTTCAAGTAGTCAACCTTCATTTGCCTGATAGGAAAGACATTATCAACAAGTGAGGGTTCTCTGAATATAAAAAGAAACAAAACCCAAACTGTGAACGAGGTAAGGTGGAACATGGGCTAAAAGCACGACCAGTGAACAGTGACTTGCTCACATTAGACAGCATCACTTGTACTCCACTAGCAGTAAGAGCAAGTATTGCTGTGAGAGAGGCAATGCAGGACAGTGCAAAGCCAGGGGCTTTTCCCAGCAATGTCCATGTGTTTATTCCAGGTAACTGATCGTTTTACAGTGAGTCTGAATATTGGCAATGAGAAAACCGAATTTTCTCTCTGCCCCATTCATTTTGTGAACAAACCACCAAAAGTCATGTCAAAGAGAAAAAGTATCATCTTTTTGTTTCTACTGGCTTTCTTCCTAAAGCAGTCTGAATTCAGCACACTGGACAAGCTTATCTGAATGCCTTCCCAAACATCCTCTGGTGAGCAAGGATTACAGGCTCCAATCCCATAGAACACTTATCCCTCTGTATTTCAGGAAGGAGACAGTGGCAGAACAGATAACCCAGGGAAAATAAAGCAAACTGGCAATGTGGGAGGGGAATTTACAACTAAAGACAAGAGAGCAAACTCCTACTCTTACCAAAAGAACCAGGAGGATCTTTTTCAAGTGTCTCTGAAGAGGGTACAGAACTTGGTTATTTTCAAAGATTTAACTGGAGTCAGTGTCTTGTAAAAAAACCTGGCAGCCCAAGTGATGTGCTGGATTCTTCAGTTACCATGTACAGACAGATGTCATAGGATAATAAATGCTTGCATTTCCACTGTAAGGGAATATGGCTCATTTCCAATCCAACTCTGCATGCAAATACTCACCTACTTGATTTCACCTGTGCAGTCTCTCTGCGCCTGACCTTCTTATTTTTTTTTAAACGTGTACTTTTAAGTGTCAGTCAGGGAAATCACCTGGATTTATGCCAGATGCTGAGGGCTCGTTGCCATGTGATCCACAGGAGGAGGGGGTAAGTGGCAGTGTGGGGGTGGAAGCAAACCCACAAGCCCCGTTACGATTGGAACAGGGAGCTGGCGTGCATCTACAGCATCAGCTGAGTGCAGCTAGTGGGCTGTGTGTATTTAAAGTGATTTTTGATTCAGAAATAGTAGTGGATTCATGAGGAAGTCAGTGTCAGTAAGGTGGGGGGTGTAAAGGGAAAGTTCTATTATTGTTTAGCCTTTACACCTTTCAATCTGCCCCTCCTGATTTGCATCAGCAGAGTGGGCAGCAGCCCTCTGAACCAAACTCTGCAGGGAATGTGTCTGTCACTGAGCACGCGGGCAAAAATAAAAGTCCCCCCACCCCTGTCAAACCTTTCCTCACTCCCCTGGCTGGGATGTGCCTGGAGCTGCAGCAGCTCTGGCAGTGCCAACAAGATGCAGATCATAGCTCATATCCCACGCTCCTGCCTGCAAAGATCCCACAGAGGGCTAAATCTCCTGGCTGCTCTGCTTTATACCTTTATCTCCTGAGACCTCTCCTTTACCTTTAGCCCCCTGTGTTGCACAAATCCTGCTTCTGTGGACACCCCCTCCAACACCCAGCTGAAGGGCAGGATGGCTGTGCAGCCCCAGGTGCCCCCAGACCTCACCAGGCTCCTGCATCCTGAGGAGCTGCAGGACCCTGGTGTGTCCCTGCCTTACCTGTGGGGTTGTCTGGACATCCTGGAGAAGCAGCAGGAGCCACAGTCCCAGAGGCAGGCTGCAGGCAGCCATCTGAGGTGGTGTTAAACGTCCCTGGCTCCCAGCATTGCAGGTGAGATGGATGGGCTGTTCCTTCTGGAGGCTGAGACCCTGCCAGGGTCCCACCAAGTCATGCTCCTTGCCTGTTCATTCAGTCCAGAGACATTCCAGCTGTTCAAGATAAGCAGGACACAGGCTTTGAGACTCAACTGAGTTGAGAAGGTAATTTAGAAGGAAGGGGGAGTGGGGCTGCCCTGAAAGAGAGAAGTAAAAATAGAACAGAAAAACCTGCCTCAGTGTCTAGCCGTGGTGCTGACAGTTCCTGCCACTCGTGAGAATCAAGGTTGTCCCCCAAGGCACACGGCTGGCTGTGCACAGGCTCCTGAGTCATCTGGGCTGCCCTCAGAGAGCACTTCACCACCCCAAAGCCTTGGCCAGGCACAAGTCCAAGCCCAGCCCCATCCAGCTGTCACTTTTTCAAGAGTTGCAACCAAGCCTCAAGGAAGTTCCCAGTATGAAACACCAATTCTTTCAATACAGTCATTTTACTGCTGTTTGGATGAGTGGGTGAAGACTCACAGTCAACCACGGTGACTCCTCTAAGATTTAGGCTTTACACATTGCCACTTGAAACACCAGCATATTACAGACCTTCCCCTTGAGAAACCTTCCCTTTCCTCCAATCCCAAGAGAAACTAATTCCTGTCGATGAAAATCATTCTTAGGACTGCTACTCATCATTTCACTCACTTTCATTTGTTACTCTGGATGGGTTTTGTTCTGATGCCTGGAAATACTTCAGTTGGTTGAGGAGGTCATGAAGCCTCCTTAACTGCTCAAGTATTGTGAAAAGTGAAGGTTAGCCACTTCAAAAAGGCAAAGTGCCTTGAAAACCCTCTGAGGTAAACAGGAAAATAATGACAATTTGAATTCTCACGCCTCTTGGTTGTTTTTTCTTTGCTTCTCATCCTTATCAACAACAACAAAAGAAAGGAGAAAATATTAAAAGTCAGCTAAATGATTATTTTACTGAAGATCCACAGCTACCTCACCGCCATCAGAACCAGCACCAAAGACGAGCATTCCACAGGGACCCTGAGTAAATATCTTCAGCTCACAGCTGCAACAATTTTAACCACTTCGATTTCTCTCTCCAGAATGGCTTCACATAAACCCCAGGCATTTTCAGCACCCTGCACACGGTGTGTGTGACACACAATGCATCTCCTCTCTTTGCTCTGCTCAGTTTCTGAGCTCTCTTAGCTATAGCAGCTCTCAGGGTAGGTATGCCTTGGAGGTCTGGAGACAACTAAGAATTTCAATGCCAAATTACTACATTCTTGATTTTCCTAATTAAGTAATGGGCTAGAACGCACATTAATCTTCTGTAGTAATATGCCAATTATTAGGCAATTCTCCCAATTTATTAATGCAGTTTCAGATGACATCGTAGTCAGGAAAGGTGATGAGATCTGTTTGGATTTTTTCCCTCCCCTCTGTGTTTTGGGTTTTTTTTTCTTTTATCAGGCCCTATCCAGCAAAAGGACAGACACCAACAACACAGAGAGCCTGGAAGGTTTCAGTTACACTGCTGAAGTCACAGTATCTGGTGCAACTATTATGTGTGTACAAAAATCTCTGTGTAAAATCTCTGACTTTCCCAGAACTGGCACCAGGGAGAGTTTTCTGCCCTGTTTTCCAGATGAAGTAAGACTGAAACGAGCATACTGAGCATTTTATATGTATATGTAACTATATATATATATATGTTCCTTTTTAATGAATGGTATCAATAATTTTTTAACCCATTGAATAGCTTCATTCAAATTTGTCTGAGATGGCAATGCCAATAAGTTTTACAAAGGTTCATGAACAAGAAGACTTGGATAAAGGGACAAGTTGCTCGTGGCACTCACTGAGGGAAGGGCTCCAGGGTGCTCCTCAGAAGTAAAACTCCACTTACCCATTCAAAGTGAAACCAGGCTTCTAAGCTGCCATTCTTGCTTGAACTTCTTGATTCTTAAGTTTTTTTTTTCTTGATTGAGCTAGCTATTTAAGAGGATAGGAAGTGGAAAGTGCTTATTGTTGCTGCTGGCTTTTCAGAAAGGCTGTTAAATGACAAAATGTTATTACAAGTGTGCAATAAAAGCAACATCAATAAAGAGGGTGAAGACTTTGCTCCACAGGAACATCACAGTCTGTATGCATTTCCAAGTGAATGCATTTTTTCAGACTTGGTGTGTTTTGATTTCAAATACAACAAAAGGGGCTTTCCAAAAGAAGCCCTACCAGTAACTGGAAGAAGCACCTCCATTTTATAACAAACCCACGCTACTGTTCTCTACATGGTGGTTCTATTTCCTAGGAAATAATCCTATGTTAATATGAAAAAAAACCAAAATAAAACACAAAGCAAACAGAACCAAACAACCAACCCCTGATTCTCTGGTCTTCTATCAAAGGACAATGTCTGTCAGGAAAAAAGGGGAAGACCCTGTGAGCATGCTGTTATTATTTACAATGTTTGTTTGATTACACGTCTCTGTCTCTGACATCTGGATCGCTTTTTGCTTTAGTGATGCCCTCAGACAAGCTTTCCTGGCATTTTCTCTTTTAACTAAATCAGAAAACGTCCTGTAAGTCAGGGGCTGTTCAAAAGCCACTTGATACCTGGAGCAAGAGACCCACAAGGGAAAGTCTCCACCATGTGCCCAAAACATCCCTTCAGCAATGTCTGTTCACTGTGCTCTAACGGGGAGAGCCCAGCAAAGGAAGCAGCAATGGAATACTCCAGAAGGAGCACTGGTACACACGTGCTCAAGCAAAACTACTCATGACATTTTCTAATTTTGAAATAGCTGATTTTAGTCCCATGTTGTACTCTTACCATGGTTTCTTCTGCTTTTAAATACATACATTCAGTTAATATGTATCTAGCTGTGTAAGAGGAAAAAAAACCACCAAGAGAAGTGTCATCTCTAAACTCCTGTCACACAGATAAAAGAGACCATGAAATTTAAAAGGATACATATTAAAATACCTTGTCTAAAATCTGTATTTCAGTGTCTGTTAGTGTTGCTATTCAGAGTGACACCAACTTGATTTTTGCCTTTATATATTCTCTATATCCTTTACAGAAATACTTGTAGCTCTGTAGCCTATTATTGTATTCGTAGCTAGCATTTTACCCACTATTAGACAGAAAGACAAAATAAATTCCCTAGTGCCTCCAGGCCCTGGGGGTCCGAGGTGAGGGTCTCTGGGAGCCAAAGTTGAAACCAGCTCTCTGAGAAACATTTTCATAGACACAATTTAGTTTCTGCCTAAGAGGGCGGAGGGTTTCAGAAAAGGGTAGAACCAGGGAGGAATTACTTCATCACCTATGCCTCTAACTGAGGATTCTTTACAGTTGTGCTAATTTGCTAAACACATAAAAATTGTATCTGCATTGTTACGTGTGCATCTTTGGCATTTCCATCCAGCACTTTGTGCCCTATAAGGATCCTTACAAAGATAATAAAAGATAAAGTCATCACCCAACTGTGTCTGGCTCATACTTTTAGGACCAGTGAAACAGCATCAAGAGCATTTTGCCAGCAGTATGCTGACAAAAAAAAAAATCACCAAATTCTTGCTCATTAGCCAGATGAAACAATGCCAGAGCTCGAAACTTCACGAAGAACCCCAGGAGTACCAAAGGCAGGGCTGGTTGAGATGCACGCAACGTACCTTGGGGGTACAAATTAAAACAGAGAAGAGAAATGAAAAGTGCAGAGAATCTCATGTTTAAAAGAAGGAAAGCAACAAATGAAAAGAGGAAGAAAGCCAAGAATTACTTTCTTGATCTGTTAGGGCATTTTAGCCATTGGAGAGCTCTGTTCCTGGGTATCCTGGATAGTGGCACTGTGGTAACAACACACAGGATCCCGATGATTTTAGGCATTGTAAGGAAAGCCAACATACTGAACTCCTCAGTAAATCTTTCCACAGCCCAGAGAGGACTGACAGGAGGGAGAGCAGCACTGGTGCAATGGGATCCCACTGAGATACATCACTCAGCCAGTCATCAGGGTCTGAACTGGCTGTAGCTGACGCAGTATTTGAAATCGCACATGGAAGAAGAAATAGAACCTCGTTTATGCCACAGGCTGGCAAAATTCTGTCCCTATATGCCACTCTAGTACTGATATTTATTTGCTGGCACATACACTTCTCATTCTTAGTATTAAATATTTGTCAATCCATTTAATTATATCACTTTAACAGATTAAATACACCACAGGTGCTCTTGAGAACATGAACTGAGAGCTGTCTTGATTCAGCACTTTACCTCGGTATATTTGTCCACTGTGCTCAACAATGAAGATGGTTTAAAGCTCTTGTTGCACACTTGTTAAAATGTAGCAGTGGCTTAAAAGGGTTACCATCAGGAAAAACAAAGGTTACCATGTTAATAATAAAGATAACATGTCTTAATTTCCACTTCTTTACACGTCATTTATATAGATTTTATGTGGATAAAAAAAAAATCTTATACCTTTGTTTTCATTATCTCAACTAACACTACTGCCTTACACAGAGGGATAAAGTAACTAATGTAACAAAAAAAAAATCTGTATAAAATGTCTTTTACTGCCCTATAGTAGCTTCAAAACTAAAGTACGTTTTGAGTCAGACTGAAAAATGAGAAGAGCTGACAGAGAACTCAGTTCTCTCAAGAAAGCCGTGGCTTCCAAGAAAGAAACCAAAACTGTATCACAGAATTACTATGCCCATAGGCTGGGGCAGAGAGAGAGGGAGAGAGAAATGACCTTAGATGAGAGATCACACCATGTCTGTACTTTCAGTACTTCTACAGCTTCTGAAAGGGTGGTATAGCTACACATGGTCATTCTCCATAGAAAAAGCTCTTGGTAAAGCAATTTAAAAAAGCACCAAGAGCTCAAATTCTACACATTTTCATCCCAAATAGAAAATAAAAAAGTTTGGGGATGATAGGCCAGGTGGTTAAAATACAGAAGTGGGACTCATTAGTTCCCCACAGTGTCACAGACCTTTTGGGTAGCTCATGTCCTTTCTTGATACTCTGATTCTCCTCATCTAAAAGCTGAGTTTTAAAGCTTACCAACAGAGGCCAAATGAACCTTCCTTTGCAGACACAAACAGAAGAAACTTGGGAAATACTAAATAATTTTTGTGAAATAATCAAATGGGAAGATTTTCAGGATGTAGTTTTTCCAGAGACTGTAAAACTAATTTCAACTAATTGAGCCTCTCAGCCCTAAAACTTTTAGGGTGCTGTTTTCCTCCTCCTGGCAGTTTTGCTCAGCAGAAACCAATGGAAGGGAGAAAACCAAGTCCTTAGTTTTGGTCAGCCATTATCCAGGGAGCTGGTGAAATTGAGGGGTTTGACTGCAAAGAGAAGGGGCAGAACTTCTCTTGTGTTTTCAAATTTGAAGACCAATTCTTATGGGCTTTGAAAACACAAGTTCCAAAGAGATGAAAGCTCCCAAAATCAAAGTTTGCAAATGATTCAAAAAGCAAGTTCAAGCCACACGCAGCTATTTCACCTGGGAGTTCTGGGGAGAGTCACTGCTTGATGTGCTGATAACAAAACAGAATGCATAAATCAGCACTACATTCATTCAAAACTCTTGATATTAATTCTTACAGTGTACTGACAGCAAGAAACACCTGATCCTGAGACATCACAAAAATTTTCTTAATAGGAGAAGGCAAACAAACACTAAAGGCCATCTAACAGTGGTAGTGAGAAGTAGGTGGGAACTATTTCAACAGCTGAACTACATTGCTCTGCTCAAACCAATCACAAATACATCATTTATTGCATCTAGTTTATCTAAATAAGCAAAGCTGGATTTCCCATCTCATGAATCAGTGTTATATACATGCAATACAGTCAGAAAAGGCAACTAAACCACCAGCTCTACTACCAAAACATCAGGCAGAAAAGAACTGACACAAATGAGCACACACAGAGCCAGCCATTAACAGGACACACAGCTGCCCAGACTAAACCAGCATGTTCCTAAGTGCTAGAAATGGGATAAAATAAAAATCCAGGTCAAGCCAACCTCCAGGAACAGCAGACAAGCTAACCCATAGTTCTGTGCCTACACAATCGAGTCCAATGTTTGTATTATTTTGAGGCTTGGCCTCAAAACATTTCAGTGTTCCTAACCCACAGTCCCAACCCACACACACACCACCCCCACTCCCTGTTCTCCCTGGGAATGCAGATCCCAGCACTGGCTCCAGCACTGTCCAAGTGCAGAAGCTGCTTTAACACTGGCTGGAATGCAAGTTTTCAGGCAGTAAGTAGGTGTGCTCCTTTACAATTTCCCCCCAGGTGACATCTCTCCTGCATGGAAGGGTGTGTTCTCCAGGATTGTGGAACATGCTGCAGGACAGAGCCACCATGCAAACCTCGTTATTACAGTACAAAACATTCCTGTGTCCACACTCACACTGCTCCTCACAGCTGCAAGGCCACCTGTGCAGGTCTGGATTTACACCATGCCAGATGTCATGCAGTGGAGATGGGAGGAGGGGACAGGAATTTAAAAGAGAGGCGCCACAAACAGGAGCATTTTCAGGCTGTTTGCAGATGAAAGCAGGATCACACGGGCCAGAACCAACACGGAGACAAACCTGAGTGAGCAGGGGCAGCATCACCAACTTCTTTCACCTGTTTCTAATGGAGAGTCAAAAATCACACCTCCAATACTTTCACAAGTGTGGAAGACTGAATGTATTCCCATCTATGAAGAGACATTTTGAATTCAACATTGGTTCCAACCTGCATCCACTACAGAGATCTAACACAGGTTACTGAATCTACAGCATTACCTTTTTTGTGTTTATAGTGTGGAACAGGCTTGCTGTAATTTACTTCAGGATAAATAAGGGAAAGGTTTATGATGTCTTCTGTTTTGAGTTTGAAAGCAAGGTAGTAAAAATGTTGAATTTGAACTATTTGATATAAAAGTTGGCATCTAGTGTTCTATAGTCACTGGATTATTTTAAAATTAGTATTTTCAATAAGGGAAATTACTTGATCAAATCCATTCACTTAGCCCTATATATACATAACCCAAAGCTAAAGTCTTGCTTTTCATTTTTCATTCCAAGTCTTTCATTAAGATTTCATAAACTTGCAGTATTCTTCTCCTTGTTTAAAAAAGTCTATTCATGCATTTGATTTAATAAACAGAGTATTTGTTATAAAAGTAAGTGAATGCCAAGAAGCTGCACAAACCAAATTCATTCTATCAAGTCAGCTCCCCGAAATATGTTTGAGGCAGGAATTTCTGTTACAGAAAACTCAAAGCAAAATAAAACATCAGTTTTATTGTTTTCGGACAAGGAAAGTAAGATTGGTCTATAAAGTTCAAACAAATCACATTATGTGAAGTAGTTTGGTATGGTACAATTTAAAAGTTCTAAAATGCTTTTTCGGTTTATCTCCAGAAAACTTGGAAAAGAAGAGGCAAGGAAAATTTGCAAACATTTTAAGGCATTATCCAGCTCATTGATGAATAAAAATCTCATTTTACTTTAACATGTTCTTTCACGTTCAAAGTTACTCTGATGTTATACATTCTGTAGCTACACACATTGCACTGAGAATAAACTGGATTTTTAAAATTTTTATAAATTATTGAGAAACTCAAGTTTAAGGCACTAGAAAATTGTGTGTCATGTTTCAAACATTTGGAAATAAACATTTTTATGTCACTCCACTGAGCCAGGCCCTTCACAGGCAGATTTCTCACCCTGGCATTCAGAGTTACTGCTGGTTACTCAGCTGAGGTAGCAGGTGCACTACTTACTGATCCTGGACACAACTTTATCCAGCCCTAGCTGGGACAGCTCATGCAGCTGCTCAGAAGTAGCTGTAAAAGGCAAAAAATGCAAAGTGAACATGCAAAGAGGACTGCACAAACTCAGATCTGAATATTGGTTGCTCACATAGATGCATGACTATGAAAACTGGGAACAATCTGTGCAAAGATTTATTTTTATCCAAATTGCTTTGTTTCCACATGCTGTGCCCATCCCTTCCCCAAGACAATCAAGTCAATGGTCCAGAGTGTTGAGGGAATGGGGTCTGAACTGAGAGCTGCTGTCTGGTGCCCCAGTTTGCTCTGTTAGACCTCAGGTGTGCCAAGTGAGGCAGGTGTAGAAACTTGTCACTTCTGGCTTCTCCTGCCACTCTGGACACTGAGTCCTGGAATCCAAATAAAGAGAATATTAATCAAAGAATTCCAAAGTGACTTCTCCCATTTTGATGAAGACTGGTGAGCTGAACAGGCTTTTGCCTGTTACTCAGCCCCATTTGCTTTTTTTGTCTCTGTGCACACCAGTCACCAGAAGGAAAACATTTCCCAGTAGTGTAAAGGGGATACTCTTCCAGGCATTTTCGTTTGCTCAACAATCATCACATCCTTTACAGCTGGGGCTGCAATTTGTGCAATTCCCAATATCTCCTGGGACTCTGGAGGCTGTGCTTACCAGGTGAGGATAAGGGAGAAGGCTTCTCTTCCAGGGAGGCTCGCAGATCCAAACTGCTGAGCAGAGTGTTGCTGGAAGGGACCATGTTTTCCCAGCCAGCCAGGCAATGCTGTGAAAAAAGACTGGAATGCTTTACCCTTTTTTATCTACTGTGGCCTGCTGTTATTAGAACTAATTTCTGCACGGGGAGGTTTAAGTGAGTAATTCATCTGTTGTTTTTTGAGGAGTTTTATATGACTAACAGGAAATAAATGAAACCTCAAATAAAGAACTACACAGTTGTCCCCCTCTTCCACCTTTCTAAACTGTTCTCCCATTTTGTGAACTCAAGCACCTGACCCCTCTGAACCTATCTCAACTGACTCATCCAGTTCCCTAAACCTCAAAACTAAGCTTCCTCCCACCTCTTCCCTGGAAATCTCCAGGCCTGGGCTAGGTTGGTTTAGCAATACTGCCCGCAAGCATTAACTGCTGGCTGGAATACAGGACCAGCAATACAACAGCAGTTTTAAATCCACCCTTGTCACTACTGATTTTGTGAATACTTCACAGACACTTGCCTTTCAGATTCCTTAACATCTGTGGAAACAAACACAGGCACTTTTAGCTATGGCTCATTGTGTTGAAAGGCCAATGCCTGAAACAAGTCATGATATCTGCCCCAAAAGGACAAGAGCTCCACATGGCATTTTCTTTTGTGCAGTGTAAAGCATTGGAAGTCTGTCATACACTTCACGTCACTCACACAAAGCCACGAACTCAGAACACACCAGAGGATGCTCTGGGTAATCTCACTGACACATATCAAAAACTTCAGTGGAGGCTCTGTCAAGGGAATGAGTCCCAGATTCTCTTTCCTTCCTTGCTATAAGGCAAGGCCCAGCTGGGGTGGTGGCACTGACAGGAGGGCAGCAACTCACCGAGGGCAGCGCGAGATCGTCTGCGGGCTCAAAGCTCCTCCGGCGATGGGCTCTGTACTTGTGGGCGGGCAAAAGGGCACACCTGGGAATGCTCACCCTGCAACCACACAAGGGGAGGAACTGCCTTCAGCCCTGCCAAGGCACAGGGAATCTGCATGCCTTCTCACTCAGAATGCAAGGGTCTAACCCCAAAGTGGACCAAGGGAACCATTTTGGATTAGGGCAGTAGATGCTTTACATGTACATTCAGATTCTGGACCAAATTCAGACAAAACATGCATTTCTCATTGATTTCAACACTGTTTGTGCTCATAGAAAAGGTCAGTAAGGAGTTTTTAACTAAGAGATCTCTGCCTTGAAAACAGCAACCTGCTACAGAACTGCTGTGATGCTCTTTTCTCCCTCACCTGCTCAGCTTTTTCTTCCCTATTGTTTCCTTGAGTTGTGCATATTACAAAGCAGTAATTCTTATTTACCTGACATAGGTTGGCTCTTCCAGTGTCCCCGGGGGCTGGTGGCTACGTGGGATCTTACACACAGGGCAGGCAGATTCTGAATCCACAGGGATGGGGAAGAGGCGCTGGTTTAATCGGTAACAGTAAACACCTGCACGGAGCAACAAACCTTCATTGTGCCTCTCCTTTGTCACAAGGTCCCTGAACCCAGCCAGAAAAGCTCTGTTCTACCACAGTGCCACACCTGCATTCTATAAAAAGAGCTGCTTTTCCTGAAATATCTTACACATTTCCTGTCCCCAAGTAAGTTCCTAAAAAGCAAAACCAAAACTTCAACCTCTTCAATTTAGAAACAGAACATTACCCAATTACAAGAAACCCTGACAAATTAAAATGACACGGAGAGAGGATCCCTAGAAGACTCAAGTATCTTCAGAGTAGGAAGTTGAATCTGGTTGAAAAGCTGCAGCTGAAAATAACACATTTCTGCTGGCCTTGCATGATGTGGTGCTTTCTCAGGATGACAGGTAAAGACTGCTTAGTTGTTTATTCACAGAAATGGCATTAGGAAGAAATATGATCTTACACTTATGAGAACCAGTTATCAAATCCAGTTCTTGTTCAGGATCTGTGTAATCCACAGCCTTGGGCCTAAAGAAACATACAAGAAAACCAGTTAGTGACAGAGGGGCTGGCCCTCTGAACAGCACTGCCTTTTCAAAGCACACATGACTGGGAAGTAAATAAAGACCCTCAAAGCCATGCTTGCAATGTCCTGCTCCAATCAGACTATGGTTCTCATTACTACAGGGATTACTAAGGGATTGAACACTGCTGCTTCAGCCCTTCTTCATTCCCACTTACTCCAAGTGCTGCTGATCAATACAGGTTTCTCTGTTGGACTGTCGGAACTCCTGCAGCTCAGCGAAGTATTGCTCAGATTTTTCTGTTACTGGAGACTTTGTATCAAGGAGCCCTGAGAACACCAAGGAAAGAGAAAAGTTCAGTGATTTACAAAATTTGGGAAAGTACCAAAGCAAGCCTCACAGGATACAGGGAAAACAAAATAACGATAATGAGAAGGGCAGAACATCATGTCCAGCCAGAGATTTACTGTGTGGTTTGGGATCCCTACTGCATTCATTCATTCCAGGTGTTTGGTATCCCTTCTGACCCCACTTGGCTTTGCCATTTGATGCCTGGATTCCCACAGCACTGCCACTTCACCACTGCAGGTGAGCACAGGTCACCTCCAGTCTGGAGAGGGGCCTCAGACAAAGCTGCAGCCCCTTTGCTGGGAGCTGCTCCCTCGGCCCCAGGACAGCAGTTCCACCACACCTCAAAGGGGTCGTAAACTGTGTTTTAACTCTTGATATCACCACATCACACTGAGAGCTTTGCTTCAGAGTTAGGATTCACCTGCAATCCAGTCATAGCCCAGGAAAGGACGGGCCGACCAGCTGCTGACAGGTATGGCATCTTCTTCAGGGTCAGGCTGAAAAGTCACGTGACAACCTTTCTTCTGAAAGAAAACAATTCATAAAGAAAGACTTCCTAATCATCTGACAGGATATTCAAAGGTACAGCTGAGGAGACAACTGGCAGCTGTTCAGATGGGGCAGCTGTGCCTTAGTTTGAGACTGGATTCTATCTATGCCTCTACCAGTAATTTGCTCACCAGCCCTTTGTCTTGTCAATAAATCAAATAGAAAGAGGAGGCAGGGACTTGCTCAAGGAAGGCAGGATTTTTCAGAGCTTTAAAGTAAAAGGATGAGCTGCACCACACATCCATAAAGATCAGGCAACCTGTGCTGCCTTGGAGGATGATCACAGCCAGGGCCTGCCCTTCATGCCTAAAGAGACAAACGGTGGAACAGCAGCACTGCACCTGCCTGTTCTCCCTCAGCATGTGGATGACATGTGCAAAAGACAGGGAACTTCACAGATTTCTGGTCTTTCAGTTCACTGGCTAAGAAAAGCAGGGCCTGAACAAACTGGAACAGCCCTGGCTGCTGTAGCTGGGAACAGTTCTGACCCCAACTTCCAACTTACACAGTGGGAACAGGGCAGGTAATGTTCTCCTGGCCCTTCCTCCCCCTCACTCTATTGACTTAGGAAAATAAGGAAAGCCTTGATTTAACATTTACCTTCAACCCTTTGGAACGAGACGTCAGCAAGACTGATTTAGGGACATGGGGCTCTCTGATGCCCACATGCTGCTCACCAGCCTCTTTATTTTGCACTCCACTCAGTGATGGCCCCGGATGACTTTTCTCATGGAAACCCTGCTGCAGAGCAGACTCTTTTCTGTCCTCTCCATGGCCCAGAAAGGAGGATTCTTTCTCTGGACTTCCTTGAGCATGGCCACCCCCATCCACTCTGGAGATTTCTCTGCCACACATAATGCTTGCAGATGTTGGTGTAACATTCTCCTCCTTCCCAGGAAACTTGGAATCAGAACCTGCTCCTTCCTGTGTCTTCACTTGTTGTTGCTGTACCCCTCTGCCACTGATGCTGTGTTTAGGAGATGAACTGAGGGCTGGGCCAGCCCTGGGTTCCACAAACACCATTATTCCAGGGTCAGCTGTAGACTCCACTGCATCAGCCTCGTTTTCCTTCTGTAAGGACAGAGACTCTCTTAACACATAGCATCAGTCAGACTACAAATACTTTTGGTCAGAACACTCCACTCACTAAATCAACCTCTCATTCTAGTCTGTTCATTCCTTTAAATTCCTGCAGGGAAAAAAGAAAAACCCTCATATTCTGGAGAGTGTAAGAAACAGATCCACTTCCAGCTAAATGCAGCTTTTCCCAATTTGAGGAGCCATTAAACTTTCAGCCCCTGTGCTTAGAAGAAACAAAAGGATTTTGTTGCACAATGCTCATTCCTATCTTAGAAGAAACTTGCCTTTCTTAGGCAGGAACGGATCTCCAAACCCTTTGCCAGGAGAACAGATTGAGAGCACAGAGTAAACAATAACCAAAGGGCAGCTCCTTTTCTAACAGACTCCATATCCCACATACCAAAAGCTCCTTCACGTCCATATGTCTCCTTGGCCACACCACACCATAGGCAGAGCTGCTGTCTGTCATAGAGGCCTATTTGCTTCCCTGAATTTCTAGCACAGACACCACACATACCACTCTCCTGGGCGAGGGGACACATCTGTCAGCAGCTGTACTGCTCTGAAGAGATGCTGGAAGGAGTTGCTTGCTGGGAAGTCCTTTTCTGATCTCTTCCTGCTTCATTCTCAGCCTTTGTAGAAGGTCCTGGCTGGCCTGGCGCAGCCTGTTCAGGAGCTCCAAGTCCATCCTACAAAAACATTTTAATATAAAGCCAGAGAGAGAGTGAACTGCAGAAATTCACTACATTATGTGAAGAAGCAGATGCAGGTGAAACCACTTTCAGGGGACTTGTCCTAAAAAAATACTTACAGCTGTTGAAATGTTGATTCTTGCTCCTGAGAAATCAGCCAGTCTCAGAACTTCTTATGCTCAGAACCAGCACCATTAGGTGATTCTCTCCCCTTGGATATGCTGGCAAATATTTTGCACTCAGAAACTGGGAGCTGACTTAAAAGAGACAAGAAACTCTGACAGAAAAAAAACCAGTGAACACAAAAAATTCACATCAAAAAGCTAAATAAGAGACATGTGGTTTATAGGCTGTTATTTAGGACATACTTATGCAATTCTGCTCTAATGTTCTTTTGAAGCATTGAAACTTATATTGTGATAACACCAGGATGCTTTTAAGTTCAAAATATAACTAATTAATATGAATGTATCTACTACATCCAAAAGAAATACAGAGTCAAACCTGTCTTCCATGGAGCAGGAAGGCTCCAAAAGGCTCCACTAGGACTCAGGACTACAATTCAGGCAATTCCAATCCCACAAATTAATTAAATTAAATCCCACAAAGGGATGCCCTTTTATTAGAAGAGGGAGGTGAAAAGGAGTAAATAAACAGATAAATAAATAAAACCTAGTTTGACTGAAAAGCTGTCACACTGTTCAACATCTTTACAACATCACGAGCTCCTCTAAATCTGCAGAAAGTGGATTTTTTAAAATAAAACAGCTGCAAACCCTAAACCCAAACTCCCACATTGCTTTTGGTTGGACTGATAAATTATGCTCTCAAGAAAACTATGTGTTTCTCTGGGACCTTTTGTTCTAAGAATCCCCACAACCTTCTGCAAAGCTGATCTGTTTTTGCATCTGCTACCTTGGCAACTGGACATGAGGAATCAAATGCACATGTGGTACAACAGCAGTGGGAGGAATCAAGAGCAGTGCTAACAATCAATAAACTACAACACCTCTTTGTTACAAAAAATAAGGGAGAGCTGCACTACAGAACATCAAACAGAAATATCAATGTTGAGGCACTAAATTTGAGACAATTTGAAAAAAAACCAGTAGTTCTCACAGCCTTAACAGGACAAAGCTAATAGCTTTGATAAGCATCCTCTCATCATTGCTCATCACAAAACAAATACTCTGAAAATAACATCCGTCAAGGGACTTTTTGGAAGGATTTTACGAGATGAGGTCCACTCTTGGCATAATCTACAAGCCCTTCATGCCCAGCCGCGGGGGCTCAAGTTTATGAGACTGCTCTAATTCGAAACCTCTGTGAAAAGGAGCTTCAGCCTCCCGCAGTTAGAAATAAACAACGGCTGCCTCGGGAGCTGAGAACTCTCCTCCCTGCGAGGAAGTTGTTCAACTCCTCGGAGAAGCAGAACTCCGCGCTGCTTCTGCACAGACGCGCCGGTTCGGCCCTCCCACGGTCACCAGGAAGGGGAGGGAGCCCAGCGGTGTAAAATTCCGCTTTCCGCTCCGAGAGGCGGCAGAGAACGGCGAGCCCTCCCCTGTCTCGCAGGGCGGGGAGCCCGGGGGTCCCTGCGGCGTTCAGTCCCCGCCATCCCCGGCCCACCTGCAGGGCCCCGCCGCTCCGGGAGCCGGGGTGCCGGGTCCGCCGCCGGGGNCAGCCCCGGCCGCGGGCGGCAGGAGGCGCGGGAGCCGCTCGGGACGGAGCCCGGGGAGGACCCGGCCCCCAGCGCTTCGTGTGGGAAGGGACACGTACCCCCAGCACCCCCAGAGCCCAAAGGGAGTTGTTTTGAAAACCTGTCACGGGAAATCTGCCCGTTTCTAACCCGCCCGATGTAACTTTTCAGCTGAGGATACCAGTTTCAGGTCACCAAGTCACTATTACTTCCTACAAACTTCTCAAGAAATAATTAATTCAATACTGACAATTTTAGTGCAACTAAAACTTCCTATCAGACAATTCAGTATCATTGGTCTCCGTGTTAATTTTCAAAGTAAGAACACAGAAAAAGGTCACTAGTGTCGAACATGCAATTCAGTACCACAAAGCAGCAAAGCTATTGATGTAAGCTGATAAACTTACACTGGAAGACTGTATCACAACATGCAGGACACATCAGGAGAAATGTTTTCCCAATTCATTTTTATTTTGGTTTCCATTGTTTACAGCACTGTTACAGGACTAACTCATGCAAATTTATCACCTTAAATACAGCAGAGAGAAAACTCACTGGTAAGAGTACTTTGAAGAGCTCCATCAACCTAATGAATAGCAAAAGTTAAGTAGCAGCAATAAGATCAAAGTGCATTTAGCTGACCTTCTTTAATGGGAGTTTGGGGAAGACTGGTTTTGGAATTACCTGTTTTAAGGAATAGTTTAGCATTCTTTAGGAGAATCAGAAGAGAACAAACTCCTCGTGATAGTGTTCATTCCTCCACCACTCTCAATTAAAGAAGTACAGCTGTAATTTGTTTCAGAGGAATCCAGCTTATAGGCCAGTCTGTTAAAAGTTTGATTCTTGCTCACTTGGGCTTCCAGGACAAGGGTTACACCACACATGTTAGCAGCTTTGCTTCTGAAGAAGTTCAAGTGGTTCTTTCCCCATTCTGTAGGTAAGGCTTCAGCTCTGCAGTGAGAAGCTGACAGCACCCAGGCCTGAGCAGACAGACACACAGCACCAAGACACCGGGTTCTAAGAACCCACCAACCTCTCTTCCCTTCACAGATAAGACACTGGCTTAAAGATCAGCTCATTTATCACATTTCCCCTAAAGGCCTGCTGAAGAGATGCCAACACTACTTCTTCAAAAGCAAGATCAGCATTTCAAGCAGTCATGAGCTGCTGAGCAGTATTACATAATCCTCTGCCTTGACCTGGAATTGACAATATCCTTGTGTATTAGGGATGTGCTTAGTATTTTAACTCAAGAGAACAGAACATAGCTTATTATAACTGTGTATGTGACAGCTTGAGAGACTAAAGATTCAAATTTATTCAACCAAGACCTGCAGCAGAGTAAGAGTAGATGATTCCACTTACTCCAATATCCTTCACCACAAGATCAGAGTACACACTTCCAGAAGCAAGGACTCAAGTTTCTTTCTTGCTCATTCTCAGATTTGATCAAATCTGCATTCCTGTCCTGGTGGATGCCTGAGGAACCCAGTCAAGGTCAAAACAACACCTGATAGAAACAGCTTTTCAGTTTGAGTTGGAGTCAAAGCTTTCTAATGGAAGGGAAAGGTTGTTTCCTTTCTGCATTCTAGGGACATAAGAGTCTCACTGCCAGCTCCTACACAATCAAGATACTTCATGTCTTTCTACAAATCTCAGAAGAGCCTTATCTAAGAAGTACTGACATTTCACTATTTTTACTCCCTCAAGTATCAGGCAGCTTCTTTCTGGAACTGCCATGATATGAAAAACATGGGACTTATCACAGGCACATATATTCACACCTGAGCATGAATGAGAAATCCTAAAGCCATTTTCAAGGGAAAAGTCTCTTTATCAATAAGGAAAAACACCCCACTGCTCAGTAGTTCTGAATTCAGCTGGTACTTGTTCAAAGGACAGCCCATATTCTATGTGTGTGATGCTGAAGAGATTTAGGTTGTCACCAACCTCAGAACTACAGGATCTGATTCTGGATTCCTCAGACATTTTGTAGGCAGCAGAAAGGTTATAACCAACACATGGCAAAATACTGACCCACAAAGAGGAAAAGAAGCTTGCAATAGAGGAACTTAATCCTACTCAGGCTCCTAAAATCAGTGAGAATTTCTTCTCTATCAATTCCAAGAGGAAGACACTCAAGTCCTTACAACTCCCAAATATTATATTCCAAATGCATCAGGGCAAAACTCAACAATTAATTTAACGTATTTGCAAATAAAGAATGTATTGAAAAAGACTAAGTTGCTTTAAGCCATTCTTGCCCTGGCATGAACTACAAGAGCCACAACTCCCTCCACCCCAGAGGAGCTGTACTTGCCAGCATGTTCTGATACTTTTAACAGAAGAGAAACAGATCAAATCCTATTGCTGCCTGGCTGTAACATTCTGTGGGAACTCTACATGAAGCAACATCTCTTACAGTGTGTAATCCACATGCTGTTCTTGTGGCCAAATAGTGGTAATGGAATTCCACAGGCATGCTTCCAGAAACACAGCTGTGCTTTTCCAAAGAAAACCCACATTCATCAACTGACCTCATAATGCAGTGCTTTACATTGTGTCAACTGGCTTCTCTTTCCTGGTTTTCTTCCTCAACAAGCTGCCAAATTATCAGCACTATCTCCTTCACAGGAACTAGCTGTGTCTTTGCAATCCTTTTGTCCTTGACAGGAAACTGGCTGGACTGTGTTATTAAAGAGCTCTTAAGAGAAAGAAACTAACTCCAAATAAATTAAGCTTATCAACCCAAAATCTTAGTGCCTCCTGCTCCAGAAGAGAACTGAGTTTTGTTCACAGGTTTTAGCATCTTGAGAGCAATAAACCTTTCTATGAAGGGACATTGTGATTTTCTGTTATGCTCTAGAATAACTGAATATTAACCTCAGAGACAAGCCTGTGTGGGCCATAAATGCTTTGTGAAACCACCATCACATCTGTGTGCATGGGATCTGTGTTTAGTCAAACAGCTGCTTGTCACACATACATCAACCTGGGGCTTGGAAGTCAAAAGTTCTGTCTTTATGAAGTAAAACAAATGACTCCATAAAGATGTGTCAGAGTAACTTTTAACCTGGTAAACATTTGCTTGATTGCTTTAGATTTGTTTCAAGCAAAATGAAGTACAGTAAAAGCCCCCTGTAAATGTATACAGCACACACTCCTCCTGAAGTAGCCTGGTCTCACAAGGAAAAAGAAGAGTTATTAACAGCTAGTGTTTAGAGGTGGGACACAGAACAGGGAAGCAGAATCCTACTGTTCACACAGCAACTGGAAACACAGCAATATGCTCTTGCTCATTCCCTTTGGGGAATTCCATCACCCACCACGATCTCTGCAGTAATTAAGAGAGCACTGAAGGGAAACTTGTTTTTCTCTTCTTCTCACACTATCTGCTTTGCTGCAGGTACTGATGTGTGAACATGTTGAGCTCGCTGTCAAGCCAACCTGCTTTGTTCCTGCAAGGACAGAAAGTTTTGTAAGATGAATGAAACAGCTTTTCTCAAGCCAGTCAGAAAGAAGTGCAACAAAAACGAGTACACAGCAAGGCACGGAGTGCCAGAGGTTCATTCCAAAGGTTCATTCCTTGCAGGTCAAGAATGCTTGCCTGCTGTCAGTCCCTAAGCTGTGAAGTTCAAATCTTGGACACAACTTCACATTGGTCTTACCGTGTAGGTAAGAAATGTTTGAAAAAGTCCTCCCAACAGCCTCTGCAGGGTAAAGAAAGCAGCAGACAATTGGGTACAAAGGTGAAGGCAAAACTTTTTGCACAATTTTATAAGGGCCTGAAAGAGTTTGTAGGAGTGGAAGACTATGTTTTCATAAATGGGAAGGAACTGTCATTCCAAACAAATAAAAAACAGGAAGAAAAAGGTGCTTTGTAAGACAGAAGCTTTAAATGACTGTCAACAATCCATAGGAAAGTACCTGGTGAAAGGGAACATGACCTGGCAGGGAAAAGTGCTGACACCTAAACATCAAGTGCTGTGATGAAGACAGAATGAACTCTAAGCTACAGCTCATATGAACAACTTAGGGCAATCACATAAAAAACAATTGTACGGAATAATCAAATCTCACCTGAGCAGTTTTGCTTTGCTCTGCAGGGAATCCAAAACTTCAATTTTTTTGTTCATGGCAGAAATCTCTTGCTCAAGATTCTCCCGTGTGACATCCACTTGCTGACACAAATGAGCAAACGTTCCAGCAAGCTCTCTATGAAACAAGAAGAGTTGAATATGATGGAAAGCAAGATCAAGCAGCACATTCAAGGAATAAATCCCTTTGATGTATAGGGATGATGGTATCGTGACTCAGATACTCATCTTTCCACTTCTGCACAAGAATATGTCAGAGCATTTTGAGACATGGAAATACATTAAGTCTAATGCCTAACAGCACCCAAACACTACATATTCAAAAGTAATAAAATAGGTGTTGTGGACTCGATATTTTTTGAGCTTGAGAAGAGCTAGCTCTTCTCAAGGGAAACTTTTCAACAGTTTTTCTTCTTCTCAAAACAACTTTGTGTAAAACAGTGTTTCTTTTTCATAACAACAGGTTTTGTTTGCTATTTCTGTTACTTAGCCAATGGGAGAGGTGTCAGCCCGATGGACCAGTAACATCTTCTTAGCACAGCATGTTGTAAAAGGGCTGAATAAATTGTAAATAAAGCCTTCTAATTTCTACTGCCTGGAAATGCAGTAGACTGGAGTCAAGCATCTTTATTTCATGTCCTATCGCGACAAGGTGCCATTACATTTTTTAAAATCTGGAATTCAGCATGAAGTTACCTTTTTTTTAACAAGGAATAGCATTAAAACAACCCCCTCAAACAACAGAATTTCCATCAGGTGTTAGCTGAGTACAGGGAACTCACTGCTGGACTTGGTGGCTGCAGTTGGAGCCCGTGTAGCTGACGATGAGCTGCAGCTTCTCCCCGGCGTACTCCACAAACTGCCGCTTGAACGCTCTCTCCTTGGCTCTGGTGGTCCAGGTGAGGCGCTCGTACACATAGAGCAGCCCATAGAGGCCAAAGGAGAGAGCAATCAGCCTCCAGCCCACAGCCTTCCACACCTAAAGAAGCACAAAAAGACCCCAAATCATAGAGCAGCCCATAAAAGCCAAGAGAGAGAGAGCAATCAGCCTCCAGCCCACAGCCTTCCACACCTAAAGAAGAACAAGGAAAAACAAATCACACCACCATTGTCTCAGACTAATGCTCGCTCCCAACAACGGTGCACAGAGCACTGCAAAATCAGCTCACTGTACTCAAATGGAAGATCAAGGGAGAAAATAGGTCACTACCTGTGAATAGCAAATATCTACAGGATTTGGCAGTGTAAGAGCTTTTTACATCAGCCCTCCAACTTAAGTTATAAAAATGCAGCCTAGAATGCACACATACCACGCCACCAACCACGATGATCCCCATGGAAGTGCGGGAAGTTAAAGAGGCCAGTCCAGTCACCATGGACACCATGAGTTCTTCCTGGGTCATAGAGCCCTGAGGCAAAGGAGGCAGACTGGGATTTGCTGGTGTTAAAGGGCGCTGAACCTAATCAGAAAAGCAGAGACAAAACAAAATCAAAGGAGAGAATAAAAGGAGGTGAACCACTGCTCTTCCCACCAAAGGAACTTCAGCAGCCATTGAAATAATGAGTATCTACCCCAACCACTGAATGAGGTATTCTACCTGGTCATTATAGCCCATCAAGGCCCGACGACCATTCTTTGGTCCCAAAAATCTGTTCACCAGCATTGTCCATCCAAGAGAGAAATGGAATTCTATGTCCTCCTGGAAGTCAGCACACAGCTTGTCACAGTTCAGATCATAGCTGAGCATGAAGCACTGCCGAGGAATCAACATGTCTATCTGGCCCCGCATAGAGACTGGGAGGAGGGGTTTTAAACCATCTGCACAGAAAAACAAAAACATGCAAAAAATGCCTGTTGAGTTCACAAGAATTAACTGGTCTTGTATTCCATAATCAGGGTATTTATGGCTTGTTTCATTCTCCACAGTTTGTTTCCTTAGTATGTTAAATTTCATAAGCCAAGCATGTTGCAAAGTAAGAGATACATCATCAATTATTACTAAATTCTTGGTTCTTCACACCAACCCAGAAGGAAATCTTTCCACAGACCCTCCAAAATCCTTACAGGTAGCTGGTGAAGTTTACAGATTAGCAAAACCTTGGAAAATAATATCTGAAACCCAGTTCGTCAAGTATTTAGGCACCATAGTCCCATATTGAGACAGGCACCTAGTTACAAGTCATTTGTATTTCATTAGGGTTTGGTGTGAGAATCTCCCAAATTTCCAAAGCCACAGTTCCTCTCTGTCATGAGGATTATGCTGTGGCTGTACATATTCATTAGGAAATCCCTGCACAAGTTCAGACACAGAACTAGACCTCTGCACAACAGCATTACTCATCAAGATGGAAACTAAGATGGTGCCAGCTGCACATCAGCCACTGAATTAATGAGAAACCTAGAACATCTACCTAGTTATTTTGCATTGAAATTCAAGGGAAGAGAAAGGGCAATACTGCCTGTGGAACTGACCTATCATTTCTTGCTGCATTGTCTGCAGGGAAGTTGTGATAGCACTGGAACAACGATCTGACATGTTACGGCCCAGGCCTTCCTCGATGTGTTTATGCAGCTCCTGACAAACAAAGAAAGGGTTATAAAGATTAGAATAAACATGGCTAAGATGCAGGCTGAAGGTGCTGGAGCTTGCTGGTTAAAAAGACCCTCCCAGAACAGGAGCACACAATCTGTCTGCCCAGTGTTCTAACATTAGTTTCCTACTTCCCCCCATTTTTCAGTGAAGGGGATGAAAAGGTAAATCAAAAAAATCTCACATGGACTCTTCAGTTCAGGAAAAGTTCTATTAAACTACATAATGTGATATATAATGTGTATCAATTTATTACTGAGATTATTAGAAAACTAAAGCTTTAGCTCATATCCTAGCTGGAAGACTGTTAAACATCTCAGTGAACTGGCACAATTACTCAGAGGTAGGTCTCTTAAATTGCTTAAGCAAATATCACTTACAGTCTTGTACACTTTAAGAACTACTTGAGATGGATGGAAGTCTGCTTGGTATTCATCCACCAACACTGACAGCCGTCTGATTTCTTCTGCCATTGCATTTGACACCTAGAGAAACAGCACAGAAGAGAAAATGGAGCGCATCAGAAAGCTTTCCTCTTCTTCCCATCTGTACTCCCACATTTCTAGTACTTCAAAGCTTTATCAGCACTGTGCATTTTCCACACCACGCTGGTAGCCACTTCAGACAATCCAGTTTTTCAGAGACACTCCTCCTTACCTGCCTCTCCACCTCTTCTGTGATTTGTTTGATTTTCCGCTTGTAGTCTTGAGTGAGGAGCTCCAGCTGTTTGTCAATAAAACCCAGACGATCCTGACGTTCCTCTCGCATTTCCAGACAGTAAACTCTGGTGAAAAAAAAAAAAACCCTGTCCATCAAAATGCCAGATAAATGTGTTTCTGATTTATAAATATACTTGAATTCCAGAAATAAGACAGATTTTTCTGCCGAGTAACACAGCATGTCAATATCTGCAGCACATTACACAGTCATGGCACAGGACAAAGGTCCTTTTCCCAATACTTCCATAATTCAGTAGAAGCAAGACCACCAATACAAGTCCTTCCTGCTCTCCAACACGCTGTATTCTGCTTTGCATTTCAAATGTTCGTGTTCCCTTACATCCCTCCCAGAACACAACTGCAGTTATGCAAGCACCAAGCATCATCCCTCACCGCTGTTCCTGGGCAGCAACGTGCACAGAGTCCATGATGAGACGAACGTCTTCCGCAATCTGCTTCGCTCTCACCGTATGCTGCTCAAATTTTGTCTTTACTGCTGACTGTGAGATACATTCCTGTACACAAAAGGCAGCCCAAGATTAGCAGCAGGCAGGACCATACTAACACAGCTTCTGCTTCCTGTACCATCTATTTCCAAAATATGTCCCCACAAGTGCCGGTCTTTCAGGAGTAAAATGTAACCAGAAGGTCAGCACACATAATGCTCACCTCAAACCTTCTCTCGAAGCTTTGAAATTCAAGCATTCTTACTTGAAATCCATCTGCCAATGCTCCACCTGTGACAAGGAATGCACAAAACAACCACTTAAATTTTGAGAAAGCAATCAGGTGTTGGACATCAGGAAATGCTCTTGCTTTACGCTGAAGGCAATGCAAAAGTGCTACTAAGTCACTCCTTCTGTTGCGATTGCCTTATTAATAATTTGGCCTACCCCAATTTTATACATTTTTTGAAACAAGACACTCTCTGTTTTCTTTTCTGTAAGTCAATAGTAAGTTTGTGCTAGCTTTCCTCACCTCCTTCTGGCATCCCTTGAGCCCTCTGAATCCTGGCATTCAGCACTTCTTTCGCAGACACAAAGAAAATTCGATCTCCTGCCTGGGCTCGATCCACCACCCCCAGCTCATCCACCAGGAAACTGGTGCAGCGCTCCATGTGCTGCCGGCGCACCTGAGGGACAACCACGAAACCACACTTGCAGTTAAATCTGCATTATCCATCTCTCAGAGGTTAGACCAGGCACCCAAATGTGCTCTACTGCTCTAAGCTACCAAAAAAGCATAAAAAAACGTTTGCTGTTTTATGGAATTTTCCAGAGGTTATCTAAAGTGATCTAACTTCCAAGGGCCCCTGTGAGACTCCTGATCTCCTGCTCAGAAATTTCAAGAGTCATGTCCTGATCACTAGTAGTCTATGTTCCCTCTAGTCTCCACACTAAGGTGATAAAAATCTAACCTGTAATAGAATCACACAAAGCACTGATTGTATCCCCAAGGACCAGAGTCAAAACAGACTCCATAATATCCATGCAAAGAGAAGCAGTTTAAATGCACCACGAACCTCTTCCATGTATTCTGGTTCCGAGGCAGATGCATCCCAACGGTTATTTAAAATAAATATATTGGGTCGAGACAGACGTTCATTCACCTTGTGAAAGAACTGCTTCTCCTAAGGAGAATGAAACAAAACCTCTTTAGATTAATATAGCAAATATTGTTAACCTTTAGCCAAATGCATTGAACGAGTGGACTTGCACATACAGTTTGCATCAATGTCGATTCGGAATTTGCCACCAGGACAAATACATCAGCATCGAGACAGAATTTGTCAATCCAGCTGTCCAGCTCTGTGGTTACATCAATGCCAGGGCTAGCAATAAAGAGAAATGAGATATTACTGTGCTGTGAATACAGCAAAAACAGAATTAAGTTATTAAGAGCTTTTCAGAATTAACTTCCCACGTCTGAGCTACACTGCCCTGAGGTGACAGAGTACAGGCTAAAAGGAAGTAATGACTAAGAAAATTGCACTGTTAATTACAGCAAGGGACTTTGGTCACTGTCTTAGATTAGAACAGGATAAATTCCCTTGAGGTTTGTTAAACATGTATTGGAAAGCACTCCTGTAATTAGTCTGTGATAAGCACGAAAGGAAAGAGAGCTATTTCTCACCTGTCCATCAGCACCAGGTCGTCCTTTAAGAGAGAACATTTGGAATTGGGCCACATTACACTGACTAGGCTGCCAGCATTCAGATGTTCATCCTGATGAAGGGCATGAGCCAGCTGGTTTACTGTCTGTGAAAAGATGGAAATAACATTTCCTGTTTGCCAAGACCCACTAACACAATTTTTAAAACAGTCCTTTCAGGGCTGTTCACAGCCAATTTGAGATCAAGACAAAGTTCAAATTGTTTTCTCTCTGGAAGGTTTTCCACATAAAACCTCTTGAATGTCCTAGTAAAAGGGCAAGTGCTAGTGAGAGTTTATGAGAGATTTTTGCTGTCAGGAAAGGCTACTGAGGAATTATGAGGAAGTCTGTGATTCTGTCAGTTATACAAAGCTCAGAACTTCCTGAGTCATTGTTCCCTGCCATCACTAACAAATACAATGTATCATCTCTTTCATATAAAATCATTCATTTTATGATCCCCACCCTGCAACTTGCTTCATTCCTTACCTCCTACATCTATCAAAAACTCATTCTTCATCTCCTCTCCTTTAATGATTAAAAAATCCTTAACTGTGAAGTTTAATTTTTTTTTCTTTCCTTTCCTGACATTTCTGAAGAGCTCTTTTCCTTAACCTTATGCTGAAGGAAACTGTACCTTAACACTCTTCTTTTCCTCTGAGCCTTCTGTCAGCAGGAAAGCCTCACGTCCATCTGTCCCTTCCACACGCAGGAAGCAATTAGTGGTGTGTCCAATTCCTGAAGGAAGAACTTTGTCCCACAGCATGGCGTTTATCACAGTGCTCTTCCCATTGCTTGTCCTACAGTCACATTAAGGACAGTCTTTCAGGCTTCCAAGAGCCAAGTGTGCTCATTTCAATATTAGAAAAATCAAGTTCCTTAAAGCCAAACTGTATCAGAGCCATTAACAATCTGGGTGCCAGAGGCAACCTGCAAAACACTTTTCTATTTCCCTATTTTAAGAATTCTTCAAATTGAAGAATTAGATGATACAATATTTATTTCCAATTTACAAGAGCACCTGAATCAGGGACA
The DNA here is from genome assembly GCA_013397395.1 of Sinosuthora webbiana. Classification (NCBI taxonomy): domain Eukaryota; kingdom Metazoa; phylum Chordata; class Aves; order Passeriformes; family Sylviidae; genus Sinosuthora; species Sinosuthora webbiana. The sequence goes on along the minus strand of VXBN01014607.1, from coordinate 73,278 downwards.
TGGACATTACAAATAAAAAAGCTACAGCTCTAGTGTTTATGTAAATATTTTTTACTGGTTACAACACTCAAATGGTTTACTGGATGGGGGGCATAGGCAACACAAGCACGTGACTCACCTCCCAAAAAAAGCAACTTTCATATGTCGTCGTGCCAACACTTCACTAATCCCACTGACTTTTGACAGGTAGCCTTTCACTTCCAGTACCTGCTCTTCTGTGGTGACAGGATCAAGCTCTGCATTCTTGTGTGTTTCTAAAATCAAAATAGATCAAGTCTCTGAATGCCAGAAGCCATCTGGGTCAGCCCTGGGTGAAACCCCTCTCTGTGATGGTAACACTGAACATTTATCTGTGTCCCACAGCTCGTGTGAGTGATCCTGACACAGGCAATGATGTCCTGAAGCAATTCTACAACAGCATTTATCAACTGGCCTCTTCTGTGTGTCTCATAACCGTTCCCATTCTTGGCACTGCCTTCAACAGAACAGCAACTGCAGACAGTCAAGCACCCTGGGAGATAAAATCTGTCTGTGCCTTAAGCTGTTAAAGCCAATTACTGGCGTATGTTACATGTCAGTAGCAATGATGCGTTCAGGCAAGAATATTGAAAGGATTATAGGCAAAAAAAAACCCTACTGGGGTTGTGTAATTAATTAAAACGCTCCCAAACATAAAACTAAGCATAGCTTCCTAAGTGGTTCCGTTTCTTAACACGCATGAACTTCTCATCTTCAAAATATGAACCTGAACTCCACCCAAATTCAACAAAATAATTTTCGGTTTTTCTTACAAACACGAATGCATAAACAGACATATATGTATAAATGAACAGAGATTTAACAGCGCTGTTTAACTGATTGAGGGGGGTTGGTGTGTGTTTTGGGGGGAATCACAGGTGGGCAGAGCACTGGTACACGGTCATAGCTCAAGAACTCAGCTCACCTTCCAGGAACGAGGAGCTCTCGCTGATGTAGGCAGCCAGCTGCTCAAAGATCCCATTGATTTTCTTCTTTGCAGTGACAAAATGTTTAAGTGGAGAAGCATTCACCTCAGCCATGTGTCTTTTATCCTTCTTCACTGCAACTATTGAGTTGGAACGAGTAAACAACAGGGACATTGCGCTACAGGGAAAAATCCAGCAAAGACCAGTGTCACCAAGTGTCAGCAGCTCCCCAAGGGGTGCAGTGACAGGACAAGGGGGAAAGGCTTTCCACTTATAGATGGGATATTGGGAAGAAATTCTTCCCTGTGTGGGTTGGGAGGCCCTGGCACAAGTTTTGCAGAGAAACTGTGGCCACCCCATCCCTGGAAGTGCTCAAGGTAAGGTTGGACAGGACTTGACCCCCCCAGCGAGGCAGAACCTGCCCCTGCCCATAGCAGGGGAACTGGATAACCTTTAAGGTCCCTTCTAATCCAAACAATTCCGTGATTCTGTGATCCAACCGACCATCTTTAAAAGAACTAGCTTAATATGCATTTTAAGAACTATCTTCTTTCTTTTACAAAGAAATTGTTCCACTTTATACAATTCATGTATCAGGAAAAAAAAACAAAAACAAACAAAAAACAAACAAACAAACAAACAAAAAAAACCTCTTTTCTTTCTCCCTTCCAAAAAACAGGCTCGCAGTGATCACTCCTCCCCATCCTCCGCTTACTTTCAGGATGAGTTACGTTTTCACAAGTCAGGCATGGCCAGCTTGAGGCCCTCTCGAAGACAAATGGCAGCAGTTTGCCCTGCCTTCTCCCTCTCCGCGGCCGCACTCCGTCCGTCCCGCAGCTCCTTCAGCAACGCCGAGTCCAGCCGGTCTCCACCCCTGTGGCAGAGTGACCGCGGATGAGGGACACAGGCTACTGAGCTCCGTCACGGGCTCCGCTCCCCCGCCATGGCAGTGTGCCCCAGGGATGCTCCGGGCTCCGCTCCTCCGCCACCCCGGTGTGCCCGGGGAATGCTCCAGGCTCTGTTCCCCCGCCAAAGCAGTGTGCCCCAGGGATGCTCTGGGCTCTGTTCCCCCGCCATACCGGTGCCAGGAGAATGCCACCGGCTCTGTTCCCCCGCCAAAGCAGTGTGCCCCAGGGATGCTCTGGGCTCTGTTCCCCCGCCATACCGGTGCCAGGAGAATGCCACCGGCTCTGTTCCCCCGCCAAAGCAGTGTGCCCCAGGGATGCTCTGGGCTCCGCTCCCCCGCCATACCGGCGCCCGGAGAAAGCGCTGGGTTGGCGCTCCGCACGGACGCCGCCTCCCCCTCAGCCCTCAGGGGCGGGAGAAAAGGGCGGGAAGCGCCCTCCTCGTGCCCGCCTCGCGCCCCCTCAGGACCCTGCCCCAGAGGGTCCGACACTCACTCGTCCCTGCCTTTGTCCCTGTCCCTATCCCTGCTTCTCCGGAGGCGACCCACAGAGGGACTAGCCCGGCCTGGAGCAGCTGTCAGGTCCCCTCGGCCCGGCCCGGCCCCACCCGCGGCTCACCTTCACCGCCGCTCCCGCACCGCCGCCATGTCACTCCGCGGCGCCGTCGCCCGGGAGGCGCGGTCAGGGCGCGTTGTCGCCGCGCCGCGCGCGGGGCACGCTGGGAGTTGTAGTTCTGGGGCCTCAAGGCGGGCGGCGGCCCGGGCCCGCCTCAGGAACAGAATCCACGGAAACATGTCACGGGAAAGGGTTTAATTAGAATTCCCCACGCTCAAACCGTACAGCTCATTAACGCCCACCACCGAACCGGCCCGAGGAAACACACAACAAAATAACAAAACAAAACGAAACAAAAATAACCTTGCTGCTGAATAAATACTTAATACACATTTTGGACATCTCGACGACTGGCTTGTCAATCCCTTCGTTTGGTAACAGACAGTTCTGGATTTCACGTAACAGGACTTCTCAAATGATTGCCCCTGCCTGGATTCTTCACTCCTGGGCACGGGTGAGTGTGTGGCCTCGAAATAGACATTAAAAGCTCAAGGAGAGCAGTAAGGAAAGCTGTATATCCCCTTCCTCAGGCACATTCCAATTGTGTACAGCTCCTGCCAGAACTTAGGTGTCTAAAGCTCTCCTGCCCCCATCAGAGTGACCCAGCCCAGAAGAAGGGCTCTACCTTGACTATCAGGCAGCAGAAGCTGGAGACAGACAACTAAAAGGCAGGGGTTTTTTTCCTAAGGACAATCACTCTATGAATTTATTGTTTGTGAAACACGCTAGTCTGGCATTATGGTGTCTGATAAGCAGAGCTGGTGTCACACAGGCAGGAAAGGTTTCTGCCCCTTCCCTCTCTAACCACAGGTCTAGTCTAGACATATTTTTACACCTACTGGTTCACCACAATCTCTCAGTACTTCCCAGCCACTCATTTCTATCAGCCCTGACCCCACTGGAGAAGTTTCTGCAATGGAGTGTTTTGGTTTTCAATCTCAAATAATAGAAACACTGAATAATTATTTCGTCTAAGAACCAGAGAACAGCTCTTTCCATCTAATGTGAATGGGCCATCAAAGAAAATCATTAAAACAATTTCTGACAAATGGAATGAGGCCACCAAAGACCACTGGGACCTCTGTGTTGTTATCCAGAGATTGATCAGAGCTTTTGACTATTGTAACATGGTATAGAACAGAGACAATTCCACAGTGAAGCCCCCCTGGCTGATGTAGCTGTTCCCAGCCTTCCCTTTCTTAGATTTAATCTACATATTGACATGGCCTGAATTTGTGTGGGTATGTGTGGTGCTCTTAGTTGGAGAAACAGAAGGTAGGGGGGTCTTTTATCTCTTCAGTCTAATCTCAGAGGTAAAGCATCATCAGAGGACCTTCCTTTAGCTAACCAGAAGCACCTATGCTGCCACTGCTGCTGCTTTGAACTTTGTGATTTGCTTGCAAGGACAGCAGAGGTAAGGAATCAGACGATCTTCAGGCTCTTCCAACTCAGTTTCATTTGGTGTGACACTTAACTGTATGACTCCTGGAGTCAGCTCCCTGATTGGTTTATATTTGGAATAATGTCCAGGAATTATTGTCTAACATCCGGTCCCATCCCAAAAGAGGCTTCCAGCTTGTAACTTGCCTCCAAAAAACCTGGATTTCCAGTCCAAAAAAGCATTTTTTAAAGCCAATGAATCACTGATGAAAGTTCAAGTCAATGGCACTTTCAAGAAACAGTGGATGAGGAACAGAATCAAAAATGAAGGCACAAAAATCTCCTTTGGACTTCTACAGCAATATTCTAGATATTACCTGCAGTTATCAGAGAGGGAGATCTTCCAGTAGTGGAGTCTTAGAATATCATTAAAACTCATATTAAAAATCATATAAAAATCAAATCCAAACATCTTTGAACGACGCCTTAGAAACTCTCAGCAGCACTCCCTGTTTCCACTCCAAGTCAGCAGCGAGCAGGGCCAGGGAAAGGTCCTTGCTGGGAAGCAGAAGTCTAGGGGTCCAGAAAGGACACTGCGATGTAGCGGGTTCCTTTGGTGGTTGGCAGACCCTCGTGGTAGTGGGTCAGGCGTCCTGGGTGCATCAGGCTCCAGCCTTTCCTGGGAGCTCGGATGGAGCAGTTGTAGCGCAGGAAGCGGCAGCCTCCTCCCTGTGGGGACACGAGAGACACGTCAGCTTGGGGAAAGCACCTCAGGGAAAGGGGTCCCTGCCTTCTGACTGTGCTTCTGAAAGTGTGACAAGGTGCTTGGGGAAATCTCCTGGTGTTTTTGATGCCTTGGGAAGGCTGACCTGGAACAGAGACTGGACAGAGCTAGTGAATAAAGTAGGGATTTATTGAAAGGCCTCCAGTGTCCACCCTGGGCAGGACAGGAGCCTGACCAAGGCTGCACCCAGGGTGGAACAAGAATAGTCACAGAAAAAAAAATGGCCCCCTGGTCATGATATTTTATACTTTTATAAGCTTTGGTCCATTTGCATATTGGGGTTTAATTGTCCAATTACAGCTTCAGGTTGTGAGGTCCCATCCTTCTTGTTCCTTCCTTCAGCCCATCGTTGCTTATGCTTTTGGGCCTGAAAGTTGTCCTTGGTCTTCAGCAGGAAAAGGATTTGCCTTGTCTACCTACTCTGTGAAGAGAGCTTACTGGCACTTAATATGAGGCTCAGAACTGCATCCCTAGGCAGCACAGAATCTGCAAATATGAAAACTAAAGCTTAAGGTATCATTCTGATGCATTCAAAAATCTCTTTCCTAGTCCTAAGCCAGTCATTAATTGTGATCCTTAGTGCAGAGAAGCCCCATGTGGATCAGGGAAGGGTTTTCAGCTGCTCCAGGTGCTGTGCTGCACTCCTGAGCCCCTGGCAGACACTCACCTCATAGTCAATGCCAACTCTGTTCAAGGCAATGTTGATGGTGAAGGTGGAGGCGTCGTGGTGGGGCACGAGGGATGGCTGCTCGTCGGGTTTGTACCGAACCACAAAGGCCAGTTCAAACTGGGTCTGAGAGAGGAGAACAAAGTGCACCCTGTTAGTGGGCTACAGTGCTCTGTGGCCTCTGAGCTGCAGAGCAGGGTGTAACACTGAAATTGCATCACACTGCTGAAGGAGAAAGGCAACAATCAGGCAGAAGAATGCCATTGACAAACTGTGTGTTTCCTAATGCACGTACTTTATGTCACACTGCAGGGTCAGTTCCTCTGTACTGGGAAATAGTGTGTGTATTACTGGAGGATATAGTAATAGTGTGTGCATTACTGGGGGATTCTGGCAGTCTTGCCACAAAGCTGCAGCTGGAGGAGGTGCTGAGCTGGCCGTGAGTTTTGCTGCTAAGGTGGACATACCTTGGTGTAGTATCCTGGGTACAGTTTCTCTGTGATGGGTGCAATATAGTCCAGAAGGAATTTATACCATTCTCTTTCAAAGCCAATTTGGTTCATGTGTATGTCAATAGTTGGGACATTCTCATATCCTCCTTGTATTCTGCTGTCCTGAAATAGAATCAACAGAAATACCGTAAGGATGGGAACTTTGGAGTTCAGGGATGAAAAGTACTTGCTCCTGGTAACTACAAATAAATATTGTGTTTGTTTATCAGAATTTGCAGGATGGAAAGCTCATTTCAAACCATAATTAAACCTTAAGGGAAACAATATTACCATCAGAGAAGCTGAACACTGGAAGTTCAGAGGACACTAAAGAGGACTCAGGGAAAAATCAGAGTTAATCAGGAGCAAAATTGAAGTATTGTCTCTACTTTTCTGGTTTAGTTCAGGATCTAATGCCTTCCCACAGGAGACGCTGCTATCACCAGATATGCACAGAAAATGGTGTGGCCCAGAACTCAAAAGAGCTCCTGCTTTTACTCACCGTGTTGTCACCTGTGGACCACTGGCCATAATGTTCCATCTCTTCCACCAGCTCATCACAGGCAGTGTCAGTGAATATGGGGAACCAGTAAACATCTGGGCAGGGCTGCAGATAGCAGACAGGTGAGAACAGCAGAAACAAGGACAGGTGCTTGAGGTGAAAGAAATAAGGCTAAACTGAGTGTAGACTGAGTAAGTGGAAGGAAACTAAAATATTGAGGACAGAAATTTGTCTTCTGATTTATGTGCCCCACTTCCACTTACGAGAGCTGGAGATGTACTTCTAGTAGAATGATTTGGCCCTAAAAGTACTTTCAAGGTCATGTTTCCTGTGCTCAACTGCTTATTCCTGAGAATTACAATGATGATGATAAAGCATTGTCCTAAAGCTCATCTCCCATTCTGATGGATAAGAGTGATGTTTTCTTACCATTTCTACCAATTTCCCTTTCAGAGCTGCCGTGTAGTTTTCATGGATGTACTTTTCTCTCCAGTCCTGCAATTAGAAGATAAGCAAACCAGTAATTTCTGTGGGGCCCCTGCTTGAAGAGGGAATAAAAGGCCAGGCACTCATGCAAGCAGTATTTCACAGGCTTTGCAGATCCATATGTTATGAATCCTAAAAACATGTTCTGTTTAAATTATGTGCCTGTGCTCCTCATCCCACCTGAGAGACACCATTATTCCCATAGTGGTGAAGCTAATATCAGGTCTTCCCACATTGCTGTGCCTACTGAGTATGCAGGTTATCTCACCTCAGGATTGCTGAATATTTGCCAGAGGTCATTGTGGAGGTGACTTGTCTGGTAATTCTCCAGGGACAGTATGTGTCCGAACTGATGCTGGTTTGTCAGGTACATAAAGACTCCCTGCAGGACAGAGAGAAATAATAAAGGCCTCATATTTCTGAGAGCCACCGTGAAACCAAGCACTGGACAGTTCTCCAAGCTGTTCATTTACTCATTCTTTCTCCTGTGTGTCTTCAGTTTATTTCCACCCTGGATATGAGAAACTCTGAAAGGCTACAGGAAGAGACAATAATTCTGTGTCCTGTCAGCCGGGACTGGAAGCAGAGGAGAGCAGCAGCTGTGAGTTTAGGGTCTTCCTTCTTACCCTGTCAATCCCATTTAGAGCAGTCTGGAAAAGGCCCAGGAACAAAAATGTTATCCATGTTTAGCGGTCCGTGCCTACACGTGGTTTCACAGCAAGACAGAAATCCCAGGCTGTTCCAAAGTCTGCACTGTACTGACCAGTACCAGTTCACCCTCTCCCTGCCCTGGCAGAGCTGAATGCCTTGAAACTACTTAATCCTGTACCCTTCACCCTGGCACGCAGCTCTCCCCTGGCAGCCTCTCCCCTTGACTGACCTGACTGCGAACGTTGTGGCAGAAAGCCATGTCAGCATCCAGCTTCCCAGCGTGGAACAGGTCTGCCTGCTCCAGCTCCGAGCGCAGGGCCTTGCCTTTAACCATGTACACACTGCTGATGTAGGGAACGTTCCAGAGCCCCCTGAAACACAGCAGAGGAAAAGTGAGACTTGAAATACCGCTAAGGCAGATACTGCTGGACTTGACAGGATGACAGGCAGCACTGCAGCATCAGCCAGGCTTGCCTAAGTGAGCCAACTCAGAGCAACAGGGAGAAACCATACCAATAGAGATTGGCATTCCAGAAAAAATCACTTATATTGCCCACAGCTTTTAAGCTGCACAAATGCTAGTCCACTGTGAAAGCAATTAATTGCTATTGTATGTTTCTGCTAGGGACGTAATTAATGGCTTGAATCTCTTCCCAGAGAGATCAACATATTTTTTCCAGTGATTTAAAGTAACTGAACCAGCCAAAAGTGCATAAGCTGATTTCCAGCATTTATTGCACATAGAATGGCCTATAAAAAAGTGGGTCCATCAAGAATATGAATGAATCAACATTTCCATTTTGTGGATTTTCCATTCAAGGCTCACCTGGTATTTCCTGAAGGTTTACCTGACAGAGATTAAACAGCACTTTACAGGATTTTAAGGATCACACTAACTATAATCCCCAGGTAGAAAAACATGTAATGCGTGAGATGATTTCAGCAGTCAGCACTCTCAAACCCTTACTCTGATCATAAGAAAATCTGCCCCAAGTATGTTATTGTCTTTGCTCAGGGGAGAACATAAAGCAGCTTCCAAATGGGAACAGAGACTTCTTTTCCGTCCCTATACACAAAGACATTTGCACTCTCTGGTTCTTTGACATTAGTTTGATGATAACCAAACTGCTTGCTGCAGCAAGCTTTACATTTGAGGGATTGTATCAGTGAAAATCTCTCTTTGCATGCTCACACTCTCCTCCTTTGAACAATGTCCACATAATCTTCCGAGCGGGCGTAGTATCCATCAGGGCTCAGCGCTCCCCAGAAATTTGACCACAGCTTCTCGTGGCGGCTCACCAGGGGGGCAATCACCAGCCTGGAAGCATGAAAGGAAAAGGAATTGCAGGATAGGATGTTACCACAGGAAGAAGAGAGAAATATTTACAAACCACAGTACAGTCAGAGCTATTTCCTCCCTCACTTACAGAGTTGCTGTTTTGTTAACTCTGTTGGAATGAAATGCCACATAGGAAAGGGTAAATACAGTCCCAGTCTCCTCTCTAAATGCAACCTGCACCAGGTCTGTTAGAATCCAATTTGTTCTAGTAACTATATAAAAACAAAGCTAAGGATGATTTACATCCCCTGCCTAAAATCCAGGGATTGCAACTACAGTGAAAAAAGAAAAAGGAAACCACGTAAGAGGTGTTTGGCTAACATCCCATCTCTGGCACAGCTCTCCTGGTTCCCTACACATCTCAGGGATGTGCACTGAATTCCTCATGTGAGATGACCAGTAAGAATTGCTTAGACCAAAGAACTCACTTGTTCTGTTCAATCAGGATCCTCAGAGTCTCTGTGTTCTTCAGAACTACCTCAGCATCCACGCTGAAGTAATAGTCACAGTCAGGATCTTTCCTGCACAAATCCCTACAGCCAGAGAAAAGGAAAGTCACATACTAAACCAGAGGAAGACAAAGGACAGAGCACCAAGAATTCTTTGACTTTGTAGTCTCTTTAGAGAGACTACTCTTTACTACTCTTTAGTCTTCTGGGTGCTCACAGAAGTTTGATTTAATGTAACAACCCAGAGGGCCAGCATAGTGACAAGCACATCAGATTCAGTATCCAAAAGGAGACACAGCCAAAATCACATTTAACAAACTGTTTCCTCAGCTCAGACTGAAGAGGTTCCCATTTACAGCTGGCCCAAATCCACACCTGAGCTCAAACCTCCTGATCACAGACAGGAAGATTCTCTCCCACTAGTTCTTAGTTTTGCTACAACAGTCCTCCTCTTCAGAGATAGAGGTGCATATCCTTTGTGCTCTGTGGCTGGGTATATAGATGAGGGTGGGAGATACAGGATTATCCTTCTGTCAGACCAAAGAACCAGTGAGAACTTCGTTTCTGAAACTGGACAAAGTGAGCTGGTGTGGAAGCTGATTTTTTTTCCCAATATATAAGGGCATCAGAGTTTTTGCTAGAAAAACTGAAAGGGTGACTGAAAAAAGAAGAGCCATCTCTTGACAGGGATGATCCTCACAAAAAATAAATGTCTTAGCTTGGACATGGGCTGTCTCTGCTGGCTATCATGTATGGTGTCTTCACTTACATGCCCAGGTTACGTGCCTCAGCATTCTCCACCTCATCATCTGGTCCGATCACTTTGACAGCGAGATATTCTTTGCCATGCTCTTCTACAAAAGAGTCTACCTCCATCAAGTGATGTTCCTCCTATTCCAAAAGTAAGGAAAAACAGGTAAGATGGGCTCATCCAGGCCACTCAGCCTCCTGTTCTTGAAAATGAGTAGCAGGGCAACAGCTCTTGAGCCCACTTCCACACGTTTACAGCCAGATGGGTGTCACTGCAGATAAGTACTGTGATTACACAGCCTGGAAGTCTAGCCCAAGGTTACAAACGTGCCTAGAGTAGAGGACAAGGTGTACATTTTCCCCACATTTGCTAAGACCATCAGAAGCCAACGTCACTTACATGGTTGTGAATGAAGAGCTGGATCCGTTGCTTTGGGTAATGAAGGTTACGAAGGCGCAAGAAAAACTGGGAGAGGAAGGGGGTGGGCTGCTCGATGAAAATGCCAATCAGAATCATTGGCAATGCCTCATCCTACATTCAAGGACAACAGGAGAGAAGGGGTGAGTCATGTTTCACATCAGACACCTAACAATTGTAAGACTTGTTTTGAGAGCTTTGAATAGACCCAGCAGCCTCACCTTAAACCCCACGAGACTTCGCAGGCCTTCATCGCACACCGTGCAGCCAGTCTCAAATGTCCATATTTGAGGAATGTAGTTTCCCAGGTAGTTCAGCTGCAGCTGCAAAAGGCAATTTGCCAGATTATGCATTACAGGGCAGGGGAGTTTCTTTGTGTGCACCCCCACTGTGGGATCACATTTCAACTTTGTGTACCTTCTCTGTGAACTAAAGAATCTGAAAAGCATTAACAGCTTGAGGGTGCAATGACATGTGGGTCTTTGAGCCAAATCCATCTTGCTGCTATGGGCCTGGACTGCTTATTGTTTTCCAAATGTAAATGCACACAGGGGAAGTCAGGATATGTGGAAGTAGTAACCTGACCCATGGAGCCTAAAGGGTCACTTTGCAACAAACACAGACCAAATCTTTCTCTCAGGACAGTCCACTTACCTTGGTGGGTCCATTTCCATGGATCACCACAGGCAGAGTGTCATATAACAAGTTTCTTGCTCTCACTCGTGAGTTTTCAAACTTCAGAACTATCTCATCTGGAAATGACATTGTCATCATGTTAAAGGCTTTTATTAATAATTAGAAGCACGATGCCTCATTTATACAGAAAAACTGCTGAAAGATGAAAGTGTGGACAATGGACAACTGTGCACAAGTAGTTTAAGGGCTACAGACCAAATCTTTAAAGGAGAAAAAAATATTCAGAATGATCCTGTGAAGTAACAGGAGGATGGCTTGGAAGCTGGACAATGACTGGAAATTGGCAGAAGCCATACTGAGAGATTCTTTCAAAACTGGCATTGACAAACTGTGCAGTGAGGAGCAGCTACTGATGACAGGGACAGCTATTGATGGGAGGACTCTGACCCTTCTCACCTACGTGTTCTATGCATCTGATGTCCCTTTTTGTCACCCCTCACAAAAGTCCATCCTCCTGGCAGAGACCATCCAGGATGTTGCCTCAACACAACCACACAAAATCCTTTGGAAAAAAGGCTAACATGGATACAAGCTGCAGTCTGTCATTGATATAATTAGCACAGGAGCCAAAAACTACACTGCCATTATCACTTTTTACTTGACCAGAATAAAGATGGAAACAGAGCAAACTGAAAACAGGCAGCACTGACAGGACAGTAAGTGAATCTCTCTTGCCAGGACTAGCTAAATCCATCAGCAGGTCAGGTCAGAAGCCTGGTACAATCAGTGAGTGTTCACAGGCATATCTGGCTGCTTCTCACCTCCCATGGCATTCCAGCACAGTTCTGAAGCGGAAAGACAGGCAAGCCCTGGGCAGGGCTCTGTGTTATTACTTGCACTGGAAGTCCCTCCCAGTTCCAATCCCCAAGGCTAATGCAATCCAACATGCCCGGAGATCAAACTGGCAAGGAGGTGTGAGATGAAAAACCTGACCTGCATTCCCCCAAGTGGAGAAGGAATTGCAATGAGAGCATAGTTGGTCACAGTGGAATTGCAAACAAATCCCAGAACTTTGGCAGAGACTTTTACTAAAGCTTTTTCTGCCAGGACAGCCATTTCTGAAATACAATCCCTTCAGCCATAACTATTTCTGGTGTCAACATACAAGTTGCATTCCAAGGAGAAATGAGCTTCCTTCTTCCATCTCACCTAATGCTCCATTTAGGTTTTGGAAGATCCGGCTTCTGTGGTCTAGACTGATGTTGATACTTTCCTTGAAAAGAATTAGATAAATAACCTTAATTAGAACAAAAAGGCATCCATTCTTTACATGCAACAGACACTATGCTCAGTGAAGAAATATCCCATTCCTATAGTCATTTTGCAAACTCTTCTAACTCTGAAGCCTAAAAAATTCCCAGATAATCATATTTCATTCAAATCTGGGACAATTCACCATTTTCTAGAACAAGTTAAATACATTCTATTAGGCAAAACTATGCAAACCCCCTCTATCCCCCTTTTAAAGCTGCTGTGGGTGTGTAAAAAATATCTGCATGAATGGACTTACATACAGTCATAAACCCCACAACAACACAGGAATGCCAGATAGCAAAACCATCTGCTGTGAAAAGTTTCTGGCCTTCTATCCACAGGGCAAGTGTGACCCCAAGCATTGCTCCAGACACCAGTGTCAAACCAGAAGACAGTAAGGTGCAAGATCAGCTTCTGCAATCTTTGTTTTTATCCCCTGCTGCAAGGCACACTCTGAGTTGGACTGAAATGCAGCTCTGACTTAACAGAATTCTGTGTCCCTGCAGGCATCTGTTAAGACAGATTACTGGAAAGGACAGCAGGGTGCTAACATCCACTGTCTGAGTGCCAAGTGAGGGGAATTACTCAGCCCTTGTGTGGCACAGGGCCAGAACTGCAGATGAGAACATTAAAGGGACTGTTCATGTTTAAGCACCACTGGCCATTCTCAGATTTGGGCAACTAAAAAAGTCCAGCTGTTCTAAATTTTCTACCAGCCTTGCTGGTAAAAAATTGCAACTCTCTCTCTAATTAGTCTTATAGTAGTTTCCTATTTCAAATGTTTCCTCTTGATTTGTAAATTGCTGGTACAGTTTGAGTTCTCCATGCATTTGGTGTGTCCCCAGGGACAGATTGGCCTCTGTAATGCACATCTGGGCAGGGACAGCAGAACCAGAATGACCTGTGGGCTGGATGGTCTGCCCAGTGCACCATACAGTGCTGGAATGGCAATGCTGCTTCCAGGGTCTATTCCAGGCTTCTGTAGGGTGTTACATGGCATTTTCCTAAAAGGTACTTCAGTGCTAGGTTGGATATCTCTAAGTCAGCACTGCAATCTGCAGTTTCACATCCCTGGGGAGGAGGCTGGTGAGTTCCTCCATAATCAATGGCTTTAAACACCAGCACCTACAGATACTGGTAGGAGCCTGCAGTAAAACTTGGTTTTCAGACATCTCTCTTCCCATTCACATTTTCTGCTTAAATATAAAAAACACTAATAACAGAAAAGGGAAGTACTGGCTAGAATGCAAATTTTCAGAAACCCAGAATCTAGATACACCTACTCTTTTTTCTGGATCCAAGAAGATATTTGTATAGAAGAGCTGGTCACTGTCATCGTCCTGTCCTTTCCACTCCTCCACGAGCTTCTTCAGGTTTGGAGCATAACCAATGAAACCTGTGGGAATAAGTATGAGGAGGTGTTTCAACCCAGATGACCAAAAAGTGGAAGCACTCCTGTATACATGGTACTTTCACTCTCTCACATGAAATCTCACTACACCCTGTGTTGCTGCAGACTCATCAACTTTCAGTTTGCTTTGCCAATTCTCCCACAAGTCAAACAGGAGGAGAAAGGTGAAAGCAAGCTCTGTGTCTCACCTCCAGAACCCAGGAAGCGCTTTCCATCTCGCACCTGAGGATATTTGGCTTCCAACTTTCTGTCAGGATAGATGTAATTCTCTGCTGAGAAAACCACCTTGCTCTTGGCTTGTTTGAACTTCTTCAGCAGTTCTGTGGGGCCCGAAGCAAAGAGCACATCATAGCTAGAGAAAGAGACAGACAAAAAAGGACAAAAGGAATGGAGACAGAAAAACATGTCAGGGAGAAAAGTTTCTAGGAACAGCTAATTCTTTCGAAATTCCTTTCTTTTAGTTCTGTTTAACAGTATTACATTTTTTGTAATGCAACTAATTAAAGTGTAGTCTTGTTCGTATGCTGGGATATGAAAAGACATTGAGACTCCAGCTCAGCCTTTTCTCCCTTCACTTCTCTGGCAGACTAATTCTTGGCTCTCAGAATGTGCCTACTTCAGCTTATAAAACAAATAACTCTGGTAAGAAAGGGCTGCCTAGTTCCATAGCAATTGTCTGCTCATTCTCTGCAGACAGAGGTAGCCAACTTCCACCGTGGCAGAATCAGGTGCAACACTGTCAACTTCATGCAGGAATTGGCATCAGTCTATTGTGATCAGACCTTCCCAACTGCCACGGATACAGCTCTGAGTGATTCCCAGGAAACTGCAGAGCATTCAGGGGAAAAAAAAACCTACAGAGATCTGGACACACTTTTCAAAAGCAATTGATTTCACAGTTCATTTCTTCTCAGTGAGAACCTGTCCAAACAGCCATAAGATTCAGTTCCTGGCACATTCTTTGCAATCATTACCTGTCTATGAAAAGGATGATCAAGTCCTCTTTATCCACATACTGCTTCAGAGCTGACTTCAGCAGACGGACCTTCTGCCCACCTCCACCTGGCTGCTGGTCATCTCCACCCTGCCACTCCTCATCCAGCCCCAGCACCTGCACGGCACAGGCACAGGGTCACCCCAAACAGGCCACTTTCCCAGCAAGGCTCACAGCAAAGAACCAGAATCCACAAACTTACTGGCCCTGATAACTCCCAGTCCAAATCACAGCAAAAATAACAGCCCCAGGACAAATGGACTAGGCAGCCTTTGATCCAGTGTCTGGGCTGGACAGTCAGTGTCACAACGTAGCACAGTGACAAAGCACTCCTAGCACAAGGACAGCAGCACACCCTGTACTGTGTGTCTTGGCAGTGCAATGGAAAAGTGCCATGAGGCTCCCTTGAGCAGGAGTTATGGATCTCATCCCAAGCCAGCACTCAGAAATGACCCAGTCGTGGTACTTTTCAGCCAGTGGAGCAGGTGTGTGTCCTCTCTTTTATTTATTTTTATTTAATCACTGTGGGGCCAAGTCTTACCCATTTCACAATTTGAAATTCCCTTTGACCCACCACCATGGAAGCTGCTAGACATCACCTGGACTTTGTAGTTGAAGAACTGGGCTGATCTTCTGAACCGATGGAACCCTTCAGTCTGCTTGGTGGCAACAGTCAGAACCAGCAGTTTTTCTGCACACAGAGGAAAGCACAAGAAATACTCAATACTTGTGTTGTTTCCACAACCTGCTGTTCCACGCCTAACTTGATTGTGGGTATAAAATGAGAGCTTGTGTAAAGATACAATTTCATTGCCTGAGCTAAAAAAAGAAAATAAAATGTATTAAGTGGGTGTTTTGCCCTGCTAGTAAAAGCTACAATTCTCTTCTCTCACACAGAGTACAAAGGAAATTAAACTTGAAGATAAAAAATAGAACTACTACAAAATGCCCATTTGGAAGTCATCCATTTAATGCAGTTTGGACTTTCTGTTCCCCACAGAGCTGCTTTTTTAGTCACTCAGCATTGACTGGATGTAGGCAAAACCAAAATTAGACTAAATGTTATTATTCCCTCTCCATGGCTGCTTCAGCTTTTTACTGCATTCCTGAGGCATTTTCCAGTTTTTCATACATATTCAATGTGAATTTAATTGGGCTATAATTTTCATTTACATTCTCCTCCCAAACTCGCTTTTCATCTCCAGTCCCTTAAAAATGATAAAACTAAATCCTGAGGCCCTCTTTCAAAATTTCTCTGTGGTACCCCAGAATATGATTTTTATGTGGAAGTTCTGGTTTCCTCATTGCAATGCTGAAATGTTATACTTCACCTTAACACTTCTGCTGAAGTAGGAATTTGTATAGGCTCTGGCAACAATGCTGAAATGCAAATCTGGCCATCCGATTTCAACGTCAGAGAATACCAGGAAAAACTGAAGGCACATTTTCTTGGCCTCAGCAGGGTTATTTTGGAACAAGGATTTCTTTTGATGGATGTACCAGACACATCTCCCTCATGTACCTGTGAAACTGATATTCTGTCTGGTCTTAGAGAGGAAGGATCTAGAAGCTGGAGTTTTAGATGTACCAGGCAAAGCAGCAAAAATAAAAAGTAAGTGTAAGACTCCAAGTTAGGAAGAAAGAAGATATTCCCAAAGGAATTCCTCCAATCCTTTACCTGCATCAGAATAAGAAAGAGAAGAGAGACTGAAAACAATCAATAGGTCAGGTCTAATTGTATTTATTAGACATGATAAATAAAAGAATATCAGTCCCATATAGGTGCAGTTTTTAAGGGCAGGTTTTTAGACATCTGAAGTGCATTCCTAATCTAGCACCTCCAGCACACTCCAGTGTCTTGTGTCCAGCCCAGTCAGAGGCAGCAAACAAATGAGTAAAATATGTATGTCCTCAGGGAATATGTTAAAGCCATTAAAGTTTCTAGCTATATGATGGCACACAGAAAGCCACAGCAGCTTTATGAGAGAGCTCTGAGCTCATGGATTCTGAGGAGGTGAGGATCATATTGCCAAGGAAAGAGGGAGACAAACATGGCTTTGCCAGAGAGGAACGTAGACAACCCTCAAATTCTAGTACATGAGGGGAGAAAGCATTTGAAAATGATAAGAGAAGAAAAGAAGGAAAGAAAGAAAGGATCCTGACTGCTATGCAGTTGTTTCAGCCCAAAATCTCAGGCATCTCACATTAAATAAATCATTAATTATTTTCATGCTGCCAGCCCAAGAAAGCCACACACTGTTTATGACTTGACTGCCAGAAGTTTGCTGGACAGGATGAGCGCTAAAGGCTCACACAGAACAGGAAGCCGTGTCTTATTTCTGAGACACAAAAGTTCTCCCCATACAGTTTGTGAACTCAGAGGAGCATGAAAAACCAGCTCAAAGACCACTCTAGTCCCCAGCAGAATTCCAGGTTACAGCTTCCCTGTGGGGTGGGACAGTGAGAGACACAGCTCCGTTTCTGTTCTAAGAACTCTCTGCAGTAGCAAGTTTTCCTTCCCAGGAGACATTCCTTCAGCCCAGCACTGGAAGTTTGTGCTGAGCTATGTTGCCTCCACTCCTTCTGCTTTAACCCTTTCTTCTCCTTCACAAGGATTTTGCTGAACACTGATGCAGCTGATAGGTACTTTCAAGGACAGAGCAGTAAACCCTCTTACTTTCAGTATCACAGGCAAAATTTTCAAAACAACCTAAACAGATTGATGCTCCCCTGTTTCCCTTATCACAGTCAATTTCCATATGTAGAAATGCAGCCTGCTCTGCTCAGCTGGGCCTCCTGGGCCCAAAGGCTCCCTGGGCCACACTGACAATTAGGAATTGTATAAATACGTTTAATAGTGGCATGGCTGCAAGATACAAACACAGGGTGGTTAACAAAGCAAGCGCTGGACTCAGAACCAGGGGAGCTGGACTGTACTGCTGGTTCTGCTATGCAACAAGGAGCCAATCCTGCTATCCCTGTTCTTCCATCTGTAGAATGATAAAAGAGAACATTCACCACTTTTGTGAAGGTTTTAGAGCTCTATAGACGAAAAGGATTCTGTAAGAACAAAGCACTGGAACAGGAACCCTGATACCAAGATCACAATGAAATGATTCAGTAAACTTCTGAGTTTTTGTAAAGAATAAAAATCAGAGACCAGATGAGTTCAGTAAAAAAAAAAAAAAAAATTGAAGTTATTTACTCCTGCCATAAGTCTACAGGGAAAGCACAGCTGCAGCTGCATTTTAGGACAAGGAATGAATTTATCCCTAGGCTATGATTTGGGAAATCTTACTGTGCCACTTCCTGTTAAGATAGTGTCTAAGAAAATACCATTAATATGAGGATCAAATAGAAAAAAAAAACCTGCACAATTTAAGAGTGGATAATACAATCTCTGTATTACATTTACAGATTTTTTTTTAATTCTATCAACCACAAATAACTATGCTGAGAGCTTTTGCAGAGATCTAAAAGAACATCCAAGAGAGAAGACAGGTATCATTACTCTCACATTACTCTGGGGAAGCTGAGGCACAGGAAAGATGAGGCATTTTCTCTTTGAACCATGCCAAAAGTGATGGATTCAGAAAAAAACTAATTCCAAATCCCTCTTCCTAACCAATTTACCTCATTCTCTCTCCCAGCCCTCAGTTTTATATCTCTAGTGCACTCTAAAACCTTACTAAAACCATGGAAGATTTGGGGTGTGCAAGGAAGGCAGGATAGCACAGAGGTTCTTTGTTTTAATTATGCCACTATAGCCAAAGAACTCCCAACGCCCCCACAGATACACACTAACTGTATGAAGTAATGTACATATATAATAAATGTACTGATACCAGAATCACACTGCAAAGGGAAATATTCTATGTAACAAGATATATTTCATCCTAATTGCCGCTTCACTAATGAAGACAGAGATAATTATCCAAACTTCTTGGCAGAGTGACAGTGTATGAACCACTTTGTCAGTGCTGCTGATATTCTGAACTGCCCTAACCCTGTGTTAGAACCCTCTGCTGTTCTGCCAGCTACTCCAGAGCTTCTACCAACTGTTTACAGAGGGACAGACCGATGAGGAGTCTTAGGAGCATCCCTGATCTTGAGTCACAGTGTGGCCAGTCTGGGATCAAACGCTCTCCCCTTTACCTAATTCGTGAACCGCCTAAATTCAAAAGCCAGGGAAGGGCTGACCCAGGTGGGATGCAACCCACGGACCGAGCATCCTTCACCGGGATGAAATGATGTTGTCCCATGGAACTCCGAGCTGTGAGCTGCTCCAAGTGCCGCCCAAAGGCTCACACGCTGCCGTAGGCTCGGGCAACGCTTGGGAGCGAGACGAGGAGGCGGAGGCCAAGCAGCGGCACCCAGGGCGGCTGTGCCCGTCCATCAGCCCGACCGCCGGCTCCCCGCGCTGCCGCTGCCCCCCGAGCACCCCCTCCTTACCTTCCTGCTGCGCGGCACGGCCACCCCCCGCCCCGAGCAGCGCCAGCGCCGCCCCGAGCAGCAGCACCGCCGGAGGCACCATGGAGACGATTTCCCCCGCGGACCGCGATCCGGGAGCTGACACTGAGCGGGAGCCGTGCCGGCGGGACGGAGCGGGCGGCTCCGGAGCTGTGCCACGCACCAGCCCCGCCCGGCGGGGACGGCCGGAGGAAGCGGGAGGCGCCGGCTCCTCCTCCCGGGCTCCCCGGGCCCCGCGAGAGGCGGGCGGGCAGCGGGGCAGGGCTGGGACACGGGGCAGGGCTGCGGGGAAAGCGGGGGAACGCCGAGCGGGGAGCTCGGGGGTGATCCCGGAGCTGCAGCGGCTTGGCCCGCGGGGCACCCGCGGCCCCGGGACAGCGGGCAGTGGATGTGCAGAGGGGCAAACCCCGCTGGAGGAGGAGAGGAGACACTCTCTGGCCAGCTTCGGCTACTGGTGGGCTGCAGCTGGCTGACACTTATGGGATATTTATGGATTATAATGGATTATAATGTTATGCACAGCTCGAGAAACTGGAAGCCTTATTAAATACCTTCCTCCTACCTGTCACCTCCTGTATTTCCTTGGTGAACACAACATCTGCAGGTTTTTTTGTTTTTTCTTTTCCCTGTACTAACTGGTTTTCTCTGGCCATATACACATCTTTGAGTCTTACATTAATCTCCATGGCCTTGTGCTGGGTTTTCTTGCTGTAGCCCTGATCACTTATCCAGGCATCTTT
The DNA here is from genome assembly GCA_013397395.1 of Sinosuthora webbiana. Classification (NCBI taxonomy): domain Eukaryota; kingdom Metazoa; phylum Chordata; class Aves; order Passeriformes; family Sylviidae; genus Sinosuthora; species Sinosuthora webbiana. The sequence continues at coordinate 53,332 of VXBN01014607.1, read as the reverse complement.
TTCCATTTCATTCTGCCATTGAGAACAAAATAATCCTGTCTTAGAAATTTACACGTCTTAAAATTAACATTTGCTTTATGGTCACTTCTACACTGCAGTGAATGTAAGATTTAGACGTAGGGAAACCCTTTAGATCCTGCAGGACATGAGATGAGGAGCTACCACTGACCCAGATCCTGTGTGAGGCCTGTCAGCAAATCATCTCTTTAAGTTAACAGAAATCACAGATAGAACAGGGCTCAGGTTAAAAAACAAAACAAAACAAAACAAAACAAAAAACAAACAAACAAACAAAAACAAAAAACAAACAAAACTTTCATTTCAGATTTCTTCAGTACTTTGCAGGCCTGGACAAAGCCCATGATAAATCTGTAGCAGCTTCAACAGTTTAAGGCAGGAGCCACCACAAAATGTTCAGTCCTTCACCTTCAGACCTCAGACCGAGAGCTGCAACTCGACATGGATTTTTAAAATTGCAAGTTTCTCATTTTAATGAATTTAAATCTCTCCAGTCTGACCCAAAAGCGGTTTTGCACACTCGAAATCATGAATGCCTCTTTGTTTATGCTCCTGTACCCAGGCTGTCTCTGTTTGACAGCTTCGTGTTGTGCAGCTCTGCCAACCCAGCAGGCACATTTCCCCGGTTGGTGTGTCTGCACTGCTCTGCGCACGGGCTGCAGCCGCCTGCCTGCCTTTCTAAACAGAGCCAGCTGCCAATGCAGATGTTCCAGCGAGTACGTGCAACACGTGCTCCAGGCAGAGCAGCAACTTCCTGAAAGCTGGGAGGGTCAGAGCTCTGCTCTTACAGCAGCCTCAGAGCTGGGACAGCACCAGCCCCGCTGAAACCTGCGAGGAATGGGATCTCACCCACCGTTTGGGGTGTCACCCACAGTTTTGGGATCCCAGTGCCCTCCCCTCAAACAGCTCATTTGCAGGAATAAATTAAGAACGTGTCTCCTCCGTTTCCCTTCATTGAGCCGGTTCATTTCCTCAACCGGGTCGAGAATTTCACATTTTACTTTACCTCACAGTGTTTCTGTCTGACTTGCTTGAAACTGTGTATCTCGTTCTCTCTTTGGAGCCCTGCTGTGGATACAAAACTTTCCTGCGCACATCTAAGACACGTGAGAAAGTTTGTTCTGTTCAGGACACGGTGAGATACAGTTTAATAGAAATAACTTCCTCTCCCGCACAGTCTCTGTTGTGGGAAGCCAGTAAACTGCAACGGGAATTACGGAAAACCCCTCCAGGCCTTTTCCATCGGTGCAGTGACCCGGACAGCAGACACGGAACCTCAGCCCGGGGCAGGAGCTGCGGAGGGCACCCGCGGACACAGCAGAGGGAGCGGGGCAGGGCACGGGCGGGCCCGGGGCAGGGGCTTGGAAGCCGGGGGGTCCCGGAGCCGGCGGGGCTGGATCCCGGAGCTCTGGGAGGGGTCCCGGTAACGGGAGGGGCCCGGAGCCGGCGGGGGCGCGAGCAAAGGCGGGTCTGGAGCCGGGCGGATTGGAAGCCGGGGGATTGG
>VXBN01014607.1:0-51249 GCA_013397395.1 Sinosuthora webbiana | reverse complement strand
ACCCGGCGCTGGTGCGGCTGAGGGCGCTGGGCGGGCGCGGCGAGGCGCGGGCGGCGCTGGCGGCGCTGCGGGACGGGGCCGTGCGGAGGGTGCGCTGCGTGCAGACCGGGCCCGGCGCCGGGGACTGCGTGACGGTGCGGGAGGAGGTGGTGGCCCACCGGAGCCGCCCGCATCTCTACCTGCAGCGGATCCGCATCGCCAACCCCACCGAGCGGGTGGCCGCCTTCGAGGCCTCGGCCCCCGCCGCCGGCGCCTCCGCGCTGGGCGGGCGCTTCGCCACCAGCCTGGAGAAGGTGGAGGAGCGGCAGTTCCTGCTCTCCTCCGGCCGCCTGCTGCTGGCCGGCAGCCCCAAGGTGGTGCTGGTGGTGGTGGCTGCCAAGAAACTCGTGAGCCGGGTGCAGGTCGCGCCCAAGTCGCACTTTGACGAGACCGTGCTGTCGGTGGTGTACACCTCGGAGCCCATCGAGGTCTCCAGGCTGGAGGAGACCTTCAGCAAGCTGAAAGAGGCAGCCAAGAAAGAGATGCTGGAGGTGATGAAGATGGGGGTGGAAGATCTTTTCCAGGAGCACCAGCAGACCTGGTCTGACTTGTTCATTTCAGGTGAGGAAAGGGATGCTCAGCTTCCATGGGGTTGTTGTAGAGGGTGGCTGAAAGCTCAGTGTCCTGGTTGCTGCAAGGTCAGAGGCTCTGCTCCTCCTGATGGGTTGTGGGATAGTAAAACTGTTCCTGGTTTGGAAGCCAGCTTGCCTTACAAAGTGGAGTACACCTGACTATGTATAGGAAGTGATATAGGAACGTTTATAGTCGTTATTCTGTGTGTGCTGCTTTTCCTGGCTTCAGGAACTTCACTGATTGCCCTGCATGTCAGTTGGAAATAAAGTTGACCTTTAGTGATAGCATAAAAGACAGGTTCTGCTTGGAAGTTAAGGGCTGTTCTACAGAGATGCTTTTTCTTAAGATTTTAATGTCATACATAGAGGAGTAGCTGACCAAATAATGTAGAACTTGCTATTTTATAAAAAGATCATGTTCTTTTGACAGATCATTCTTGCAGAGTCATGATGACAGGCCTGTAATGGATTTGTATATTAAATTAGCATTGTCTTTAGTGGGAGCTTGGCTGTCAAACTCCTAAGAGGCAAGAGAGAGTTTCTTCTTAGACAAACACAAGGGAACATTTGTGTTTGTTTAGGAAAAAAAAACCACCAAACCAAAAAGAAGCCCTAATGCTCTGTAGGGTATTTATTCTAATAATCAATTTCATTTTTCATGCCTGCTACACATTGTAACACAATGAAACCGTTAATAATACAAAATAACTTTGATTCAGGTCTTTTTTCAGTGCTGATTCTTAGTTCCACCGTGTAACTTTGGTGTTTTATGGACAAAGGTTTCTTAGATGTTATAAAGAACACCTGCATGTTGAACATCAAGGTTCATGTTTGATCTCCTTTTCCTCCTAGCTAATTTGTGACTATTTTGACTTTTGCTACAGGGATTGAAATGAGAAGGATCACAGATGCACACACCCCATCCAGTGAGACTGTCAACATGACCCTGTACTACGTGCTGTCCACTGTGCCAGCCCCTCTGCTGGACCCCCTCCTGTCTGGGGAGGACAGGGAGAAAATTGAGGCCAGCCTGAACTATGCTGACCACTGCTTCAGTGGCCACGCCACCATGCACGCCCAGAACCTGTGGCCCCCCAGGCTGAGCAGCGTCCCCCAGATCCTGCAGCTCTCAGACCTGTGGAAGCTGACTCTGCAGAAACGGGGCTGCAAGGCTCTGGTGGCAGCTGGAGTGCACGGGCTCATGCAGGGGATGGTGCTCAGTTTTGGGGGTCTGCAGTTCACAGAAAACCACCTGCAGTTCCAGGCTGACCCTGACGTGCTTCACAACAGCTATTCCTTACGTGGGATCCATTACAACAAGGACTCGATCAGTTTAGCTGTTCTGCTGGATGCTGAGGGAAAGCCCTTCCTGCAGGTGTCTGTGAAGTTCCAGGAGAAGCCTGTGAGGCTGTATGCCTGCGAGGCAGGCTGCATGAATGAGCCCGTGGAGCTGACCTCGGAGCCTCGGGGTCACACCTTCCCCGTCATGGTGACCCAGCCCATCACACCACTGCTTTATATATCAACTGATCTGGTCCACCTGCAGGACCTAAGACACACACTCCACCTAAAAGCTATTCTGGCTCATGAGGAGCACATGGCCAAGCAATACCCGGGCTTACCCTTCCTGTTCTGGTTCAGCGTGGCCTCCTTAATTACTTTGTTTCACTTGTTTCTGTTCAAACTCATCTACAACGAATATTGTGGCCCGGGAGCCAAGCCACTCTTCAGGAGTAAGGTATAAGGCTGCTGCTTCTGGCTGCTGTGCACTGAGTGTTGTCAGCCTGATGTCCTGTCAGCTGTGCCTGGGCAGGTTCTGTCTTGGACTGGGATGATTTTCAGTCTCGCTTGAAACAAGCAGTCTGTGACCTCTTCTTGCAAGAAGGAGGATTAGAGCAGGGATTGGAGCAGTAGGGCTCACAGTTGTTAGAAAAGATAAACTCATTGTCTGACCATTTGTGAGGCTGCAGGTGGAGGCAAACACAGCTTTCTGTCCTTTCCCCACACATCAGTGTAGGACATTGCTTGTGTCCAGGCCAGCAATTGCAGTTGTCATGAGATGATGCTTCTTGTTGTTCAGTACCAGAAAGCATGTGAGAGAGCTGCTGTACCTGTCTGTACTGCTGTGTGGAGACCTGCACACCTGAATTTGTCACACAGGAGCACCCAAAGGCAGGCTGCTGTGCTGAGGTGAAGGTTCTGACTTGCTGGGACTCGTGGTACATGTTCATATAACAGACACTGTGAAGTCATCCATCAAACCACACTTGCCACCATCATTTTGGGAAGATGCTGAATTGGTGTTTCTCCCAGTCAGACAAAATACAAAGCTGTGTTAAGGAAAGTACTGAGTGCTTTCTACTGTGAGTTGAAGGTTCTTTCTCCAAGCTCTCATGCATCTTACCTGGGTGTAAAAAATTTCAAGTTGTATGAGTTGCCTTGGAAAACTTATTTGCTGTAAAAACTTAGCACAGAATAGACAGTAGATGGTGAGTTCTGCTCATAGTACTGGGACTTTCTGATTGTGTGTTGATAGGAAGTGGAAATGCAAGACCAGACTGGATTTGCTGTGTGAGGTAGTTGTGCTGTTCAGAGGCTTCCCTCCTGAGGGCTGAACAGAGTTAAATGTAGGTTTTGTTTTTAAAAAAAAGAGGAGATGATAGTTGAACAGAGCTGTCAGTGGAAAAGTTCTAGCTATAGATTGTACTGTTAATCCAAGTTATAAAATCAAACTCGATTTTGGATAGCTAAGGCTGAACAGAAGGTATTGAACTAAACTTGACAGCTGTTACGTATGGGATGCTTAAAGTGAGTTGGAATTTTCCCTGTCAGCTCACTGGTTTTGTCCTTTTGAGCACTGGAGATCGAGCCTGATCCCAAGCAGGTCTGAATACCTGTGATCCAATAAAAGACTGAGTGGGAGATGTTTGTAGCCAAACTAACCTAGCAGGAGGTAGGATAGAAGTGTGGATCAGACAACTGCAGTTAACAAGCCTCTGATCATGACCAGAACCTCAGTGCAGGGGGAGGAAGGGGTTAGGAGGTGATGTCAGTTATTGTGTAACAGCTGTGCCCTGACACGCCTGAAATGTGTCCTTGGGATTATGTAATTGTGTCCTTTCACTGTTGTCTATCCAGTTGCCTTTGTCATCTCCAAGACTTGCCTTCTGCCTTTTACCAAGTGACTTGTTCACCGTTGCTGCAGGTGACTGTCCCCGACACTGCCCGCTGAAGTGCCCGGAGGCGTCACAGCCACAGCCCAGGGCCGCCTGACCCCTCGTCCTCCTGGGCACTGCAGGGCACACAGCTCTGCTGCCTCGTCTTAGCTGGACCTGCTTCAAGTGAAGGTGATGCAGAACTGGATTCCAGAAACAGGGAAGAAGTGAAAGCCAGCTGAAGCTCAGAATCTGTAGCAGTAAACAGGATGGATGGTCTTGAAATAACACCGTGTTGCATTGATTGAATGGGAACATCCCCGTGTCCAAGTGAACTTAGTCTTGCTTTCAGCCTCCATTTGCACAAGACTCCTGGCAGTTTTGCAGCTGAGACCAAGGACCATTTGAAAGCAACAATCCTTTTGTGCCTTGCTATGACAGGAATCCAAGACTTGGAAGGGTTGGTGATTCAAAAGTTTATCGCAGAAGCTTGTGTAACAGATGTTTCCTTTCCCTGTAAGCTGTTCAGTTCCCTAGGAGTAATCCATTTGGTGAAAATACTTGAAGATATACTAAGTCCTTTGATATTTTTGATCTGGGTTTGTTTTTTTTTAATTTTACAGAAAAATAAAGGATGATGATTCCCTTCTGAGAGTTAACTAGAAAAGTTTAGTGTAACTTCCTTTCTGGTATACAGGTTTTAATTTATTGCTTGAGGGGAGGGGGGAGTATGTTTATTTTTTCCTCCACTTCAGTAACAGTCAATTGAAGTGTAGATATCTAAGTTCTTGTAAGAGGTTTTTCAGCCTTTATGACTGTAAAGTGCAAAATCAACTTAATGAAATTGTTTTCTGGGTATACATTGGACATGCTGATCTACAGGTTTCCTATTCTAAGCCTATTGAGACTTTGTGCATTGATTTGTTTTGGCTATGGGGAAGACATCCCACTTTCTAGCAACTTACAGGTTGTTTGGTTTTAAAATACCAAAGCTGTTGTTTCTAAATAAATATCTTTCAGTCTAATCTGATTGCTGAAGTGTGGCTGGGTCTTTTGTTGGTTTTGTCTCTGTTCTCTCCTGCATTTGCTCCACACCCTTTAGATAAGCAGAGCCTCATGTTACATCTGTCGCCAGTATTGACTGCAAATACAGTGTGGAAAATAACGTGTAAACAGCTATAAGCAATATAAGACAACTTGGAAGGCACAACAGGTGACAAAAACACACAGGGTAAAGTTCATCTCCATTTCCTTGCTCAGTGTAACCTTGCTCTGTCCTCAGGAGTGAAGGCCAAGCTTGACTTTGAAGAACACTGAAACAATCCCAGGGAGCCATCGAGCAGCAGATTAACAGCCATCCAGCAAGTAATGAATTTGTCACAGTTGGTGGTCCCAAGGAAAAACTGTGTCAGGATTTAATTCAAAATTTTCAGAGGGGTTACTGTCTGGTTTCGGATGAAAAACATCCCCCAGGAAAGCAGATTTCAGTATCTGTGACTTTTCTGCAGGCAATTCCATTTACTAATTAGTATAGCAGAGTTACTGCCCTTCAAGGGAGTAAAGACAGGGAAGCAACAGACTCCACTATAAGTTGCACACAGGTACATTGTGTATTGAAGGAGATATTTACTATTCTGCTTTAACACAGCACACCAGAAGCTCCTTTCTCACTGAAGTCCCATGAGCTGCTTAGTTTCTGTGGAACATCTGGCATGAAGGTGATAAGGAGTTCTAGGGGGTTATTTCCAAGCCACCATGGTATCAGCTGGAGGCTGAGCCATTTGATGTTCCCTGGCAGAATTGCCAGCAGCATGACACCCATGGAGTCCAAGGAAGACTGTTTAGGCCTGGAGAAGATGGATAAGCATCCATCACATAAAGCATGAATAGAACAAAAACCAAAACAGCTTTGAGAGTGTTTTACATTAAATGTATTAGGATTCCTCATGGGCATTTCCTCCATAGCAAAAGAGCTGTTTCAGAATTCCTCCATGAAGAAGGGGAAAAAGAAACAGGGTTTCTCTGTTTACAGTATGCAAGAGAGCAGAAGGTTATATTTGTGAAATGCAGAAATGCTTAAAGAACTAAACAAGATTCCATGTTTCCAAGCACACAACAAACGAAGAAAGTTAAAATAGTAACTGACCATCCGAAATTTATACTTTTAGTTGGAATTCAGTGAAAATGATAGTGGCATGGAAGTTAAACTGAGCAGCATAACATGTTGTTTAGCTTGTAAATTCAGACACTAAGAAAAGAGCCAACAAAATAATGGAAAGAAGTTTAGACTCTCAATTCTGCACTGTTAATCCTGGTTTCTGTTTTTGTCAGATAATAAATACAAGATGCCAGAACAGGGTTTGGTTGATCCAATTTGCAATTCAAAATGCAGCTTTCTCGAGTGCTATTGTCTGGGCAGGAAAATACATTCTTGAGAAGCAGACAAAACAGCAAAGCATTCTATATTTCTGCCCTCCACATGTGTGCTCCAGGCATCTTTCATCCAAAACAGTACCTTGAATATGAAACAGTGCTGAATGGCAGCTCTGGAAATCAGGGATTTTGCTGCTTGTTAATCCTGACATTAAACATTAGATTTATTTCAGCATTTTTGAACCCCTTGTTTGGTGTCTGTGTACCACACAGCTCTGCAAAACTGGCATTATGATATTTGGCATAATGCAAAACTGGCATTGTGATATTTGTTTCCATTCTAGTAAGTTTGCTCCCTATGGGTGTCCTGGCTTAGGGGATAGAGATGTTTGTTTTTCAAATAACCAGCAACGGTTTTTCAATGGTTGGTGGGTGGAAAGGTGAGAGAGGATGGAAAATTCCTGTAGTAGAAGATTAAAAGAAAAAAAGAGGCAGGGGTAAACATTGATATCTCACATGTCAGTAATGAATTAGGACACTTGTGGCAGCATCTCTGGAGGGGTGTAGCTGCCTGCTCTTGCCTGCTTTGTCCTGCGAGTGAAAGTGCTTTGCTCTTTTCCATTGACAAGCTCACAGTGTGTCACAGCACAGGTCAGCACTGCTCTGGGGTGTACACAGGCTCATTTGCAATGCTGCAGGAACCCTGTTCTCTTCCAGGGCTGTGCTGCTGATCCAACAAAGGGAAATAGGAAAGGAATGGAGGCTGACCCACCACAACATACCAGGGGATTTCTGCTTCATCACGAACAGCTGGTTCTTTGTATGGCTTGAAGTATGTTCCACATCAAAGTGATTACACTCTGGTTTATTGAAGAAGCCTGGCATGCTAAAACACATGCAACTTGATCTGGGAAAGAAGACACAGGTTTTCAGTCAGTACAATGTGGTAGATGCCATTCAGTTACACACAAAACAGAAGAAAAGCAGACCCCAGACCAAAATAAAATCCCAAGCAGTTGTAGAATTGTACAATAACTAAGTTAGGAAGGGAGCCTCTAAAGATCAACTAATCCAACTCCCCCAACACATCTGAATCTATCACTGACTGAATGTATCAGACACTTACTGCTGACATCCAACCAAGTGTTAGAATAATTAATTACACATTTTCCTCCTGTGAACACATTTGTGATGAACTTTAAAGGCAGTGGAAACACAAACAGCTGCTACAGATAATAAGCAACTAATCTGGAATTCTTTTCAACCAAGTTGTTTATATAGCCTGGATCCAAGGTCCACCAAAATGGGGATATTTTAGCAACTTATGTATATAAAGAATTATCCCACAGTGATAGAAGTTTTCCATTGGTATTGGAATAGCTCTGCATTTTAGGTGATATGGCCCAGAGATAAAGGACACTATAAAACAGCCTGGAGTTTATCCTGCAGCACCCAGGAACTGGCACCATGCTTGGAGTCCTCTTTGCTGTGTTGACTCTGGCACCTGCAGGTACGTGTCCAACCTCTGCTTTAGTTTTAAAAGAAATAGTTAATTCAAATCTAAAACCAACTTTCCTTTTCTAGACAAATTGAACATTCTGCATCAGAGCAGCAAAAAAATACAGCATAGGATGTTCATTACAAGGGTCTCTTGAAAGAGTAACTGCATGCTGTGCTATTTAATAGCGTATAGATATTTTTTTTAAACCTACTTTCAAAACACACATCCTATTTGTATGTCTTCTAGCCTTTGGCTGCGGGGTTCCTGCCTACCCACCTCTTGTGTCCAGAGTTGTTGGAGGGGAAAATGCAAGACCATACAGCTGGCCCTGGCAGGTTGGTCGTTCTGTGCTTTCCCTGGAACAATGGGGCTGTGGTATCTGTGCAGCACAACTGAACAAAACCACCTCTTAAGTTCCATTTGATGCATCTTGCCTGACATGTCTTAGGTTTTCACTCTTCCGTTCTGATCAATCCTAAAGTTTCCAGTCGTTTTAAGAAACCTCTGAATGTGCTGCACTTTGCTGGTAATGCAAGCTCTCATTTTAAGTCCAGTAGACTTGGGGTATTTAAGATATATTTTAAAAATCAAGCTTTGGATGATAGGGAAGGAGGGAAAGCTTTTCCATGGCCAGGAGTTGGAAAGTTTAAAGCCTTTCACCATCAGCAAGTTGTGTTCTGGGTGCGGGAGCAAAGCACAGTGATGAAAAATGAGTAAGAAAAAGCCTGAGCCTCACTTGGTTCCTTGTTCTCAGGCCTCCCTTCAATACAGTTCCAATGGCAAGTGGTATCACACCTGTGGAGGAACCCTCATTGCCACCAACTGGGTGCTGACAGCTGCCCACTGCATCAGGTGAGTCATGAAGATAAATCTGACCCAGGAGCAGAAAGAGGTGAATGAAAATGTATCAATGCCAGTTCTCCCTTTCTCAGTTGAAAACTCTGAGTTTCACATCGTATCTTTTGATTATAAGTTAGGAGAATGACATCTCTTTATTTTTTTAATGTAAAAGGGGGAAAACCCCCCAGTTACCTGAATTATATAGTCTTCATTTTCCATAAATAAACCACAAACATCCTTCTGTTTTCAAGTTGGTATTAAAATTCAGCTGTGTTGCCGTTTCTGTAACATAAGTGTCAGTGAGATCCGCAAATTAACTAATCAATCCACTCCCTGAAGAAATAATCACAAATATTTTGAATATACCAATCGTTTTCAGTAAACTCTTCATCTTATGTGGCAGTGTAAAAAGAAATTATCAGCTACAGCAATGTCATTTCCTCATCAAAACTATTCCCACAAAAACAACTCCATTTTGCTCTGTTAGCATATGGTTATTGTAACATTAAGTTGTAGCAAATATCATAATATGAACATGAAGGATTGGCTGCACGTTATTATTATAAATCCTAATATTACATCTGTCACACAGTTGTTTATTATTGAAGTTATTTATGGCTGTCAAAGTCCAAATTGTTATTGCGTTGAAGAATATGAGCTGAATCCTGCAAAGACTGGAGGCACGTGGAGTTTGTTAATGAAGCCTTGAGCAGGAGTTGAGAGGACAGCTTAGAGATGAAATCATTTTGAAGTCTAGAACACAATCTTTGCCCTTAGGAAAGACTGGCTCTGCTCCAGACAAACCATGCCTGTGATGAGAGATTATAGTCAAGGATATTCTTATTGAATCTCTCAGGAGTGAAAGATGCAAATGCCTGAGCAGCAGCTGCATAACTGAGTGTTCATGCTCTTCTTGTCCAGTTCTTCTCTGACATATCGAGTGTTTCTTGGAAAATACAACTTAGCAGCTGAGGAAGAAGGATCAATTGCAGTTTCTCCAGAAAAGATCATTGTTAATGAGAACTGGAATCCAAACCGTGTTGCAAATGGGTAAGCTGGTAGCAGGTATTTTTTCAATTTTTAGGTGGAGGGTACAAACCAAACTGCCTGAATCTCACCCACCTGGAGTTATGGCAACTTAAATTCATGTTTAGAGCCTCCTGTTACAGCGTCCAGTTTGTACCTTCCCCCTCAAGAGAATACAAACCACTTAACAATATTAATTTCTTATTGATTAATAATGTCTCCAGAAGCCATTTTGCATGTTCATGCTTGGGTCGGAAGCTGTTCTGTGCGATGATATCTTTTGTACAATTAAAGGAAATGAAGCATCTTATACAGCACTCTTTGAAGCCCTTCTACCAGCAGCACAGACACAGAATTTGTGATCATTAATATCCACAGGGCTGAAGGACCCCTGTGTCCTGCTGCAGGCTAAGGGCAGTAACAAAGAAATCCCCTCAGTTCCAGTCCTTGGAGGGAGTGCTAACATATGCTTGGTTTTGGTGGAAAAAACCAATAAATTATACAATCATAAATTAATAATTTATAATTTATAAATTATTATAATTAATAATCATAATTATAATTATAAAATGATATTTTCTGCCATCAGGGAAACAGGCAGTTCTGCAGGGAGTAGCCTTCCAGCCCATGAATTTCCCCATTGCTTTAGGATGCAGGAATCTTTCTGCTCGTGCACTGGCCTTTGCTCCCTCGCTTCTCTTCTGAACAGGCCAAGTGCTGTGTACCTGCTGAGTGCTCAGGCTGCTGTGCCTTAATCCATTTTTCAAACCTTCCCTTTCTCTCCCCCACGTGTGCATGTCACCGCAGGTACGACATTGCTCTGATCAAACTGTCTGAGCACGTCCCCCTGAGTGACCACATCCAGCTGGCCTGCCTGCCCCCTGCCCAGAGCCTCCTGGCCTCCAACACTGCCTGCTACGTCACTGGCTGGGGCAGACTGGCGAGTGAGTACCTGGGCATTTGCAAAAGAAAATGGAATAAAATAAACTTTCAGAAGTGCCTTCTCCTCTGAGATTGACAGTGAAGATTTATTGATGACGCTCAAGATCCCCTCAAAACTCGGTGTAGTGAGGTGGTTTATTGTATTAGGCCCCACTTCACTCACACATTATGAGTTTTCCCTTTCAAGTTTATTTTCTTTGTAACAGAGCTGGTGATGCGCCTGAGGGGCCTTTATTGAGCTTTTAGGAGCTATTGTAATGCAAATGTTAATAGTGTGCAGACAGGTGCATTTGCCAATCCCAACACACCTGCTGAATATCTGAAGACACATAAAGGAATAGATGTGAAGAAGATCTCAGAGAATTGAGCAGAGGTGTCAGCTTGGCTCAGGAGACAAATCCTTGATGGATAAGTAAATTGCAAACTCCTGAAAAAAGAGTAGCCCTTTATTTCTCTAACAATGAGACATTTTTTAATGGAATGCAAATTTTTAGTAAGTTGAGGTGTATATAAAATAATGGAACTAAGGGACATTCATACCTATAACATCTTCTCCTTTAATATAGCTCCTGTGGAGTGTTTTACCTGGATTGATAGTACCCAGGTCCCAGGAGAAACTTAGCAGAGCAGTTTTATTCTTCCTTCAGTGCCCGCTGGCACCATGACTCTGTGTTTCTGTTCTCTCTCAGCAAACGGACCCCTTCCTGACGACCTGCAGCAAGGCCTTCTGCTGGTGGTGGATTATGCAACCTGCTCCAAACCTTCCTGGTGGGGAACTACAGTGAAACCCACCATGGTTTGTGCTGGTGGGGATGGGATCATCTCCAGCTGTAACGTGAGTCCGCCCTCGGGGTTTGGGTTTAGGCAAACAGGCCTGATGGGAAGGAAAGGTTAAAAACCCCCAAGAGGAGCTGCTCACACGATAACCGTGTTCCCCTTCCTCGCAGGGGGACTCTGGGGGCCCACTGAACTGCCAAGGGGAGGATGGCAGGTGGGAAGTGCACGGCGTCGTCAGCTTCGGCTCCTCCCTTGGCTGCAACTACTACCACAAACCCTCCGTGTTCACCCGCGTCTCTGCCTACATCAGCTGGATCGAGCAGGTGAGGATGCTGCTGCAGAGCACAGACACCTGCCCCTGCTGGGGTCCTCTCACTGGGGTTTCCTCCACCTGCTCTATCACTGTTGCTTTTTATCTTTTTTCTGCCAGGGTCGGGATTAAATGCTCGAGACCGTATTTCATGTTCGGACTCAGATGTTTATTAATTCCTATCTATGTTACAGTCTCACAGACTTTGTTAGCACTTCTAGCTAACAAAGTAAAAAATGGCCTCTATATCTCTCTCTACAAGGCCTTTTAAGGATAAACTGTCCAATTAAGAAATGTCACCTAAATTATTTTTACTTTTAACCCAATAAGCAACCACCCGTGGCCCACAATGGGGACTTTTCTATCCAATTACAAAATATTACCCAGAGCCATGAAGAAGAAGAAAAAGAAGAACTGACCTCTGCCCTAAAACCTCCATCTTGCTTTATATATATATTACTATATTCTAAAACCTTAAACTCTAAATTTTCCACCCTGTGATATCACACACTTCTATTCAAACTACACACCCGCAATCCCAGCGCTGTCACTCAATTTTGGAAACCTTTTCCAAGGCCTCAGGTCAATTGCAGTGTTTTCTTGGGGGTCAGTGCCTGTCAGCACAGAAAGTCTAAAATTCTCAGTGCCCAGGGTTCCAACGTATCACTCTTGATTCAGCCCTTTCCAATTGAAAGCATTCTCCTCTGAAACAGATATCCAATTTTTTTTCCACTTATTTAGGTAAGTTTTGATAATAGGAATGCATTCTCCCTTTATCCTAGAGCTTTATTGTAGTCATAAAGATTTACTGTATATTTCAGAAGTGATTACTCAATTTTGCATTCATCAACACACTGATTGTTGCAAAAGGCAGCACATACAGCTCAAGTCTGGAATGTCAAACATCTTTTAATTTAATATAAACTTTGACTGAGAAGCAAAAATCTTATTTCAGTTATTTAAATCCTGTGACTTGGACACAAACACACACTGTTCACAAATTCCTGCATCTCATGATCTGATTTTTCATTTGTTTTACATTTTTGTAGGTTATGGCAAACAACTAATCCAACGAGAACTGGATGAGAGATGCCAGGAAGGAAAGCAGTTTGAATAATAATCATATCATAATCATGACACCTTTGATCACAAAGAACCGGGAAATGACAATTCCAATAACACAAGTATTAAACCAAACACTACTGCAATAAACAGTATTCTTTGCAAGACGAAAACAAAACGTGTGTCTCTGTCACTTCTCCCTGACTGCTGGCAAGCCCAGAGCCTGGATTTGGGGATAATGCTGGATATTTCTCCCTGTCCCTGCCAGCCTGACCTGGGCAAGGTGCGAGCCCGCTGTGCGGAGGGTGGGCAGTGGGAAGAGCATCACAACCCCCCCGGGGAGCTCGGGGGGAGGCACAGAGAGGCAGCGCAGGGCTGGGGCAGCAGCAGCACCCTGGGGCTGCCGGGGGCACCCCAGCCATGCCCGGAGGGAAGGCAGCACAGGAGCCAGCACGTCCCTGCAGGTGAGTCCCCGTGAAATGCTTGGACAGAGAGGTTTTAGCACCTGCGATCCCGGAGCCAGCAAGGGGAAGGTCAAGATCCAGCCCTGGGGGCAGAGCTGATTCCTCTAAAAAACTCTGCTCGTTTTTAAGTCCTTCAGGTGAAGAGCTCAGAGTGGTCACTGTCGCTGCCACACAAACGGGGATTTGGGGCAAAGCAAAGCAGAATCACCACGTTTAGCTCGGCACTCAGTTAAAGACCTTCTTTATGTTTCTTTTATTGTAATAGAAGATGGGCAGTATGAAATCAAGGTGGATTTTTGTTGTGTTTTTCTTCTCCCCCCGGCACACACTAGATGTTGCCAGAAGTAAAAGGAATGATTATAAATGGAGGGGAAGTGACCCAAAGGTAAGCAGTAGAGTAAGGAAAAGGTTGGATGTTCGTTGTGAGAACAGAAATGCTCAGAGATACATTTTCTAGGTTTGAAGACCCCTTTAGTTTGATATTTTGCAGATGTTAACATTTGGACTGAAAGTAAATATATTATTAAACAGAAATTGTATTAAATTAATAAGAGAAAGCATGACTGTTGATCGTCTTTGGGGACAGTATTTTTATCACTTTTCTTCTGCTTTACAACCATTGAGCACCAATCTGCCCAGCAAGAATTTGTTTTGCTTAATATCAGCCTCTGCTGAGAAATAATAGGCCTTATTGGGTTTTATTTGCCTTACTAAAAGTGTGATTTCCTTTATCTGAAAGAATAGGGGATCTGAAAAGGGCTTTTTTCAATCAGCTTTACTATGAAGAACTTTGTCCTTTATCAGTGGAAATAAGGATTGCCCAGTTATTCAGGACTCATCAGCTCCGGCATAACATCCTGAGTTTTTTTCATGAGTATTGTTGGTGTAAGATTGTAAATGATGGAATAATAGTTTTGAAAATTAAAATCATTAGAGGTCACTTTGCTGTATGGAGCATGGATGCCCATTTTGTGCAGCATGAAAGAGAGACAGAAAGGTAATCATGAAGCTCAAACAATAAAAATTGGATGAGCAAATGCTTTGGTAAAAACGGAAACAAAACAGAAATGTGATTCATTTTTCCTTCTGAAATATATTGTAAAAAACATCT
The DNA here is from genome assembly GCA_013397395.1 of Sinosuthora webbiana. NCBI lineage: Eukaryota > Metazoa > Chordata > Aves > Passeriformes > Sylviidae > Sinosuthora > Sinosuthora webbiana. The sequence goes on along the minus strand of VXBN01014607.1, from coordinate 37,077 downwards.
GAGCTAATTTGAACATACCAACAGAAATTACTCATCATATAGAAATGCCTATTAAGAACAAATTCTCCAAATCTGATTTTAAAAAATCAACAGTTCCAGTTTGTGATCACTGAAATCACTGGGGGAATTAGTAAACTATCTTTTCATGGCCTTCCTTAGGATTTGGAGAGAAGTATCACAGAGAATAAAACCTACAGCAAATGGTTTTGTTAGCTTTTTTTGTCTCACAGAAAAACTGTAGCGTTCATTCATTTTTGCAGATCAGAGTGTGTCATGGAAGCAGGCTCTTAAATACAGCTTTTCTTTTAAAATTTATGTCAGGTAGAACAAAATATAATAAAATATGTCTTTAAAAAACATCCAGATAATGCACGCTCTGTTTTTGCTTTGTTTCAGAATGCATGGGAATTGTTAAATATCACTGCTAGACCTAGCTGTGTGTTCAGGAGCTGGAAGAAACACTCCCAGGACCAGGCAAAACTGTTGTTTGTTTAATTCTCTTTTTTAGGTGCTTTCCCTCCTCCAATGCTGGTGGTAGAAAAACAGTTCAAAGGATTTTGACTGCATGCATGGTCTCCCTCTGCAGCCTCCTTGGGGCCATTTCTTTTGATTTGAGCAACAGCTGGGAAATATGGAAAAACACAGGCAAAGCCCTTCAGGAGCTTGCCTCCTGTGAAAACCTTTGGGCTGCTCACCTCGTCTCTCTCCTGCAGGAAGAAAGGCACAGCTGGCTGCTCCCAGCAGCAGACACAAGGAATGGATCATTCCACTCTCAGCTCTTGGGGAATTTAAGCTCCCTCTGCATGGCAAGTGAGGCAGAACTGTACTGTGAGAATTGCCAGTGCAAGGAGGAGAAAATCTCCGTTTGTAGATTTTACAGAACTGACTTGAGACACAAACTGAATATCTCAGGGGTTACTGAAGCCAGGCAGGTGCTGTCCAGAGCCATCTCTGAGCTGCTTGAGGGTTTCAGGAGTCCCCATGAGGACCTCAAAGACATGAGACACAATCCTGACTGGGCAGACACCGTCGCTTTTAAACTCGTCCTCCAAATCAGAGCAGCTGTGCTCAAAGCTCAGCCAGTGCCAGGACTTCTGAGCCTTCAAACCACACTGCATCAGCATTTTGTCACTCTGAGTTATGCTCTTTTCTCCTCAGAGACTGCCCATAAGTGCTGGACAGATAATGTCAATCTGTCACTTGATTCCACCCATTTTGAAGGGATCTCATTCCTGGGCTTGGGTGACTTTGTGTCCCTGGAAGCCACGCTAAGGGGGCTGCACTATGCACAGAGCTGCCTGCTGCAGGGGGGACAGGAAAAGCTGCACAAGAAATCCAAGGAAATCCTGTTCACAATAAGCCTTAAGATCAGTCTGGTGGTGGTGGCCTGTCTCATTTACCCCATTGTACTGATGTCCTTCAAGCAAATGACAGATTGGATACACAACTACGCCAGGAACCTCAAGGAAAAGACAGAGGACTTGAAAAGGGAGAGGCGCCTCGCTGAGGACCTCCTGCACCAGATGCTGCCAAAGTCTGTGGCCAAGCAGCTGAGAAAATGCCAAAAAGTTGAGGCAGAAAACTACGATCAGGTTAGAAAATGGAAAGGATGTTGCCACCAAAGGTTAAAATAACACCTACCTTGTCCCAGTTGTGAGGATCCTGGGTTTGCACCCAGAGCTGAGTGTGGGTGGAAATCCAAATATTCCCGATGGGTTTTGGAAGGAGCTGTGCAATGTGCCAGGGAGCACTTGGGCTGATGGGGAAGGAAGAAGAGCTGAGATTTCCAAATGCATCACTTTAGATGTCAAACATCCTATATTGGCAAACTCTCTTTGTGTTTAAGAGCCTACCCACAACAGGCAGCCAGCACCGTTGGATCATGAGTTCATAGGAGCAAGAAATGAGTCTCCTCCCTGTAAAACGTGAAGAATAAAAGAATTGCTGCTGCCACTGTTGAATTTAGCAGCTGTGCTGTACAGCCCTCAGCCCAAATCCTCGTGCTACAGTAACTGCAATTCTATTCTCTCTTTTTCCCTGCACACCCCCTTACTTTCAGCTGTGAAGCACAGCACTAAATGTTTGCATTTAATCTGTAGGTGTCATTATCAAAACAACAACCTGTAATTACGCAATTATAATCCACAATAGTCATGACATCAAAAGTGCTGAACCAAGGCAGAGTGAAAAGATGGCCCTTCCAGATTAATTGGTCTTAGCAAGGATGATTTGAGTTTAAACACTGACATAATTCAGACAGCACAAAGAAGAAAATTCTTTGCCAACAGCTGCCACACACATTTCTCTTCCTCATTTCTATTATTTCTTTTATAAGTTTGATCTTTCAAGTGTTTTTTTTCCTGTAAATTACTTGATCACAACAAACATCATTTGAGGAGAAACAAAACCCAGTTAATATTTTCTTATTCAACAAGAGCAGAGATTTTATTTCACCATTGTTTTGGGTACCTAGTTTTATCCCTATCACAGTTCAAATCACTTTTAAAGGAAAATGAGACCCTACTTCTACAAGAACTGTCTTGATCATTCTCACAAGATTCAAAGCATTTGACTTTCAGTCTCTCATTAGTATGAGATATTCACAGAAGTGCAGGTGATAAACTTAGGAGATAAGAATAATTTTATCTTTCAAAGCAGTAGAAAACAATTCAGAGCCAGAACTTGTTGATTTAGGATTGTATCTATTGAGCTGCAGCCTGCGCCTTAGGCTGCTGTGCTCGGGATTTCCCAAATCCCCAAACTCCCCAAAGGCTTCACTACTGTTGCCTGGAGACCTTGGCTTCATGCTCTCCTTCCCCCTGTAACAGGTGACCATCTTCTTCTCAGACATCGTGGGGTTCACAAGCATTGCTGCCTCCTGTACCCCCCTGCAAGTGGTTGAGATGCTCAACAACCTGTACATCTGCTTTGACACCAGGATCGAGTCTTACGATGTGTACAAGGTGAGTACAAAGCCACAGGAAAGGAATCTGCAAGCTGCTGAAGCCTTTCTTACTCTGTTTTCTGGTGAATATCAAATATATATATGCACTCCCCAGGCCAGGAGGCCAAAATCCATGAAATACACGTCCCCCAGAGGGACTACGCCACATTTTGGCAAGTGCTGGACAGCTGAAATAGAATTTATTCTGATTTTCTTTCCAAAGAAAAGCTCAGTGCCTGCCACTTAGTTACACGTGCCCCTTCCCATCAGGTGGAAACCATTGGGGATGCCTACATGGTGGTGAGTGGCCTGCCAGAGAGGAATGGCACCAAGCACGCCGATGAGATTGCCAAAATGTCCCTGGACCTGGTGGCAGCAGTGCGGCAGGTGGTGATCCCTCACATGCCAACGGGCAGGCTGGAGCTGCGGGCTGGGATACACACAGGTACACGGCCTGAGGTGAGGCAAGGAGAAAAAAACAACAGGGCACAGTCCAGTTGTGTGAGGAGAAAGGAATTCTGTGTTTCTGTGTGAGCTGCTGCCTCTGCCCACAGCTCAGGATAAGTGTTTCTCCTGGTTCCAGCAGGAACAGGGAGGTGCAATCACTCTTGCCTGTATCAGTGTGGAAAGGTCTGGCAAGCAATTTAATATTGGTGATATCACCACTAATTAGCTACAGCTAATCAAATTGTGACTTCTTTCACTAAGTAAATACTGTGCAGCCAAGCCCCAGATGCAGAGGGTACTCCAAATTCCCACGTTTCTCTGAGGACACAGAGTGACTGGTGCTGCCATTTGACACTGCCCTGCACTTACTTCTCACTGCTTCTCACCACTTGCTTCTTTTTGGGGTCTCTCTCTGCCTTGTGTTTTCTCAGGACCCTGTGTAGCTGGAGTTGTGGGGTACAAAATGCCTCGATACTGCCTCTTTGGGGACACTGTGAACACGGCTTCCCGCATGGAATCCACCTCAGGTAGTGAGTGCCTGGGGCAGGATCGGGGCACCCAGCCACACCCACACCTGCACTCTGCACCTCTGAGGCACTGCAGGGCAAGGAAAACTCCAAACACCCCTTCACATCACTGCAATAAGGTTTCTAGAGGAGAAGAAGCATTCTCTGGGACCATCCCAGGTCAGAGAACTAATTATCATGTACCTTAGGAAGAAGCACATCCTTGCCCTGCCATCCCCACTGTCCCTGCACATGCACCAGTTACCAAATAGGCAAGAGAAACTCTTGTGGATTGGCCTGGGCATGTAGAGTCACATCCCTTAGTGCCAAAAGAGGAGGTGGAAACACTGGGCTGATAAATGCAGGAGGGCTGGTGTGTGTTCTCTGGGATTCAGGGAATCATTAATTCCTGCTCTGCTCTGAATCCTAGCACAGAAGATCCACATCAGTTCTGCTACATATGAAGCCCTTCTCACAGATGATGCATATGAAATTGAGCTGAGAGGAGAAATTGAAGTCAAGGTAACAGTTTTTCTGTAACTTTACAACAATAAAGGCATTTAATGGGATAGGGAGGAGATGACAGATTTGGCCATCGCTCTCCTGTGAAGAGCTAGTCAACTTCTAACCATATGGCCAAGGTTCTTTTGCTAATTCAGTTGGAAGTGGCTACACATAACTCCTCAAAGCTGATGAAAAAGTGTTCTGTGTGCTTTGAAACATGGCTGCTATGTCTGTACCTGCATGGAACCACATAAATATGGCCCAAAGTGTAAGGATTCCATCAAACAGATGTGGGTTTAAGGCTGAATTTAAACCCTTAGCAACACTGTCAGTGGCCAGCAAGGCAGTGACCTCTGAATGGAAAAGATTATTGGCACCCAAACTGCACATAAATTATAATTCTCTCCCTGATCAGCAGCCACTTATGAGAGAAGGAGAGATAAATGCAGGACAGGGAGTAGCTCTGGCCACAGTGATCCCTGCTCTGCATCATATCCCATGAAAACAGCTGTTTTCTGCTCCCTCCTTTTCTTGTCCAGGGCAAAGGGAAAATGAAAACCTACTGGCTCCTTGGAAACAAGAACTACAGTGTTCAAAATGACAGCCTGGTGTGTCACTGGAATCCAGCAATCTCCAAGAAAAAAAAGATGGAAAGCAGCCAGGGATCAGTCCAAGTAAGGAGGTGAACATCTGGCTGGGGGAGCCTTCCTAGATAGGGAGGAATTCACTACAGACTGGGACATGTGGAAATTGCATCTTTGCCCTGGAAGCAGAGGGCTCTGCTGTGAGCAAAACAGCTCCAATGTGTGTTTGTCTCTGTCTACAGGCTGGAGTGGGAGCAGCTCCAGCTGCACGGAGCCCTGCCGTGTCCTGGGATGAGCTGAGCCCAGACAGTCACCCTCAAAGGGGTTCCAGAGCAGACTGGAGCCCTGAGAGTGTCGCCCATGGAGTGAGCCAAAAGCAGAGGAATGGCTTTCAGCACGGCTCCCAACACAGCCTCCAGGGGAACCTCCCTTCTCTGGGCTCACCTGCTTTGGGGGAACGTGACAATGGTGTCAATTTAGAACACAGGTCACATGGTACTAAAACATCATGGAATAATGAGCTTCTTCCAGGTTTTGTGGATGAGATGTGACAGTACTAGAAATGACTACACTGTCCCAGGCACACGCAGCTCCTTTAAATAACATTCTCTTTTTCCTCCTAGGCACAATTGGTATTTATAGCTAGCATGTTAATGTGGGAACCTAAAACACCAGTAGAAATTTAGGAAGGTGTCTCAAAACAAGGAGAAGCTACAAAAGTGCAGGTGGGGTTCCACCAGGAGCATGAACTGGCTGGTAAAAGATGTACAGCAGGGTTACTCCTTCACTTCACTAAAGCCGTTCTAGATTTATGCCTGTAGGTGACACAGAATGCAGCCACCAAGGTCCAGAATGGGGAGGGTGCTTTGAGACCCTGACACATTACAGCAAGCTGCTTATTTCAAGCTGGCCTTTACAGGTCCCCAGGGAACCATAGCTTGAAAAACGTGTAACTTTAGATAGTAGGAGAGGGAGTAGTAAAATCCTGATGGAGAAGGTAATAACGTTTTGGTTATTGTTTCAGAGATACAAATGAAGTGAGGACAACACTGAATTGCTTCTAGTAAGTTTCTGTAGCACTTTGTCTTTCCAGCTCCTCTCCCCTACTGGGGAATCTCCTCTCCATACAGGTATTTTTGCCATTATCAGCCTCCTGGGGGCTTGGTCATGAGGCAAAGATGCAGTCCAGCTCTGTGGAAAATGTAAGAAAGACAAACTACTTCTCCCATCAAATGAAATCTGCTGTTCTTTCCTTGTTGGAGGAAGAGTCTGCAGTGATGAGCAGTAAATTCCTCTTCTATGTATGACTCAGAGAAATCAAAGCAAACAGAATCACTTCCTCGTGCTGGCAGTTAGTAACTCTGTACAGAGTTCAATTAACTTGCAAGAGAGCTGCACATCTAATTAACCCCATCCTGCCTGCTGCCTTCTTTCAGCAATTGGATGAAGAGGGAACAGGAGCACAAGTGTGGGGGGTAGGGTTTGGTCTGTCTCTTCTCCCAGGTGAGAGGTTCATGTAGAGCATAAGACAGATTTAGTAGATTAAAGTTCTTTCTAAAGGAGGCAAGGAAGTGCTTAATGGCTGCAAAAGGCAACACAAATGAAGGTGTGAACTTAAAAGGAAGTTTAAGTTTGAAAATTGAAAAGCTGCAATTCATCTTGGTTTTTAATAATTTCTTTTTTCCTAAAATAAAGTAGCTTTATGAGTTTCAAAGGAAGCTGGTAGAGTACCCCTTTGTCATTCAATTGACTGTTATAAGAGCAACTGAAAAAGCTTGTGCAAGTTGCTCCTTGTAGAGTCAAAGCCAAACTCCTTGCAGAGTCAAAGTCAAGAGCTGTTTCTTTTAAGTCAGGTCAGAGAAAGTCACTGCAGGAGTCTGTGTGTGGTCCAAGTTTAGCCTGAAGTAGGATTGCTGAAGGTCAGCTGAAGAACTGTTTTGTTTTGTAAATAAGTAAATAAAATTGGAGGCTGAAGTCCTCCTGATAAATGTAACATGCATATTTCTACCTGAGAAAGAACGAAACAGTGAACTAACTCCAGCATTGGTGTTTATGAATCAAGATCAGGTGTTATTCTGAAAACATATTTACCAGTTCAAGCAAGAAATATTTCAGGCAAATTCAGTTCAGGCAGGACTTTGCATCACTGGCCATAACAGTCACTCCACGCTTACAACTTATTAAATCTTCCATATAAGGTACTTTGCTAATCTCAAGTACAACTTTCCCTCTCACCTCCCCAAATCTCAGAACCTGTCCACATGGAATATTTACATGGGTGCAAATACAATTTCATTTAAAAGATATCTGCAAGCATGTGATTCAGATTTTTCTATTAAGGCAGCTTGGAAGTTGTTCCAATACCTTCGCATCAAAGAAAACAAAGATAAATCACATTACAGCATGCTGCATCCTGGAAAGGCACTTCCAAAACAAACAAACAAACAAACAGCAACAAAAATCCCTCTTTTTAAAGTCAGTCTCTTGAATCCAGGGGGATGGTGGCTCGGTGCATTTTTAAGATGCCTGATGATGATATTACTGGAGATGTATGGAACATGCACAGGTGTGCTCACATGGATTTAAACACACAATCCCCTGTACTCAAATATATATAAACCAAGGCTGATGTCCAGTATTGACACTGAAAGGCTGGAATCTTTTCATCTGGTTCCTGTCAGTGCTCAGCAAGTGGGATCAAATGTGGAAGGAAAAAAAAGCAAAAAAAACCAAAACAGGAAAAGGAGAGACAGAAATAAATGTGGTTGAACAGCCACGACTTTCAGCTCAGTGAGGGAAAATGTCTCAGGTGCACAAATCCCTTCAGAGCCAGGCATGAAAGGAACCCCACGGGGAGAGGGACAGCTGGGTACTGTGGGCAGCTCAGAGACACATGCTGTCTCTAATTGTTATGAAAATCCTGGGTCAAGATCAGAAGCAAATTATTTGCATGGAAAATTAAGCCTGTTCTGATCCTCATCTCTTCAGAGGCTTCAGTGTGGATTTTTAAATTAGGAAAAATGTGTGTGCTCGATAGACAGCAATTAGTGTTTATTAACAAAACATGCTTTGGTTCAACTCTGAGCAGTCCCTTTCCCTTCCTCAAGGAAGAAGAAAGGGATGTGCTCCTTGCTATGCATGAGGCTGATGCTTTGATGTGGTGGCTTGGTTCACAAAGATTTTTGTGGGTTTTATGCCTAACATACAGCAAGGCTTGGACTGGATGAAGGTTGAGGCTGCACCAGGTTGCCTGGCTTAACTCTAGGACTGACTTTGGCACCATGAAACATTTTCTGGACTGAAAACCTTGCTCTGGATCAGGCTGACTCAAAGTCTCAGGTTTATTATGGGGGTTTTCAACCTAGCCAAAGGCACAGGGATACACCTTCAACTAGAGCAATCCTGCAGGGATAAAAGCGTCCAGGTCTGACACACAAAGACGGTTTGGTTACACTTCATTTCCATAAAGATCAGACGGGCTTTTTTAGCCATACTGCTGAGACACATAACAAACAAAGCCTGGGGAATGACCTGCCCGGCTCTGCTGGCCAGATGTGGAAACAGCACAGCTGGATCCTGGCGAGGACACAAACAGGATTTCCCAAAGCCGCCAGGTGACGCTGCGGGCCCGGGCACGGCGGCGCTGCCGGCCCTGCTGGGACCGCGGGACAGCCGGGACCGCGGGACAGCCGGGACTGCGGGGACAGCCGGGGAAAGGGGAAAGGGAAAAGGGAAAGGGAAAAGGGAAAGGGGAGCTGGGACTGCAGGCACAGACACGGGAAAGAGAAAAGGAGAAGGGGAAAGGGGAGTCGGGACTGCAGGCACAGACACGGAGAAAGAGAAAAGGGAAAACAGAAAGGGAAAAGCGAAAGCCAGGACTGTGGGCTCTCTATTCCATCAGGTTCTTGNGAAAAGGAGAAGGGGAAAGGGGAGTCGGGACTGCAGGCACAGACACGGAGAAAGAGAAAAGGGAAAACAGAAAGGGAAAAGCGAAAGCCAGGACTGTGGGCTCTCTATTCCATCAGGTTCTTGTAGACAGATGATTATAAAATAAACTTATTTTGCTAATTTTCTGAAGAAAAAAAAAATCTAAATAATGTCCAGAGTTATAAGGAAAAGAAAACATTTTAAATACTTTTGAATAGTTAAAATCATAAGGAAAAAAAATTTACATTACAATGGAAAAATTATATCCACCCTATTTAATGAAATGGCTGTGGTCAGAAGCAATCTCTGTAAAATGTCTGACATAACCTCACTGCTCAGGGCAAAGTCAACACATGTGTGGTTTGGGTTTGAAAATATATGACATCTCTCTGGCACCCTTCCTCATCAGATATTTAAACAAATAATATCCATATCACATCACACACACACAGAGCCACGGAAAGGGAAAGGGCCCTGGGAGAGCCAGGACTGAGCCAGAGCCTGGTAAAGGAGATGGAAACATCACTGAGCCATCATAGCATTTTCCTCTCAAGATGAAGGACAGAGAAGCTACAAGGCCAAAACAAATCTTTGTGGACAAGGCATAAAAGGGAATGTGCCCTTGAAACCAGAGAGTGTGGAAAAGGAGAGGAAGATTGATAACATGAAGTAGAAAACAGCATTTGCATTTTCTGGAGTATTTGTCAGCTTCCAGCTGGTCCTTATCCCCAAACCCACTAGTAAGTTACCCAACCTGTGGGCTCTGCACTGCTTCTCAGGGTGTTAAGAAGTTGACTAATAAAACGTGTCAAAATGAGAGGAGGGTGGGAAGCTGGAAACAAAACTAGCTCATTGAAGACAAAATTCTTGCCAGTGACATTTCAAAGATCCTGTATGATCCTGCTAGAGAGGAGAGCAAATGCTATGCCAGCCTGTGCACGAGTTGGGGTGATTCAGTTGCCCACCCAGGGTGGATAAGTCCTGTCCCCCAAGTCCCTTCTGTCCTTCTACCATCACCCTGGTGTGCCCCCAGCTCCTGCTGGGATGCTCAGCACATGAAGCCCTTGAAGTTACCACATTTGTTCTCATCCACAGCTGGGCCCAGACCCCCAGAGTATCCAGTAACACCAACCACTTTTGATTCACCTAATGTGAGCCAGCACAGTTTTAGTCCCCAGCTGAAGGGGAGCAGGCTGGGCAGCTGCTGTGGCCAACAGCCTCCCTCCCTGCAGGGGCTGAGCCACCTCACAGCGATCCTGGCAAAGCCCTGGGGATCAGCCCCGAGGCTGCTGCTCTTTGCTTGAAGTTCTGCTCAGAAAAGGGCCCATGGACAAGACAGGCTGGGATCTGGTGAGATCCCCAGGGACTTTTTGCCTTTTTCTATTTATCCTTTAAGCACTGGAGACTGCAAGGAGTCCATTACCTGATCAGCTGACCTCCAGGTACAAGCAGTTGCTTAATTACCAGGTCTAAAGGAACATAAGGGATCTGTGTGTCACTCCCAAGAAGGCAATATACAGACATCAGCTGCCTGAAAACACATTTTCCTTTCCTGTTTAGAGGGCTCTTTAAAGATGTGGCTTTTTACACTCTGCTAATTAAAAACAGCAGTTCAGGCTTGCATTGATCATTTGGTACAAGAGCTCACATTCACCTCCATGGAAAGTGCAAAAAGCAGGAGCAGCAGTCTCCAGTGATTTTGTGGAGTTTGTGCTCCTTGTCCTCATCTCACAGTAATTCATGTTTCTCCTGTGTTTTTTACTTGTTCTCAAAGCAGGTCACTGCTGCATGCGCCCTTCAAGGACAGCACAGCCAGTGAGGAACTGACATCAACTGGGATCAGAACTAGTTTATTGACTCCTAGTCCAGGGCTCACCCCCAAAAAAAGAAAGGATCATGATTAGAGCAATTGTTCAAGGCACACCACAGAGGACACACTAAGCCCATTTATTGCACTTTTCAATGTCATATCTGGCTGCAGCCAATCCAGAAAACAAGTTCTTTCTATTGCAACGTCCTTGAAATACAGGACAACTCATTCAGATTGGATCAGATCCATGCAGCTTTGTGATGTGCATCACCTGAGTGTGCGTCTGTGGAACATTCCTGTCCCCACAGCTCAGTACGGGTCTAACAGTGACAGCAGCTTCTGGCACAGGCTCCTGCTCCTTCCTAGGGCTCACAGGACTTAGCTCTTGGAGCCTACAAATGAGATATTTTGTTTTTATACTCTCAAGTACATGCACAAGGCAGGGGAGAGAGTGAGAACTTATTTCAGGAAGGTGTTTGTGGCAGGCGGGTTAAAATTAGACCGTTTGCTCCTAAAATGACTGTGTCGAACGACAAGCACTTGGCAAGAGGCTCTCCAGTGGGGAATGTGACACAGGAAGCGCCTACACGGCGTTTGGCAGTGATGTCACCTGGCTGCTGCAGGGAAGGCTCCTGGGAAGCTCAGGGATGGAGCACTGGAACTTGTTCAAGGCACTCGGTATCTGCGGGCAGTGAGTGCAGAGCAGGGCACAGGGCAGACGTGTCGACAGGACCCTCGGCCCGGCGCTCTCAGATAACGGGGTCTGGAGCCAGGACACTGAGCTGGTATTCTTGCACTATTCGTGAGGGCCTCTTCAGCAAAGTATCAGCCTCCTCTTCCTGTCATGCCCCCCTCCTCTCGCTGCTCCAGGAATTCCTGCCTTCTGAGCCTTCTGCCTTCCACACGTGGCTCAGCAGCACTTTGTGCTTCACAGCTCAGGCTGGCGGGATCCTTAGGGAACAAATTGGTGGGCACTGGGCCTAGAAAAGCTCAGCCTGGAGGATTGGGATGTTTCCTTTCCTCAGTGAAGGTATTTGCTTTGAAGCCAAGCTAAGGAGGACCAGATCAAGCTCTCAGACCTGCACAAGCAGAGATCTGTTCTGAGGTTTAAAGTACAATGGTATAGTGATTAGGGATGTGCAAAAAATAGCTCAGGAAAGCCACACAGTGTTACAGTGGGGGAGAATGAAAGTTTTAAATGCAGACTCTCTCTTCCAGTAGAAACTTTCTGCTCATGAGGCAATTACTGAGTACCTGCAAAAGCTCTCATTCGTTCTTGCCTCTGTGACTGTAAAGATGCACAGAAAACAACCTCACCTTGTGCCACAGGGGTGCACCACACACACATTTTTGCAGGGGACAAATACAAACAGTTGCTTAGACTGCAGACCAGATCATCAAAGTGATGCACATTTCCACTTCTCAAAGCAGTACTTAAACCCTTGGGTCAATCCTTGGCATACAAATGTAATTGGATGCCCCCCCATACAATTACAGAATAAAAGACTTAAAGCAGCTCAGTCTTAGTTTATCATCCTGCTCTCAATACTTGATACAAGGAGGGAGATGAACAGAGTGAAATGTGCTCTAGGAATATAGAGAACAGAGTAGCTACAAAACCAGCAGCAAGAGAACATGAGACCTATCTGGAAGTCAGGTCTGTTTGAACTTTAATGAAGGTTTCCTGTGCTGAGGGCAAAATGAGTCCAAATGACCCAAAGGTTCATCTTGGCTCTGACTTCAGTGATCAACCTATGGAACCTTGGACCAAAAAAAGCCCTCAGCTTTGTAACCCACTGAGTAAGACCTCACAGATAATTTAGCTTATAAACCTCCCTGACTCCCTTTTTAAATTTTTTTTTTTTAACTGACTAATCTTTTGGTTTACATCAGTTAAAAATAGTTAAAACTATTCAGTTTATGAACCAATGTTTATAATGATTCATTTTTGCAAAACACTATTAAATCTTCTAGAAAATAAAGATGGCTGTTTTTCTCCTATTGCTACCTTCCTTCCCTTCCACCCCCAAAAAAGCCATAGCCATTAATATATGTGTCTTTTCTCACTGGTAGTTTTGAAGTATCTGGAGGGGAATTACTGTTGTAGCTGTGTTTGGATGTTGGGACCCAGAATTCATTTTAAGCCTCCTGACATTAAATAAAGGTCAGATTTGGAGCAGTCTAGCTATTCAGGCCCATATTCCCTTTACTCCTCACTGTGTGAGAGCAGCTCTGCTTTATTAGAGTGTCATCTAGAGGATTTGCACCCTGATTCACCTCTGCCTCTCACAAACCATCTCTCTGCACTAACATATCATCATGTGCTAAAGTGTGAAAGATCTCTTTGTCCTATTAGACTTGTCAGGTGCATCTGACCTATCTAGGCTAAAGAATGTTCATTCTTCCCATGGCCAATATTTTAGGCCTTCTCGGTCATTTCCTGTTCTGCTCTGGGCTGAGAGATGATGTCATGGCTCACAATGGTCTTCACACTTCAACACCACGCCAAAAATGTGCTGTTATCCTCTGGGAGGTGACAGGGTAAAACAAATCCTCTTGGTCAAACAACACAGAAGTTATGTGAAGAATCTCCAGTGGGAAAGGGATGCTAAAAACATTTTTTGCCTCTGAGGTTCTGTGGCCTCTGTCTGTGCAACCCATACTGATGTGTTGGTTTTAACCACACAGGGCATTTAAAGCATAGGCAACTGTTCATGAGGCAGTTTTTTTTTCAAAGATGGGTTTTGAGGGCCCTTTGAAGAGTTCTCCCATGTTTCAGAAAGCACTGAAGCACTGTTTTCTATAAAAGGCAGATTGTGTGGCTGTATTCTTACCCCACCTTTCCATTACTGCCTATTCTTGCATAGCTTTCCCATCCAACTTTAAAAGCAGAGCAGACAGAGCCCAGCCTTGAGGGACAGAGTGAATGGATACACAGAATAAATTGCTCCCATGGTGAGGAAGTTCAGAGAGACAAGAGATCCAACTTAGACTTGGACATTCTACTCTCTGCAGAGGGGCACAGCAATGTTACCTGTGGTATTCAAGTTCTGGCCTGATTGCTCCACTGAGTACAAACAAACTGTAAAAATCCTACTTGCTGACTGGCACACATGAAGCTGACTGTGCTCACTGGGAGCTGTAAGCCAATGGTTTTATTTGTGCAATGAGCCAAAGCCCTCCCTGCATCAATAGAGCTGTAACATTTATAACAGTAGAGATTTTAGTCCCATATAGGCTGAAAATATTTCAGAGTTTGGGCTGAAACACTTCAAGAGAGGGAGAGAGAACTACAGCTGTACCTGTGCAGCTGATCAACAAGCAACCAGTTTCTTGACTTACAGTCATATTAACTGAAGCAGCAACCTCAATTCTCCAATGACTCGGTGAACAGAGAACCTTGGTGAAAAGTTCTGCTCGTTTTCTCCATCCATATAAGTCCATTGGAAGTGTGGGAATGACACACTTGGCCATTACAAAGGAGCACTTTTGTGAGCTGAAGCTGACACCACAGGTGTGGGTGGAAGCCTTTGAACCTGTCCTCATCCTGAAGGACCCATTTAAACTCTGAGTTTTGCAGTGATTAAACTGTTTTGATTGCAGGAATGATTCTTTTGCCCATTGGCACAGCCACAAAGGCTTCAGTTTTCTAGCGGCATTCAGTTGCTTAACACAAGTGTCTTTTGTCCCCGTAAATTAATTTAATGAATTTCTCTAATTCCAGAAAACTCTGCCAGCCCATAGACACTGAACAATTGACTCCAAATTAACTTTTACAGAGTGAGACAATAAGTAATTTGGGAGAAATCATTGCTTTCCTCAGCATCCACAGGAAGATTTAACTGCCTGCCTGTGATTCTCTGTTGTTTCAGAGAATGCATTTGGTGTTTGCACCCACATGGGGAGCAGCCGTGGCACTGTACACCCCCCAGCTCACACCTGGCATACACTGCTCCACCCATTCCTCTTTTATCCACACAGTGCATCCCAAGGGAAAGGGCTTGAGTCCAAAGTTGTGGGTGACAATCCTTGGTGACAAATCTCTTCCATGCCACGGTATTCCCTCTAACCAGCTCAATGTCACCACAAGGGCACAGGGAGCTGTGCAGCCCCTGGGGACAGCAGCACAGGGCCTGATCCCCCAGTGTTGAGGCTTTGCAGCAAGTGACTGGTGGGAATGGCAGGACCATGGGGTGCCTGGTGTGACAGGGGAGGTGTGAATGTGGTGCTGACAGCGGGCTTTATCTCAAGCATGAACACAGCCTCCAGCCCTGCAGCCTGAGCACCTTATCACAGCCTTAGGAGTGTTAGTTTTTGAAAGGCTGCTCGCCAATCAGGCTGTGCTGAGAAGCAACAGCTAAAATATCCTGCCCCTCTGGCCCACAGCCACGCCACCCTCCACCACAAAAGGCTTCAGCTATTTCCAGAAGCTTGGCAATCACAGTGAGTATTTTCTGGGAAAACAAAGAAGGGTTGTCAAATCAAGAACAGCGGGTGATAAGAGGCACCACGGCCACACCGAGTTCCTTTTCTAAGCCTTGGGTGAAGCTGCATCCTCCCCACTGCAGCTCACCCACCCAAGGCAAGAAGGTGCCCTCTGTTCACAGGCAGCCTAATGTGCATCCACTGCAAAATTCCAGGATGGCCATCCTGGCACAACCAACTGCTGCAGTGCTCAACATGAAGGATCTGCCTTCTAATCACAATAAGCAAGAGTGGGTACATGCAATGTGCAGTTGTACCTGAGCTGGTGAGAAGGATTGGTGAAAAGGACCATAAATTAGCAGGAAGAAGAAGAATACATGCATAGATCCCAGACAAAAATCAGGGTAGTTTACCTCCCTGTGTTTCTCAAAACACAGGGACTGACCTACACCACTCCCTAGTCAGGCACATTCCACAAATCTGAGATATGTCAAAACTAATGGACAATTGGGATCCTGCTCTGGGAGTACAAAATCGAGGTTATGTACAGTGCCACTCTCACAGGCTGAACAAAATCTGCTGAGGGTTTTGTGGAGGACAGGCTTTATGTAATGATCACACTTTTAGTTAGTTAGGTTATTTTTAGGTTCATCACCAGTCTGTTGGGGGAGGGAGAAGGGAAGTAAACAACCACTGCAACTTCTAGGACAGGTGCCATTTCATTCCTGTAGCTGTTTGGCCATTTCTAGAAATGGCTTCACCTTCTGCATGCTCCACACTGACAAATGGCATGCAGCAATAAATAGCACAATGGGATGGTGTGACCTCTTGCCCCTTGATTTGGCTGCTGGTCGAGAAAACCTTGATCAATGGGCACTGGTGACACTGTTCCCAGCTATGCCAGGATGAGCTGAGTTGCAAAGGAAAACCTGGCAAGTGTTATCCCAGACAAAATGCTCAAGAAATATCCTCCCCACCTCCATGTCTTCTTACACAAACTTACATTCTGAAAAGTCCACGATGAGAGTCCAGATCAACATATCTAATGTTGAACTAAACTCAACCATCCGCGTGACACCCAAACTTTTAAATATCAGCACAACTATTCACATACCACACACATACCAAGGGTCTTCCCAAGACACGACCACTCACACACACTTCTATGGCTAAACCCCAAAAAAGACACACTCAGAGCCTTGTTGTAATGCATGCACCATGTTTTTTCACTATGAAGTAATCATTTAATAGAAACTTCTCAATGTCTGGTCTATTTTCTCCGTTTTTAGCAGAAGTTGCTCTTGGACTTGAGGCACATTCTCCACTCACCAGGAGAGGTCACCACACACCTCAATAACCAAATGAAGAGCCCAGATGGGATTTCACAGGAGGGACCTTCTAGCTGGGCCGGGTAAATGTCCCAGCTCAAAACAGCTGGGGATATGTCATGTCCATGGTGCCCACAAAGGGTTCTCTGCCTCTCTCCTGTCAGGAGTTAGGAAGTGCAGACTAACACCACGACTTCCCTGCCTGCAGCTGCTCCCACTGAAAGCCCAGCCTTTCTAACATGTAGACAAATTAGACCTCAGTCCAAACACCAATGGTGTCTCATAAAACACAGAGAATGAAAAACATGGATTCTGAGCAGTTTAGTGCAAGATCTGCCTACGAATTCCTGAGACACAACTTAAAGATCACGGGGAAGCAAGAATGGCTGCCACAGACCTAAAAAGACCTACCACAGTTAATCCATGTTTTGGCTGGAGTGTGAATATCTATTTGTCTATGTAGACATCCCCAGCTTTCTAAAACAAGATGAACAGATGCTGTTCATTTTGCTAGAGGTGAATCTTAGCCAAAAAAAGGAGTTTCAGGTGAGGATTTGTGGAACATGAGTACTTCTTTAGGCCTCTGCCTCTCACCAGGCTCTTGTGCCATGGCTCTGCATTCCTCAGCTTGTTTCCTGTTTGTTTGAGGATTCATGTTAGGCTCTCCCCTCTGTCACTGCAGCTTCCCTGTTGGGCTTCATTAGCATCAGAGGAATGTGATAAATGTGCCTAACAAACCTAAAATTAAAAATTTGAGATCAAAACCCAGTGCTCCAGAACCGCAGACAACCTGCTACTAAACGCCAGCCTGCTGCCCTCCTTGTCCTCAGGTAGCCTTGGCCACTTCTTTTGCCAAATCCCCTCTTCATCTATTCAAACAGATCAGTGAGCATTAATTAGTGAGCATGGAACAGATCAAAGGCAAATATACCCTTGGCAGCACAGGGCAGAGCAGTGCCAGCACTGACTCTGTCCCCTGACTGCCTTTAGTGTCCCTCAGAAAGTTCTGCAGGACAGGAAGAGGAGACAGGACAGTGTGCAGTGACCCTGTGGGATGACCAGCCCACAAGGGAAGCTCCTTCTGAGTTACCTGACAGTGAAGGCTTGGTTTATTGCCCGTGGATGGGCTGTCTCAGACACCAGGAGATCCCAGCTCCTCCCAGTCCCAGCCCTCCCTAGGGCAGGGACTGAATTCTCCTCTGGATTGTGCTGGAGCAGGTGCAGCCAGGACATGGCAGCTGCACCCTGGGCACAGCTCAGTCTCTGTGCTCAGCCCCTTCTCAGGATGGAGAACTGCTGCTGCTGCAGATCCCCAGGGTCCCCTCCTGCAGCTGGGCCCTGCTGTCCCCCCATCACAGGGCAGGGAAGTGCCAGAAGAGCCAAAAGAGCTCCTGCAGCTGGGCACTGAGGGGCCAGGCCTGGGCTCGTGTGCACTGAGCTGCACAGCCCAGTCCAGCTCACTCAGGGGAGGGGGACACCAGGGAAATGCTTGGAGATTCCAGCTAAATGTCAATGTCTCAGTGAGGGGCCCCCAGTGCCAGCTTCCCCCACAGACTCAGTGATCCCACTGTGATGAAAGCGCTGCAGAAACATCACTGCCCTTTCAGCCAGCCAGGGAATGTTGGCCTGAGCAGCTGGGAAGGAGAGGGAGGCTAAAGGGGTCACTGAGCTGGGAAGGAGAAAGGTGAGTTACTGCAGCAGTGCTCCAATGATGCCTTACCTAAGCCTAGCTGATGTGGTATCAGCTTCAGAGCTCGGCTTCCTCCCAAGATGAGGCAGGTATATCCCCAGAGGAATGGTTTGTCCTAATCTTGCTCCTTAATCAGATTTCTGATGATACAGGATAAATATCTCAGGAAGAGAGGAAACAATTCCTTGTTGGACATGAGCAACACACATCAACCTGCTGCCTTCTCGATACTTCCACCCTATATGAAGGACTTGCCATACAAAGGAACACTTCAAAAAGAGACACAAAACTACTTCCTACCTCCAAAGTATTTTCTACTGTCCCCAGGGGTCCCTCCCTTCTTGTAGGCTGACATTTGTGCTGAACTCTCTGCCTTAGCTGCACCACCTCAATGATAAATCTATGAATATTCAGATACTGAGTTTGATGCTTCGTCTGAGCCCTGAGAAGATCTGGAATGTAAAGCAGAGACATTTGCTGGATGGCTTTCTGTTTCTAACTGCTTCCCACTGCACCAAATCCGATGTGAACCCAGCTGTGGGCTACCTGGACTGAAGCTGCCCTTGCTGTCTGGGTTATGCAGCACTCTCTGAAATACAATCACATGGACTGTCATTGTTTGGGGAGATGGAGAATCCTTCTGTTGTGCTTATGGACAGCATCCAGCTGCAATGCATTAGGATGAGAGGCAATGACACAAATGGCAAAGGGAAAAATTCCAAGTAGATATTAGTAAATCTCTGTTTCTTGAAGGTTTTCAAAACTCATCTTGACAAGGCATTGAGAAATTTCATCCTAGTTGGCTCTGCTTCAGCACAAGATTGCACCACAGACCTCTAGAAGTCCAGCCTTAATTTTTCTTTTACCAACATAGTCACAGATGAGGGCTGCACTAGTGTATGAATGTCCAACAATAACCAGGGAGACAATTCAGAAACAATTCCAAAACAGCTTCAGAGATCTCGAGGTCTAGAAGATTTTTTATCCACATCATGCAGATCTCTGACAAACCAATCAAAGCAACAAAACAATCCTTTTGCAGAGGAGAAAAAAAAAAATCAACCTGAAACTGCCCTGACCTTTTCTTACTGTGTTGTTACACATCAAAACTCTGGGATGATGATTTCATTTACTAATAAGATTTATATCAAATGTGGTCCTCACCAACAACAAAAAAAAACCCCAACAATATAATAACATCAGACTTCCCTTTCTGTCACAGACAGATGTTTTTAAGCTGTCTCCTTACAACACCCTTTTCTAGAGACACTTAAAATTATGCCTCAAACTGATCTGCACATGAAAAAAACATTGAAAACTTTAAACCTGCTGGCACATCACAGAATTATTTTTTCCAAGCTTCCAGGACCAACAAGTTGATACTGAAAAATGGGTTGCAAGCTTTCAGTAACTCAAATATCACATGAAAAATGCCAGATGGTCCTTATTTCCATTTCCTCCATGTAGATCCAGCTTGATGGCCTTTAACTCTGTGCATCACATGTGTGCAAAAATGCCATGAAAGGGCAAGAAATACTATTGCATACTCAGGAACATTTCAATTTCTCAGTGAAGCCAAATTTCAAGCCTGTTCTTCCTTTCAGACTGATTGCAGATTGAATATAAACTGTGTACAATAGACTGAGAAAGTTCCACATAAAGGAACTATTTTAAGCTGAGTCCAGGGAAAGAGGAATTTCTTTCTCAGCTTAAGCCTTGTAGAAGCTGTCTGTGCATGTCAGCCTGGTTTTAGCATTACTCACTGTTGTTCAGGCCAGTAACCCCTGCAATGTGTCATATTTGTAACACTTGGGTTTCCCCCTCTTCTCCAAATCACACTCTTTCATCTCTTCACTCCATAACATCATATTAATAAGCTATATTATAATATTATGATATCATTATTATGTAATGACACTCAGTTCTTACACAGCATGTTTTCTTAGCCCATCCTGCTGGTGCTTCACAGTGACAAAGGAGCCAGGTGAATGTGTCCTGGATCCCATTCACTTCCTTTCTCACGTTATAGTTCTCCCACAATTACTTTTCTCTGGATGAAAAAGAAAGGTTTAGCAGTCAGCCCAAGGAACACTGAGCTGTGCTCACTCATGTACATCAGTGGCACCAAGACAGCAGAATGATGCTGCATTGCCTAAGTGGAAAATGCTCCTTTAATTCACCACCAGAAAAAAAGAACTATTTCTTCCCTCCTCCTCTTCCTCCTCCTCCTCCTGGGTGGATGAAAACAGATCAAAACCTCAAACCAATCCTTGCACTAGCAGGAACTCAAAAGGTAGATTTGGGAGGGGTTGGAGGAAGATATAAATGCTGATAGCTGGAGACACAGAGCAACACTGAGCTGGAGAGACTTAAGGGAAGAGGAATCAACACCAAACATGAATCTGAAACTTCTTTGCCCTGGATTCCTTCTGCTGCTTATTGTCAGTCAAAACCAGGCAGGGGCCAGATCCATTTCCAGCTTACAGGTAAGTGACTGGCTGTTCAGTAGAGCTGAAAGGAGCTGATGTTTCTTTAGGAATTAGACACATCAGATGAGCTCTGTTTCTTCCAAGCCCATCTTAAAGAGACATCATGACAGCAGGGATGCTGAGATGGGCAGACACAGAGTCATTACACAGAGGAAAGTAAAGTCATTGATCACTGGAATTAAATTTCTGATCACATGAGACAATTGAAAGGAAAATGTTTGTTTGGTTTTTTTTTTCCTGTGGGTTCAGTTAGGGCATTGTACATTTGGGGTCGTCCTGTGACTAAGTGTAGCAATAAGCTTTTGGAGTAAAAGAAATTATTCTGGAAGGACTGTGACCCAAAGCCCCAGAGCAGTCACCTGCATGCTCCTCCCTGAAGCCTCTGGTTTTAGATGAAAAAGGAATTAAGGGGTTGTACCTGCAGGATCTTCTCCTCAGGTCAGTTGTGCAGCAATGCAGCCCTTGCTTGTGACTACCAGGTGTAGAAAATAAGAAAAAGACAAAGTGTGTATGTGTTCCTATTTGTGTATTTGTTTGTGCAGGAATTCCAAGTCATTAGGAAAAAACATTTCAGTTACTGTACTAGGGAGCTGGCATTGAAGTAACCTCCCAGTGTGCAAAGAAATGTATAACCAAATCCTTCAGAACCAATTTCAGCATGTCTCATGCCATTGCATTAATTCCCTTAGATATCAACTATTTTTTTCTTGTTCCTTATTAACACTTCATCAGGCCCTTTTCAAATTTTTCATAATTTATCCCATATGCCCAGTTCCAGGAAAGACTTAACTGGCAGTCTGGCAGCTCAGAAATACATCCTCAAACTTAGCACTGTGTATAGCTTATATGGAAATAATGAGAGTTCCCCAAACCCCTCCTTCTCCTCTCTTCCACCTTCTACTCTTCCCTTTTTCCAGAGTCTGTCCAAACTGTTAGATGAGGAGCTGGAGCATCCCCCAGTCTCAGAAGAGACGGACCACGAGGAAGATGACCTGACCCCAGCAGGTGTCTTTGATCAGCAGGACTCTGCACTCCAGTGGATCCAAAGCACCAGGGAGCAGCCTGAGAGCATTTCCATGGGTGACGATGTGATCCAGAGATTCTTCAGTGACCTCCTGAATTTGTCCCGTAGATACCGAGGCAGAAAGAAAAAGAGCCTCTCCAGGGGCTGTTTTGGTGTCAGACTAGACAGAATTGGGTCACTGAGTGGACTAGGATGCTGACTCTAACATGGTAAGAGAAAGCCAGAGGCTGCTGGTCTGTGTATTCGTGTGTAACTTGCAGAAATATGCAAAAGAGCATTAATGGAAACGGTGCCTTAAAGTAAGTTTCACCCTCCTATCACAAACACAGTTTATTATTTTACCTTCCTCAGAATTCACTGTCATCATCAGATGTAGACTTAAAGCCTGTGAATGCCACACCTCTGCTTTACTTGCTTTCTCTCCTTGCTCTGAGTCAGCTGTAAGCATTTCATCTTGTATTAGAAGATGAGAGAGGTTTTTCACCAGCCCCCCCAGGGATACTTGTTTCAATCCAAACAAACACTAAGCAGGACAGTGGAGCTAAATCTGCCACTAGGACAGTAAGAAAACAGTTAATTTCCATGTGTGAAATCCTGTACACTTCTCTTTCTATTACTTATTCATCTTCTTTATTGACAGGACTGACTTTGGGGTTTCAAAGTACCCCTTGCCTACTACATGATGAACTGATATACTGGGCCAATAGAACAAACCTTTGCTGTACTGCCTGTTTGTATCAGAGTAGTTATTTGTGAACATCTGTGTGAAAATTAATTACAGAAAACTACATTTGTACTGTTTGTTTACTGAATGTATAAATAAACAAGTCTCATTATGTCACAGGTAATAAACTGTTTTCCATAATGTAATGAATTTGCTTCAAGGTTTGCTGAGTGATTTGTTCATATTTCATTCCTGAAACAGAGCCCTAGTTTGCAGTGAGACATTGGAATTCAGGAGCATTTCAGAGGGCTGCTGTCTGGTAAACAGAAAACCAGGACACAAGGCCCAGGTCTCTGACCCACAATTTGAACAAAGGGCAGCTGTCTAAGCAGACATCACTAGAAAGCAGTGACTCTGCATTTAGATCTGCCACTGATGGAGGAAAACAAATTTTTCTTAGTAGTATACCTCATATTATTAAAAAAATACAACAAAAAACCTACAAACAAAAAAACCCAAACAAACAACAACAACAACAAAAAAGCCAAACAAACAAAACACAACCCCAAAACAATACCACCCTTCTCGGAAGGAAATTCGAAGGCACCCTACTCTTCCCTAGGCAGATCCAGGTATTTCAAAGCACTGAAAAGAAAATTGAAAAACATATCCTGAAGGCTTCTTTGTTTAACATTTTTGGTTAGGTCTTACATTGTTTGCTAGTTAATCTGTTTAAATTAACTTTATTAACAAAGCAGCAGCAACTGTGAAAATGGGCTGAACAGATATTTGTTGCCATGTACATAGACAGTCCTGAGTACAAGCTCTGCAATGATGGATTAGTCCCTAAAGAATTTATTAAACTCTGAATTGCCACTCCTAAGAAAAAAATCAAAAGAAAATTAAGATTTCCACCAATCAAATAAAGAATTAAAGTCCAGAATGAAAACTGTGTTATTCTTTCATCTTCCAGCTTAACTCCATTCCAAGAGCTGATCTATACAGGGAAGTTTACAGCCTCCTTTCTAATAACCCTGAGTCTAAAGCTTGTTCCCAGCTCCCAGTAATTCTAGAGCAGGGATGTTCTCGCAGACATAAGGGCTTCTTAATGTTGAAATTTCACTGAAAACCCAGTGAAGGACAAGCACTACTGACGTTTATTTGCAGAAAAATAACAGAGGTCAGAGTAGGTTGAAGTCTGAGGTGTGAGCACTTGTGAACAGAATCCTATAGGAGATGAACAAGAAACAGATAAGAGTTGCAATTACCGAGGTCGAGCTGGTAATGTGTCATCCCATCACCTGGCATTTTGTGGGAACATTTTAAAAAGGCACTTTTCTCAAAGCAAGAACAATTTATTTCACATAAAAGGCTCTATAATTAGATCCCCAGGACTGAAGCCAGGTGTGTTTGTACTTCGGGTAATTTGCTGAGTTCTATTAGCATTTAAATAATCAAAGCTAAGCTTTGAAGTGAGGATGCCAGTCAGATGAGGGAAGCTCATGTCTAGCTGTGTCATTTCCATCTTTGATAAGAAGCAGTGCATGAATTTACAGGCCAGGATAACAGAAGTTGCTGAGGAGAAAAGCCTCCAATAAAAGAAAGAAACATACAGACATCTTTCTCAAATAGGTGTGCTTTTGGTGTACCTGAGTTTAAGTGATGTCAGGCAGCAATTGAGATTTGGTCTCATCCAAGACTCACTTCTGGCTAGCTTATTAATAGAGACCAGTTGTATTTATTCCTCTTGATCATCACACAGATCCTGTTCAGTCTCACTGCTTTATCCCTTTCCACTCCTGTCTTCAGTACACACAAAACTGAGGATAATGCACATCCTCACCCAGGTCTGCTTTCATTCTCTATCAACAATGACCCTCTCACCTGACATGATCTTCATTCAGGTACTGAGCTTTCAAAACACACATCCCCTTTCTCTGCCAGGTCCTTTGCTGTGTTGCTTTAAACAAACCCACCTGCCAGCTGTTAAAACAGCTGGATGCAAAAATCACTGTCCCACACCAGTTGATATTGCTGGTTTGCTTCCATTCTAAGCAAATGAAGAGGGCAGAAGGCAGAGGCTTAGTGGAATTGCTTTAATATTACCCAGGTGGTGAATGAAAAGACCCTGTGTACTGTTCCTCACCTGACATGATGAAGGGTTACAAAGGTAAGTAAGGGTTTGGTGACAATGCCAGAGAACCATCATCAGAGGAACTTTCAAAGAAGGAAAATCTCCTAAACCCAAGTCTCAGGACATGATCTACTCACATAGCACAGAAATTTGTATACAGAGAAGAGAAAGCTGTTGTCCCAAGAGCTGCTGCAGACAAACGAGCATTTTCAGCTCCTCCCACTTGCTTCCCCCACGGAGAAATGATCCATCCTTCAGCCCCTTGGAGGGGAAATCACCCCAGATTTCAGCTCCTGTGTGTCTGAGGCAGAGCAAACAGGCTGAAAGTGCAAGGTTCTTTCATCAACTCCTTCCTAACAGGGATGGGAGAGTGGAGGGAGAGGAAATCACTGGAAAAATGGGTGCTGCCAGTAGGGGAGATGACTAAGGACAGTCCTCTCCCTGTGGAGCAGTTGCTGCACTCAGAAGACCCCCAGCTCCTGGAGGGCGACCTGTGGGGACAGTTGCCAACAGTTCCCTTATGGAAGCCAGAGGGTGCAGTGCAGCACCTCGGCTCCCTCAGGGATTCTGGCAGGAGGCAGCTGAGCTCCCTGCGGGCAGAGTGGGGATAGGAGGAGAGACATCCATGGGCAAAGAAGCAATACAGTATCGAGGTGATGAGAGCGATAGGGAAAGGGAAAGGAACGGGTATAGTGATAGCGATAGTGATAAGGACAAGGATAGGGATAGGGATAGGATGCAGCTCCCAGCTCTCTGCTGCGGGCCCCCCTGCTGCTGCTCGTTATGCCGGGGCAGCAGCGCAGGCGGCCGGCGAGGAGCGCAGTGCGGAGCTGCGATCCCTGCAGGTCCCGGGGCCGGGGCTCCCAGCGCGGACACCCGCACCGGTCCCGCCGGGGCAAAGGGGCAGGAACGGCTCTCTCTATCCCTCCTCTCCTTTCCTCTCCAGGACCTCCTGCAGTGGCTGCGGCAGCTCCGGGAAGAGGAAGGCGAACCGAGCCTGGGAGACCAGCCGGTGGCCGGGGCTGAGGACGGCGGCTCCGAGTGGGAGCTCCCGGGGACGGAGAGAGGCCGGGCGGGGGCTCCGGTCCCGGCCCCAGACCTTCCCAGCCAGCGGAGGGACAGAGGCAGTGGAGGAGCCTCCTGTCCTCCCTCAGACGGAGACACTTCTGCTGTTTTGGGACGAGGACGGAGAGGACCGGCGCTGGGATGCGACCAGCACAGAGCCCGTAGGTGCCGGGCGGAGCGGGGCGGGCCGGGGCAGCCGCCGGCAGCTGCCGCTGTCCCCGGCTGAAAGCCTCGGAGCGGCTTCCCCCGCAGCTCTCCGCGCTTCTTTCACAGGTTTCTGGAGCACACGGAGAAGCTGAAGCCGGGACCGGCTCCCAAGAGCTTCCTGAATCTCCAGGCCGGCGTTCAGCAGCCAAACCACCAGGCTGCCCTCGGACCCGCCACGGCAGTGGGGTACGGAGCAATAAACTTCGTGCCAAGCCTACATTGCCTTTTTTGGGTGTTTTATTTTACTGTCACGGTTTAGCAGATGGTCAGAGGATACAGAAATCCTCCACAGAGCGCTCGTCTCCCTGTGCTTTAAGGGCTAGATCCTGACCCTGGCCAGAACACCCCAGCTGTTCTGGAAAGCCTTTTGCTGGAGGGTCGCAGCAGCAGGAAGGATGGTGGCTGCATCCATCCTTCCAGGACTGTGTCAGTGACCCTCCACACTGTACTGAAGTGGCACCGCCAGGCACTGCTGCCAGCTCTGGGACCGTGGCAGTGAGCCAGCGTGTCTTTCCCGATGGCTTCACTGCTGCTCCCAGGGAATCCTCCCCGGAGGTGGGCACTGGCCGAGGGGTTAATTCCAGGTACTGTCCTACACACGCCCCTGTGCCATGGGCTAAGCCGCCGGTATCAGCGCCAGGCTTGGCACGGCAGACCGGCACAGGGGGACTTCTAAGGACAGAGGGGCTCCATCGCTTTAAAAATACACCTGGCAGCGGCTGCCGCTGCAGGCGAAGGGCCGCGAGGTGTTCAGCACCCGGGACAGACGCCAATCGCCCCCACGCCGGCCCGCCCGGGGCGCCCGGCAGCCGGCACTGAGCCTGGAGGGTCCGCAAAGGAAGGGGCAGCCGCAACACAGAGATAATACATCACGATCACCGGGACAAACAGCCCGTGTTTAGGATGAAAATTAATTTCCTCCCTTGGAAAAAGTGACCTAATTCCATCATTTAATTGCAGGATGGCCACTCCAGACATTTTTACACTTCTGCTTTGATTCTTGTCTGATGGCTTGGTCTATTAATTTCTTTCTCAATATAACTAACGTGCAGGGAAAGAGAGCCTGGGTGGGGTGTGGCATAGTTTTGTCAAAGGTTTTGTCACTGGGAGGTGAAAGGATCCTCAGAACATGAGGCTCTGTGCAGACAGCTCACACTCTGAGCACAGAATGGCACTAGGACGCCAGCAGGAGAATGTGCAGCAGGTCAGGGCAGCACTTATGGCAGGTCTGTCCAGCAGCAGATGGAACCCACATGGCATGCCCCCCCAGGTTTACAGTCCTGAACCTTACAGGGCTGAAAAGCAAGGACACAGAATCATCTTGCTGGGGAAGGGGCAATGTCACCTCAGCTGAGCTCTGTCCACCCTCCTCACCACAGGATCCACACACGGGCTGCCAG
Source organism: Sinosuthora webbiana (assembly GCA_013397395.1). Classification (NCBI taxonomy): domain Eukaryota; kingdom Metazoa; phylum Chordata; class Aves; order Passeriformes; family Sylviidae; genus Sinosuthora; species Sinosuthora webbiana. The sequence continues at coordinate 9,929 of VXBN01014607.1, read as the reverse complement.
CAGCACCCTCCCTGGTGCTCTCCCTCTCTGATCTGAGCAACCAGAGCTGCTCTAACGGAGCCTCATGTCACCACACCTCCCATCCCATACCCTGGGAAGAGGGGGGAAAAACCCTAAAAGCAGTCTCAGTAAGCTTTTTAGAAGAACCTGCTGCCCTGTTAAGGCAGACATTTTACTAGGGAAATGCCCAGCTGAACATGGGCAATGCCTAAATCCTGACTCTCCACTGCTGGGCTGTAAAGCCTAAAGTTCACATTAATTTACCAGGGTGATAACACTGAGATTAACAAGTGACTTTTATAGCTTTAACAATGATGAGCTGAATTCTGACATTTCACATTCCATTTGCTTTGGCAGAACTGCAAGACGGATAATTGAGGGCAGAATTTGGCTGTGAAAGTACAGCTGCTACTGTGAGGGGCAGCCACTTTATCCCATCTCTACACTTCTCTACATTGTACATGGAATAGAGCACAAAAGCTTCCTGTCTTAGAAAAGTATTGTCAAGGCTGAACTCATGCTGCTGCATCTTATTTATCTGCCATGGAACACAGAAGATGAAAAGGAACAAGCCAGTAAAGAAAGGACTAGCTCAGGATCCGACTTAATGACTAAAATCGTGGAAAATTAGATTGTTTCACAGGGACAGGTCACTCAAAGCAAAATATTTCCCATCTGAGATTAATATTGTGTCCCTCAATTTCTTCTGCTGGGTTTGTGCCCCAGGGGCTGCTGAACAAAAAAAAAAAAACACAGACACAAAGGAAAACTCAGAGCAAGCTACAAAATGTTTTTGTACAGAGAGAGCACTAGAGAATATTTACTGCGTGGGGGGGTGTGAAAGGAAAGAAACACGAAATACAACAATAACAGATTCTAATTATCTTAAATTGGACACTCAAAATTAATGAATAATTCTGGTTTATCTTCTCCCACTTTTGCAGTTTACAAAACAAAATAACACCTTGGCACAAACAAACACACACACCAAGAGCAGCAGGAACAGAATACTTGTAACTAATTAATGAATCATACAGACACTGTGGTATAGAGTGTTAATTGAAAAAAAAGCTATCAGGATCTTAGTTATTTTTTAAAAGTACAAAATAAGTGTTGGAGCACACAATAATATAAAAAACTAGTATTGCCTCCATGTTCTGAAAAATGAAAGCATTAAGGAAAAATAGAAAGCTCTTCTAATAAAGGGCTTCATCAGAACATACACAGAGTTGGGCTGACTTCGGGCTATATTAGGAAAAAGTAGCATTCGAGCATGACCTCACAACCTTGAGAATGTCCTTTCTGGTATAATTTTGGTAGCTGATCATGTGAACAGTATGTGCACATGTTTGTACATAAACACCATGTTAAGACATTTAAGACATGGGGAAATACTTTATCATTCTATTATTATTTTGGAAGTGTACTCAGGAGGTTTTTTCAAGATCTATGTTCATATGAAGAGCCAACAAATTATTATTAGACTGACATGCAACTTACACATACGTTTGTTGTTTCAACTTAAAATAACAAGAAACATTAGGAAAATGCAAAAAAAGCCATTGCTTCATGATTTGCATTTCTGTAAAAGGATTATTTTTTAATTATACTATATGCACAAAGACACCAATGGAAGAGAAATTTGAAGCATTTCTGTACTTTCATAATTTCTCATTTAAGAATAGGCAGTTTCTAGCTAATTTTAAGACATTCAGCACTTAAAGAAACAAATACTTTTTTGTTTTAAATATATTAAATCAAAGATTTCGTTTTAACTCCCCACAAAGCACACATACACACAAATTCATCCATTCTTTCTCTGGGACAGACCTTTCTGAATAACACCAAAAGCCGCCTATTTAAGTTCTCATCGAAAAAGTTTCTTTCTCGTATGACAGTAAAAGAAGATTATTGCTGAATCTGGCTGCCTGTTCTTTAAACTTTATTGATGCAGGGTCAAGCCTTACCATCAACGAAATCCCATTATTTAAACGTTTGGCTGTTAATGAACATTAATGTTTTCCAGCAGTGCCGGAGCCGGCTGTCGCGGAGGGCTGGAGACACTCGCTCTCCCCGCAGTCAGTCTGCACCGAGGTGCAGATCGAGGTGCTGCTCTTCTTGGTAACACACAAATGCAAAGTCTCGGTGGTGATATCACCTCAGCAGCAATGGGGAAAAGAGAAGTGGCCCAAATCTGGGATTTTCAGCACACTCTGTGGAATGCGGTGGCCGCGCATATTCCATATATAGAAGGAAAGCACACACAATGCTTTAGGTGTCCTGAAAGTGGATTTATCTTCATGCTTGACTCTTCACCAAATACTCATCTGAAAGCCTGTTGTGCCCCCTGTAAAGGGCAATTTCCTTGTGGAAATCTTCTAACTGAGCAAAGTTTAGAGCAGTTTTGGGATTGTTTCCCATCTCTGTAAATCTGACCATAGGGGTCTCTTGAAAGAGAATTGCTAAGAATTTCCAACTGGACTATGTAATCACAGCGCCTGGTATCAAGAGGAGGGGGAGTGACATGAAATCACTGACTTGTGACATACATTCCTCAGCAACAGCAGCTGCTGCCTAATGACAGCTAATAAAGGGAATCTTCCCTTGACAGAGCTGCATGCCTGCAGTGGGACTGGAATGTGCCCAAGATAAACCCACTGATAACCTAGGAAGCAGGGATCACCCAAAGAGTATAAAAGACAAGCTTCACAAGAGAGACAACAGGACAAGGAAGAGAGAGACCTGAAGGGACATCTCAGAAGAAACAGCTTGAACTTCCCTATTCCCAACGAAGTCAGCGCCATGGACACTAAAGGCTCAGTTCTCTATGGCTTCCTCTTGCTGCTGCTCATCCAGCTCCAGTCCAGCAGAGCCAACCCTATCTACAGCCTCAGCCCTGCCAAAGAACTAGCCAGCATGGAGGTGAGAACTCTCATTTTGCAAGGTTAAACTTTTGGGGTGCTTAGCAGAGCGTGAGGTGTGGTTCTTTGCCTTCCTTTTGCATGACTGGACTGCAATAACCACATCAGCCAGGGGACAGAGCCTCAGCTCTTCAAAGGGGTTCAGAGAAGCTCTGTAGGGCAATATCCTCCCACCCTGGGGTCACCCGAGCTCCTGGGCAGTAGTGGGAACCAAAACTGTGATGTTGTAGGATGTCTGCTTTTGCGTTTCGGTTCTTTTTCTTTTAAATATACATCTTCCTGAGAACAAAGTTCCAGGGAAGGAAAAAATCATCAGAGTAGCTTCGTAAGAACACAGAGAAAATTTTGAGGTGGGGACCTGTCTATCCTGCTGTCTATATGCCTACCCCTGCTCCGCAGGACAGCCACATGGCTCTGCCTTTGTGAATTTGAGGTTGTGTTTGGATGAGAGATGAGGAGGCAAAGTGGAGCACCTGAAGGCAAACTTTTAGAAGTATTACTAGAGGAGTAACAAAATCATTTAGTGTGGTTCATCCACAAAAGCTTCCAGAGCTATAAAATTACCAGCTAAGAATTTTAACAAAGAACAGAGAAAATCCATTGGTACAGCTCAGTACGAGCTTGAGACTCTGAGGGGATCTGAAAGCTCAAACCTTTCCTTGGGCTGGTACCAGTGACCAGCTTCTCAAAACTGTTCTCAGGCCTAAGAACAAACTCCCTGAGCTGATAAGGACAACTGAAGCTAAAGCTGCCTCTGGGCTGTTTCCAGTAGCCAGGAAGAGTGGCTTCCAAATGCACTCACTGTCAGGCAAGCCATAAGGCTCATCCCTCTCTATTCATATTGTAGAGACGGGCAATTACATTCCCCTGATTGGTTGAGCTGCCCTTGAGGAGGTTATCTGACCCCAGTTACACAAAGCTTTACAAATGACAAAGAATGGTACCCAGGAAGCAATCACAGAACAGGCATGAATCTACCATACAGGTATTTTCAGTTACTTTAAGGAGTAGCAATCCTGCAATTCCTGGGGCAGAGATGAGTGAAAACAGCAAGAGCTTCCCCAAGTGATGTCCACTGAAATAGCCAGGGGTGACAAAGCAGCTTCTGAAAACGTGGGAGTGGGATTTGTGGCTAGAGGTTCTCCCAGACCACGTACCACTGGTGGGCTGAGCGGTATCTCCCTGTGCAACCCACATCTTGCATTTCCTTCTTTGCTAAAATGTCTTCTAACCTTGCCAGTAAGATACACGTGGGGGCAAGCAGCTTCATTCAGCTCACAAGGTGAAGCTGTATCTCCCCATAGATGGAATCACTGTGAACAAGGACATAATGCAGAGGACAGAACCCAGCAACCACCAGTAAGGCTGGGATCCAACGTGTCAGTCTCCCTAGGGTGGCCTATGGGACCATCAATGAATGCAGAACACAATTACTGGAAGAGTTAGCAAATGACCACAAAACAAGGAGTTTCATTAAGTTAATCCTTTTCTTATAGGCTCTTTTGGAGAGACTGGAGGATAAGATTGCAATGATGGAAGCCCTGGAGTCCAATCCTGACCTGCAAGAACCCAAAACCCAGGAGGAGATCCTCTCGGAACTCGTCGATGACAGTGACAACCAGAAGGCTGAAGCCAGGCTTGCACCCAATACCCCTCTGTCCTACAGGGAGCCCTTCCTCAAGAGACTGAGGGGGCTGCAGATGCCCAGGATGATGAGAGATTCTGGCTGTTTTGGGAGGAGGATTGATCGGATCGGCTCCCTGAGTGGGATGGGTTGCAATGGTGAGTCCTGTCTAAGTCATTTCACTGAACAGCACAGACCGTGTCCGTGCTATGGGACAGGGAGGGAGCAGCTTCTTATTTAAGTCTTTAAGAGGACACAGTTTGAGAATGGAATTAATTTGAGCCTAGTATTTAAGCTAGCATTGGCTTTTCAAAAGCACTGCTGGCAACGGTGACACGTACCAAGACAAAAACAGATTCTAGTAACATTTATTTCGTGTTTGGTTTGCAGGTTCCCGGAGAAATTAGGATCAGCCTCCCTATCCCCTGCTCTGAAGAATGCTTTACAGCACCCCTTCCTCCCAAGATGAAAGCCAGATGTTTTCTAAGCTCCTCAACAGAAATAATAATTCCTATTTTTATTTATTTATTTATTTATTTATTTGATGTTTTTTTTAAAGAACATTTCTTACGCTACCACTGACAGACCATCTTTAAATAAAACTAACACATTAGACATCTGTGCTGGATCTCTCTCCTGTCTGTTGCATTATATTTTCCTGTATTTGCCTAAAGTCAAAATCTTAAGTTTTCTTGATATTCTGGTACCCACAAGCCTGGATCTTACTTACATGAGACAGAGGAAGCATGAACTTGCTAAAAATGAAAATGAGTTTTTGACTAGAGCTTTTTCTCTGCAGTAAGAAATACTAACAGGTTAGCAGGAAAAAAAACCAAAAACTTGCTTAACATTGAAAGACCATCATGAGTCCTCCTATAGACAGGGTTTCAGTAATAAGAGAGTCCTTTTGCTGGTTTAGATTATTCAGTCATGGCAACTACCACAAATGCCTCATGTAAGCAAAAGTTACATGAAAAGAAAGAAATAAAATCATAACACTCCACAAGTTTCAAGATAACCACAGGGAGGCAAGGGAATTCATTGTATATGTTTCCTGGCAGTGACCAAATAAAGGTTACGAGCATCAACAGAAAGATACATCATTAACTGTGTCTTGTCTCACTCTGCACCTGGCTGAGATGCTGATTCCCAGAATTTCTCGAAGGATCCTCTAAGGGTTCGAATATTATCATGATATTCCTCATGAGAGGACAGGTGGGATCACTCAACTACACAGCAGCTTGGATGGAACATTTTTCACTTTCTGGGAATGGCCCCTTGCAAAGATGTTCTAACACGGCTAATGGGAACACTGGAAGGCTGATTAGGGTTTATTTAACCTTAGTTGCTAGATTTCACACAGAGGAGCTGAATTTGACCCAACACATATTGTAGCACCCCACCAACGAAGGTAATATTGCCAAAATCACATTCAGTCAGCATCCTAAAGAACAAAGATCCTGTCTTAGGTTGCAATGCAAGGTGTATCCAGATGTATTCTATCACCATCTGTTGAAACCAGGTGGGGCAGTTTTCTTTATATCTTTCATGACTCAGCCTCTGTCCAGGGGGAGTCTGTTAATGGGCCACTGAGTCTCACTGCATGGCTGATAAAATTACATCATCCCACTGGGAGATGCTCCAGCCAGGGGGAGCAGCCCAGCATTCCTACCTGGATAGAAATCTGACATTTGGAACACCAGAGCAGCCTTTTCCCTGGATTCCCAGAGGAAGCCCAGACCCAGCTATACCACCACGGGACCTGTGCTAGTTTTGCATCAATTTGGTGAGGAGGGAAGAAGCCACCACGAAAATGACTTTTCTAAGAGAAGCTGCTAGCAGTTTCTTCCTTGCCTGACAAAACCAATCAATGGCTAGTTTGAATATTGACACCTGGTTAAACCAATCAAAGAGCTGAATACACCTCTGTGAGACTCACATTTTAAAATGAACAGAAGTGGACTGCTACCAGCACCCTGACCAACAGGGTGTCAGTTTTATTCTGACTGTCAGTGTTTTTTTGTACTACTGCATTTTTATTTTAGTTTTCCTAGTAAAGAACTGTTATTCCTATTGCCATATCTTTGCCTGAGAGTCCCTCAATTTAAAAATTACTATAATTCAGAGGGAGGGGGTTTACATTTTCCATTTCAAGGGAGGCTCCTGCCTTAGCAGACACCTGTCTTTCAAACCAAGGCAGATCCCCACGTGAGCCCTGGCAATGGCATCAAGCCCAGCTCAACACAACTGTCCTGTGATTGACTGCACGTACTGCTAGGAACTGTGTTATTTTGAGCACCTCATGAGTCTCATTCCCAGAATCTCAGTGTATTCCCAGTCTCACTCCCATGCACCTGAGTGCCCTGAGAAGCTTGTTCAGGGCTTAAGAAGGCAGCACCAGGACAGACTCAGCTGGGACAGTCCAATTCTGACTTTGCTCATGCAAACGCACATGGGGACAGAAATACCAGCAGGTGAGGATAAGGTATGGAAGGCAGGTGTCCCAGAGCTGCTGACAGCAGCTCTCAGGGACCACAGCTCCAGGGAAAGGGTAAATTCAAGTGCACACCCCTCCTGCACAGGGCCAGTCACAGCAATGGCTGCTGCAACACTTTATTAGGGCTCATGTCTCGCCTCACATTTCTGACAGGCCACCCTCACAGTCACTCCCTGCACTGCTGACACGGCCCCCAAGAGGGATCTGTGTGCTCCTCTCCACACTGGGCCTTGTGATCCTTTCCTAGGGAAGAAGGGCACAAGTCCAGTCTGAGGGAGTAATTTTGCTACACTCCAACAGGAAGCCACAGACAAATCTTCTCCTTCCAGCAGCACCAGCTACAGATAAAATACTTTGTGGAATAGTGTCCACACAGGTCTCCCTGACAGAAGAATAAATTCCCATGTTAAGATCCCCAGCAGCATCCATGGGACATCTCTGCAGTGAAATCTACAGTAACTCTGCATTTATTCAATTTTACAGATCAAGGGGTTGTGAAATCACCCTTTGGGGAGCCCTTGTGGGGACAACAGGGCTTTGTCTTCTAAAAAGGCTTTCCAAACACACCCACTGCAGCAAGAGGGAACATGCAGGTGGATCCCTCCACACCAGCAATGGGCAACAGCCTGACTTCTCCTGTGCTGCTGAAAGTAAAAACAATTTATGCACTCTAACAATAGCTCCTGCTAGAGCTGAATTTTACCCAGTCAAGCACAACTTGCACAGACACCGTAAATTGTCCCTCCCTGGCAGCCCCTCAAGGCACAAAACACTGATCAGTTCAGTGGAATGTGCTAAAAATGGCAAGAAGAGGCAATGCTGCCTGACCTAAAGCCAGGTGGGTCCAGTATTAGCAGCAAGCCAGTTCCTGGTGGAACAAGTCTGTATTGGCTTGCAGACAGTATGTTATAGACCCTGAGGTCTGGGAGAACCTAATTGAGGGTAAGCAATCGAGGAAAAAAGCACCTCTGACTGGATTTTTACTGCTACATACACTGAGCTGTAAAGCACCCACAGGGGAATCTCACAGCCAGGTCAGAATGGTGCTGCACTCAGGAGTAAGCACTGGGAAAAGCTGAATGGGAGAAACTCAACACTGATCAGCTCTACAGGCAAAGAACATCACCCCCCAAGGATGAAAAAAAGCTGCCACTGTTGCTGTGAGAGCTGGATCAGGGAGAGCAGGGAACAATCTTGGGAACAGCCATCATGTAAATGAAGGAATATCCCAGTGGGACCAGAGAAGGACCAGGCTAACACCCTCCACACAGCTATAATGACATTTGCCACCTCCTGCCCTGCCAGACTTCATTCTAACTTCCTAACAGTGTTTGGCAGTATCCATGCCTGGCTGTGCATAATTCAGCAGCTTGCTTTCCTTTAGACTCTGAAACACTGTAATTCCATCAGCATGCTCCATGCACTCTGTATGGAACAGGGGTCTGCTTGACCTGGGCTATATTTGCAAATTAGATTCGATGGTTTCTTTGCTCCTCAGACACTGCACCATCCCTAATCCAGCTTCCCACTGAACAAAATGCTTCCACTGAAATCCAAGCTGGCAGGCAAGAATGCCAAGAGGAGCTGTCAGCACTGCTTGGTTTCTCTAAGAAATTAAATGTGAAGTACAGGGCACACCCCCTCCACTGCTGCAGGGAGACGTGGAGCTGTGCCAGTTCACATCCCAGTCTGGCTGCAGCCAGCTTGCTTGATTTACTGCCCCTGAATCTTGGCCCCCAAAGGCCTTTGCTGATTGACATCTGCTTGGTAAGTGTGTCCAACACTTTTATGTGGGTAGGAAGGAAGATTTGTAAGACTTTCCCCCTCTATTACCATCTCCTGACTTCTCTCTTCAGAAAACCAGCACAATCCTGTACATAAGAAGCAGAGTGGAGAAGTTTATGAAAACAGATGGTGGGAAGGCAGCTGGAGTCAGGCCTGCTATGCTGGGAATTGGGAGGATAGAAAAGAAAGATAAAACTGGTGTGTTAATTTGGCCATCCCAGAGAGATTTTGTCTCGTTATAGGCATCAAAGAGTTGCTGGAGGAGTCAACAAAGGTCTCAGGGTTGTCATGTCTTATCTGTTAGTCATGAGTTTTCAACACAGTATTGTTTTCTACTGAAACTGGTATATATGGGTTGAGTCTCTGCTCCAAAATGCTTAAAGATCAGTAAGATCTTTAAGATGTGTGTTAAATCATACACAGCCCATACAGCAATTGAAACAGCCTGGAGAAAGGGACATGCTACTCACTTTTAAACTGTGATCTCAATGTCTAAACCTCACCAGCTGACTCCTCTCCCTTCCCAGACAGCAGGGGAGCTCACTGACATCTCATCTCACCTCCCAGGAAGCCTTTTCAGACACAGCATTTGGACAGTGGATGCAGAGGAGCCCGAGTGTATCCCACCCCGCTCAAAAGCCCTTCAGCACCCTGGACAAGAAGAGCAGCTTCCCTCTGTCCTTACACCCCTGCAACAGCCAAAGCTCCAGGCAGCCATCCCGTTCCTTCCAGTGCACCCTGCACGATCCAGAGCTGGGAATACACGTCTGTATGGGAATGCACACACACTGAAGAGGCAGCTTGTCTCCTGCTAGCAAAGCAGAAATTAAAATAATAATAATTTCACTGAACGCTATTTTTTTTTCCGCCAGAGCCCCAGTGTGTTGTTATAGGGACAGTGACACATGGTTGGATTCAGCAAGTCTATAAACCCCTCCTATTCCCTCCTATGTTGCTGCACAGAGCTGAAGCAGTTCCCCCAGTCCTTCCTCCTGATGATCCCTTCCTACCCCTGCTAGGGTGTTCTCCCTGTTCCTTGCTTGCTAAGACTGCTGTGGCCCTTCTTTAGCTCCTCAAACCAGATTTTCTGCCATTCCCCCCA
>VXBN01014604.1:3867353-3899170 GCA_013397395.1 Sinosuthora webbiana | reverse complement strand
GGTGAGCCGGGCTGGGGCGGGGGGTGAGCCGGGCTGGGGCGGATCCAGCGCCGGGGATGTGTGGCCGAGCCGGGTTCCGGCGGTCCGGGCGACGGGGCCCGGAGGGGGCACAGCCGCGGGTCCGGGGATGGATCGCCGGCGGCTTTTTGCTGCCAGCCGTGTGCCGTCAACGCCTCGTTCCGCCTCAGGGACCCTCGGCGAGGCCGAAGGGTCGCCGGGCACAGGTCGGGTCACCCCGACGCCCGGCAGCGCAGCTGGGCTGCCGGAGGTGACAGTGACAGTGACAGTGACAGTGACAGTGACAGTGACAGTGACAGTGACAATGTGCGCGGCACCGAGCCCTCCGCTGAGAGGAGGAACTTGAAAAGGAAATCGTGATGCAGGTCATCTCTTACACAAAGAAATTTCACGTAAAATAAGTATTCCAAGTAAACCATTGCCTTGACCATAGTAAAGCCCGGTCCATCGGATTTAGACTGTAATTATGTGTAGGCATCCCTGCTTAACACAGGGAAGCTGTTCCAAAGACCCTTTCCTGGAAGCTTAAGCGACTACAATGCAGCTCTCCTGGTTTTGGTGGACATATTAAAGCAGTGTTGAATTTTAAAGGCATTACAACCTCAAAATGGGGCTATGCTGTTAATTTTCCCCTCCACCACATTTACTGTTTTTACTGTCTCTCAAAAATAATTAGTATTTTAATTCTCAGCTGTAGATGAACAGTATTATCATTTGGGTCAGTAATTTCAGCTCCTGATTTTCAGCAGATCACTGTCGTTACAAAACCAGAGCCTGCAGTTACTGAGATTTTAGAAGATGAGTCTGCAGTAGATGGCAACTGTGTTTTGCTTCAAGTCCTAGACTGGGAACTGAACAAAATATTCATCTGCCTGAAGTTTAATTTCAGTGTTTTCACCAAATGCTAAAGTATAAACAAGCATTTTTAAGTACATATGGAGAGGGTGATATTTTGGGGTTTATTTTCTGTCAGTGGCATAAATCTCAGTTTAACTAGGCTCCTTTCAGACAAGCTGAACAAAGTTGATGGAGTTTACTGAGAGATTAAGGGTTATATTCGTAAAAGGCCATGGGTACCAAAGCTAAAACTTGAATCTTTGAACTCCTGCATTTTGCCTTGCTCTCACTGCAGTCTGTACTTGATAGCGTTGTGATTTAGCTGGAAACTAACTTCCCTTCCCTTCCTTTCCCTTCNCCTTCCCTTCCCTTCCCATCCCATCCCATCCCATCCCATCCCATCCCATCCCATCTGCCTGATTGTGAATTTTGGATCCTTTTCAGCCTGATGCTAGAGTTGGAAAACACAATCATAGATGAAGAGATTTTTATCTCCTAGATTTTAGACAGGTTTTCTTTCAGAAACTGGATTTTTTTTTTCACTTTCAGACAAAAGACATGCTTTTACCTGGGAAATATGTGTGTACTTTCTGCCTGCAAGGGTAGTTGTCATGAGAAAGCGCAGCCTCTGAATGGGTAACACATTCACCTACAGAATTTTATGTTCTCCATTTTTGTAAGAAAACAGGGTTATTTCTGCATGACTGACAAATCACAAAGGCAGTACCCCAATTTCAACATGGTCTTTTAAATAACCCTCCAACTTCAATGCAATGAAAATGGTCTTCAGTGTTACAGAACTGCATTTGCATTCAATGATGCCATCAGAGCACAGGAGTGTAAATTTAAATCTCTAAATGCATGGAGTGAAAACTGATTTGTAGACTTCAGGTTTCATGGGATTTTCCTTCTTGTCATTGTTTCTTTTTTGTTAACTTGTAAAATAGCACAGAAAAGTTGCCACAATTTTAAAAAGTCAAAGGACACAAGAAACAGCTTGCTAGATTTTTCTTCTGGTAATTGCAGCAGATTGGTAAAGTATTACTGGCTGTTTTTGTAGTGATCAACTTTTATTTGAAGAAAACAGCTGATCCTGTATGCATTTAGTAATATTGCAGCCACTGTACCTGCAACACCACCCATGGTAAAACCTTAAACCATTTGCAGTGAAGAAGAACTGCAATGTCAAGAAGTAGAACTGGCAACTCCAAGAAGAAATAGCAATTACTTGTGTAACTGTGACTTGACTAAAGAAATTGTATTCATATATGGATTTTTACAATTTAAATGAAAAGTTATTTAGCAATGATCCAAGGTGCCTGGTGACAAGTCTCTGTATGTCTTTGTCACTCTATTTTGACATATTTAGCCATTTACCTATACTTTTACAGTCACAGCAGTGATTGATGTGGATGAAAGCACCTCTGTTTATAGCTTGGAAGATGGAAAATACTATTTTCTTTCACATTATTCTTTGTTCAGGTAAACCTTAGAATACTAGGAACCATTTCTACTTCGTCTTTAATAATGACATTTATCACCATAGTGATGCATCACTTACGAATAACCTGGGAGAAAATATTATTTACTTACACATCAAATTCTGTAGAGCACAAAATCATCATGTTTAGTGAATACTTTGATAAATAGCTTGGTTATTCTTTTCAGAGTAATGTTCTGTGTTGCAGACTAGTCTTCATATACATATATATTTTTAAAGGATGTCTTACTCCTAAGAGCTTGACTGTCCAACGTAGCTATACTTTAAAATTATTATGTAGTATTGCATCTGATAAGTGAATAATTGTCCTTTACTGCTGAGGACTTTTAAGGTTTGAACAGCTGGAGTATTCTCCAATCTAAAACTCATCTGTTCCTAGCCTGTTTCCTAAATAATACAATTTCTTTTCTTGGAAAAAAAACCCCAACCTACCTCAGTAGAGTCTAGAAGATCTTCTACCACACTGTGATTTTTAGTGACCCTCACTTTCTGTCTGTCCATTGGTTAGCCCCTTCATTGAGTGCAGATTTTTGTCTCCACCTTTAAGGTCTGGATGGCTTCTTGAGCATGTCCTGAGCCTGTTCTGCTCCCTCGATTCCTGAGCACCAAACATCCACCAGCGTGATTTGCCCCACGGTATTTTTGTGCACGCTTCAAGGCTGTGCCCTCTTGGCATGAATCCTCCTAAAAAAAAACCATCGGGAATTCTGTGCAGTGTCCTCCGAGCCTTGCAATGCCACGGCACCCCTGGAAACTGCCAGCCAGGGCACCAGAGGCTGCGAACCGCCCCGAGAGGAAAGGTGTGTGCTAATGTCTTTACAAATAATTTGATGGGTGATGAAGGGATGGGTGTTAACGTCTTTGAAATGGTCTTAATGCCTCTACTAACTTTGGGCAGCAGATTTATTACCAGGCCCAGCAGACAGCTTGGCTTTTGAGATAGACAAGGGTGAGCATGAGGCTGATCTTCTGAATTTTGGGGCAAAATGCCCAGGTTCAAAGGCAGCACCTCGCTGGTACCTCAGGAAGGGGAAATGGAAGAGAGCAACGTGTGGATAAAGGGAGGCTGAGCCCTCTGAAACCCCGAGAGGGAAAACCCCGCGGGGATGTGCCCCTGTGGACTCTCTCCCTTTATTCGAATAAAGTAGAACTCCTCCTCTTTGGAGTCCTGTTTGGACATAAGCCTCTGGCGTTTTGGATCTTCCTGGCAGTCCCCAAGGGTGACTTCACTGAGGGGTCTCCGGAGGCCGGGCCGAGGCAGCGCCCAGCTCCGCCCGGAGCTCCCCCGGGAGAGCCGCGCCCGGAGCCGCCAGCTCTGGGGCCAAACCCCGGAGCGGAGCCGGCCGGCGCTAGCCCTGGCGGCGCGCTGACCACCCGATTTTCGCTGCGAGCCGCCACTCCGGGGCGATCCAGCCGCTCCCCAGCGGACCCAGCGAGCCCGGCCGCCCCGCAGGCCACGGCAGCTCGGGGGAGGGAGGGAGGCAGGGAGGGAGGCGTGCGTAGAGCGGCTGTGAGGGCGCATGAGCGAGGTGCGCACCAGGCTGCGGGAGCTCCGCGGCCGGCGGGGCAGCCTCCAGCGCCGCAGGAGCCCAGCCCGGGCCGCTCCCGCAGGTAACGGGGGCCCGGGGCAGCGCCGGGCGCGGGGCGGGGGCTGAGGGGCGGCCGCGCCGCCGCCATTTTGCGGCACAGCGGGCCGGGCTCCGGTGCTGCCTTCGAGGCGCGGCCCGGCGGGAGGGAGCCCGCGGGTGTGCCGGGTGTGCCGGGGGGCTCGCTGCGAGCTCCGGGCTCCAGGCCGGCCCTGCTGGATGCGGGCCCGCAGTGTGCTCGCCGAGCGCGGCTCGGGAAGCAGCTCAGGCAGGACTGTGTCGCTGCCGGCGGGCCGGGGGTCCGGATCGGAACCTCGCTGTGTACGCGCTGGAGTTCTGAGAGGATCTGGGCCCGCAAGTATCACCTCCGGCAGAATCACCGGCTGCCGGGCTCGGTGGAGCTCACATAAAGCTCTCTCCGGGGCAGGACAGCCTTTGCTGGGGTTGTCGCTGCTCTGCCCGGGGGGTGTCAGAAGCAGAGCCCGGGGGTTGCCCGGCTGTGCGGGGCCGGAGCGCCGCGCCGGGAGCTGTCCGGCCCCGTGGTACCCAGCAGGGAACGAACGATGTGCGGTTCTGTCTGTGCTTCCTTCGCTCAGCCACCAGAGCTGTGTCCTTTTCCGTGCTCTAGGGTAGGTTCGGTACCCCGCGGGAGAGCTTCACTCGGGTTTAGACAGGAGGAGAAATCCTGCGTGGCCATCAGCTCTCACCCATGGCCCGAATTGGTGATGTGTCTTCTGACCGAATCGCCAGGGCGGTGTAAAATGTTAAACCGCAGTTGCTTTCTGAAAGCAGCTACAGCTTTGAATGATACAATCTGGATTACAGAAGCTTTATGTTGTGTTAGGCTGTGAACCACAATAGGTTTATCCTCCAAGTTAATGGGGATATGCCAAGTCATATTAGCTTCTGGTTTATCTCCTACTTTGACCCCATGGCGAGCACCAGTTCGGTTTATTTAGCCCTTTCCAAATATTAGCAGCCCTTTTTCTAGGTAAGAAAGGTGCTTCAGGCATTCAGTCTTGGGAGCAGCTGGACAGGGATATGTGTGAAAAATGAACTAAGGTTCAGGTAGATAATTCTTAAAGAGGAAAAGTATATTTGAGCCCATTGATACTACAACGACGAGAGGACAAAGTCATGGTTTTCAGACCCATCTTGCAAAAGATCACGTACTGGAGGTGATTTTAATACCTCTGAGAGCCAGCCCTGGGTATGGAATGCTTTTCATTCTTTGGAGTGTTCATTCCAGGCAGTTCTGTGTGACGGGATTTTTACAGAGCATGGAAGGTGCCTCTAGGGGAAGCCTCCATTTTGATTGCTGTGCCTTAACTCGACTAATTCTGATGCTCCTGAGTTTGCTGTCAGGTTTTTAAGGTGCTGAAATGTTTTCCAGATTCCTGGGTGGGCTGGTTTTTTTTTTTTTTTTTTCACTAAGAATCTGGAAAATAACTTGGCTTTTCCTGGGGTTTGGTGCTGAATAGGTTTGACGTAGGAAGTACGCACGGTTGCAAAGATGAAGAATGCAATTAAAGTTCTCTTTCTTAATAATTTCAGAAGATTTAAGTATGTGTCAAATGAAATGCCATAGTCAAGGAACCAAAGCAGTTGAATGAATTGCCCATAAATTTCTTCTGGCATGAAATGTCCGTTTGTGAGTGAAATGTTTATTTCTCCTAAGCAATAGGTAATAAGAGTGTTTAAATAAAGTTATAGTGTATGTAATGCACTGGAGTACAACCCATGGATTAGAGTGAAATGTCAACACTCAGTTCATTTCCTTAGAGAACTCCAGTTACGTTTTGATGCCCAGATGGATTAATTGGTTGTAGTGGTAGAAAATACAGGGTGTAAAACACAGGTGACCGTTGAGCTTAGTATCTCACTGTGTTGTGTAGAGAAACTCAGGAATCTAGAAAATTCTAAATAAGCAAATGCTAATTTGCCATGCAGTACTATGGCATTTTCAGGCAGCTAGTCAAGAAATTTTGAATTGGAAGACCATCAAACTTGTTTCCTACAATCAAAATATCAGAGACTTCCCCACAAATAGAAACACCAGGAGCATCCCTTTTTTTGTATTCAGCAAAGAGTTGGAGTTCGTTGCTGTTACTGAAGTTTATTTTTATGCAAATATTAGCCCAGTGAATTTTATAAGCATGAACAAGGTCGTAAGTGCCCTGAAACACAATGTTTTGCCTTGGACTGGCAATTAGATGCATTGATTCAATTTTAATTAAAAAAAAAAAAAAAAAAAAATGCTCTGGAGTAATTTGCTCTCAGCGACGAGAGAAATCTGCAAGAGAAATATCTAAAGCAATTTCTGAGCAGTGGGAGTAGCTTTATTTTTTATAGCAAGGTTGGTAGAGTGACGGTGCTGCCAGTTTTACCGAGCTGCATGGAGCTGTAGCCTGGGATTCCTCAGGATCCCAGGACATGGACATTTCTTTGAGATGTGCCTTTAGGAAGGCCCAGAACATCTTGTGATCTGGCATCTTCCTTCATGCTCTATTTCTGCATGAGATACTTTCCAGTGCTATTAAACATCTCTTCTGTTATTTCAGACAGTTATTCAGACTGTTAAAACTTATCTATCTTGACAGATAACTCTTGTTAGCCTCATCTTTATCCAAGACACAGTATGGTTATTACATAACCTTGTATTTTTCATTTTGTTACTTGCATAGCACAATAACTGCAGAGCTCTGCTCGATTCAGGTTAAACTGAAGACTTGAAAAATTGCTATTTTTACATGCCTGACATTTTTCTTGCATGCTTGAGCTTAGGTATTGTGTTTGCTCATTTCAGGCCTGCCTCTGAATCACAGTCCAGAAAGAAGAACCAGTCCTGTTGGTTTAAATTGAACATTTGTCTGCCAGAGTGAGAACAGAGCCATGCCAGTGCTTTCAGAAGACTCAGGTAACTCAACTGCATGCTTTCAGCAGAACAGGGACTGAAATCTTACCATAGGTGCTTCACACATAAAATTATTTCAAGTTGGAGTAGAATGTAATAGAATTAAGATAATTCAACTGGAGTTTTTTTAGTGATTACCTGCAAGAAGGAAGGGGGAGTGTAAAAGGTGAAAGTTAGTAAAATTTGTCAGGAAACAGTTTCCTAAGAACCCTAGAGCACCTGGATACATTCTGATAGACCTGAATATATTCTGAAAGGCTCCTGTGGGCAGAGTTGGACCTGTCAGTGTAACAGTGTTCATTAAAGATCAGCCCATACAGATCTGCTGCTTGCTGTGTTGCTTCTTAATATTTTCTGAACAGAGGTTGGTAAACTTTGGTGATATTTTTCCTTTTAACTTAAAAGAAGTGACTTTGTTCAAGGCTACTTTACTGGCTTCTAAAGTAAACTAAGCATTCTAAATGATGGTTAGTGTTAAACAGGAGTCTGAGTCTTCTGGATCCAAGTCCTCTCTAAGGTTCATGGAGAGAATAGCCACAGGAATAGAGTTGAACCCCCTCCCTTTTTTTATTTTTTTTTTTTTATTTTCATGTTTTGTTTTGGTCTTGTCTTCCCCAGCATGGTTCACCAGGAGAAATCTGGTGTTTGCCTGGCCCTGTGTACTGGAAAATTGGGATATTGGTGATTCAAACACTTTCTAGAAAAGTGGCCACAAGCTTTGGTTCCACCACGATGGAAATCTCCACCTGTCCTTTCTCCTCTGGTCAGACCTGGCTTCTTACATCCCTCCCTTTTTTTATTGGGCAAGATAACACCTGTAAGCAAAGTTGCTGGGGAAGTAGAGCTGCTACCTGTGCAACAAAGGAGGACATTCAGTCCTCCTGAGACTCTGCTCTGGCACTAAAACTTCAGAGTTTGTGAGAGGGAAACAAAGGGTTCTGGAAACAAAGTGTAATAAACATGAAGTGGGAAATGTAAAAGATAATTCTTTTAAAAAAATATTATTGCTTTGTTAGCTTTTGCCTTGATGTGATGCTGTGTTTGCCACTTACGGAGTGTTGCAGAATGAGTGGTGGATAAACACAAGATAAACACGAGTCTCTCTGCAAACTTGATGATCACCAGTGTGGTACCCAAGTAAATGCAGTGACTGTTCAGTCTGCAGTAGAAGGTCCCGTGAGAAATGCTGTGTACAATGTCTTTGTTCTGTCCTGAATCTGAATTTAGGCTTGCATGAAACTTTGGCCCTTCTGACATCTCAGCTAAGACCTGATTCAAATCATAAAGAGGAAATGGGATTCCTTAGGGATGTCTTCAGTGAGAGGAGTCTCAGCTACCTGATGAAGGTAAAAGTTTATTTATGTACATTTTCCTTACAGTCTACTTTTTTTCTGTTCCCTTGATTTATCAATCATTTACTTTGCCAAACTTTTTGAAGAATTCTGTACTGACCAAAACATGTGTGTGTTGAAGAACAAACATTAATAAGATTTGGCAATTAGCGTGTTTTGCTCAGAAACAATTTTTTCTGCTCTGCTTGCTAAAATGAAGATACAGTGCCCCATAGCTAAAAAGTAGTGTGAAATGGCTTCCATTTTTTCCCTTATGCTCCTAAAGTCTTTACAGATTTTCTGACTGTCTGAAACTACCATGAGCAAAAAGAAAACTAAAAGATTCCAAAACAAAAATAACCCTAAGAGTGGTTATTTTTCTGACACATCTCAGATAAATTATGTTCCTTAAATATAAAAACGCTCCAGTGTAGGTATGTTTAGAAAGTTTTGTATCTCTCAGTAGAAATACCCCTGAATAATCTTTTTTTCAGATTCATGAAAAGCTCCGACATTACGAAAGACAGAGTCCAACTCCTGTTCTACACAGTGCAGCAGGATTAGTTGAAGACGTGAGTAAAAACTCTTGTCTCATAATTTTTCTATTATTTTTGCCTGCTTTTCTAACAGATCAAAGCTTTGCAATTGTACTACATGTGAACACATTTCTCATCTTCCCCAGCTGTCTCTGTAATCTGTTTGCCATGATTAATCAAGGAAATGAGAGCTCAGAAATACCAAGTCATTAAGTGTCTAGTGAAGATGGACACTTTCAGGTAGAAGGAAAGGATGTTATTAATGGCCTTCCTAAGGGAGGGGCTGCAAAAAGCATTCAGTCCTGTCTTGACAATAGTCCATCCCAGCTGAGCATTCAGTCTTATATTCAGACCTAAAACCATTACAGCCCAGGCAGCTTTGCTGTTGTCACAGCGTGGTTTGGGTTGGAGGGACCTTGAAAGGTGATCTCATCTAACCACCACAGGCAGGCTCACCTTCCCATGGTCTGATTGCTCACAGCCCCTGTTTATCCTGTTTGCCAATGGTGGGGCATCCCAAACTTCTCTTGGCAGCCTTGTTTCCAGCATCTCACCATGCAGATGTTCTAGCATTTCACCACCTTCATCATAAAAAAAAAATCTTCCTTACATCCAGTTTAAATCTGCTCTCTTTCAATTTAAAACTGCTGCCCTGTGTCCTGTCCCTACACGCCTTGGTAAAGAGCTTTTCTCTCTCTTCAAGCTTCCTTTATGTGCTGAATGACAGCAGTAAAGCCTCCCCCAAGGCCTCTCTTCTCCAAGCTGAACAATCCCATGTGTCTCATCCTTTCCTCATAGGAGAGGTGTTCCAGCCCTCTGAGCATTTTCGTGATCCTCCTGTGGATGCACTAGGACAGGTCTGTGCCCTGGGGACTCAGGAGCTGGACACTGCTCTAGGTGAGGGGGTCTCATGAGAGCAGGAGGAGGGACAGGATCACCTCCCCTGCCCTGCTGCTCCTGCTTCTCTTCCTGCAGCCTGGGACACAGTTGTCTTTGTCACTGCAGCCCACACATTGCCATCATGTAGCTGGTGTTTCATCTACCAGGATCCTCAGGTCGTTCTCCCAAGGGCTGCTCTCAATCAGTTCATCCCCCAGTCTGTTCACAGGGCAGAGTTGTGTCTTAGGTTTGTGTGTGATGCCATGTGCCTGTGAAGTGAAATCTCCTCTGCATTTGCTGGCTCTTTACGTGCACCTGTTCTCTACCATAGTATAGGAAGGGGCACTGGAAGGTTTGGGAGTTGGAATATCTCCCTTTTCAAAGTCAGGAGATCCCAGTGCCCCACCTTAACCTGCAGCACACCCCCTCTCCCTGTTCCCACACACACTGTACCACCTCCACTAGAGTTTCAGCCTTGCTACCTGTCAAGTCGTACAAAATCTCCATCTAAAGAACAGCAGAGAAGTTTTTTATAGAACTATATGACTTCCCTGTTTAGAACCCTTAAGTGGGTAAGGAAATCTCTTTTGCCTCAACCCATTTTCCCTTCCTCCTCCCTCCCTCACTTGCTTTATCTCTCCTCCCACCTAATCAGCCCAGTGCAGAAGTGCCTCCATTATTTCTCTCATCTTTTGTTTAGAAGGCCTGAGACTCCAAGGCATATTTTGGTGGCCAGGTTTTGCAGGGGAGCAAGGGAAGGTATGTTGCATGCTCCACACAGGTAATACTAGATAATTGCAGAAAGGTTTAAAGTCTTTTACCAAATAATATAAGCACAAGAGTGTTGTTTCAGGTATCATTTACATCTTCCATATGGAAATTAAAATTTCAGAACTCACTCCTGAAATTATATTGATGGTATAACTCTTAAAATGTATATTTAGGGATTATGATTCTGATTCCTAATGCTGTCCTCTGTTCTATCTAATAAAAATAGCTGAAGAAACTTTGGTTTCTTTCAGGTTTTCCTGCACTATGGACTGGGATCAGTTTTGATCTGTACAGACTACTTTGATGGATGATAGATGTTAGCAAACACTCAACAGAAGTGTAAATACATTATCTTGTTTGGCAGACTCCTTTAATTTTGAGGTTGTAAATCTTTATTTTAAAGGTAATAGAAGAGTTGCAGACAGCACCAGTGAATAATGAAGAAAAGGAGCTGCTTCAGCTGTTGTCAACACCACATCTCAGGGTAAAAACCACACTGGGGACCGTAACAAAATGCCTTTGCAGAATTGTAATAGAACATTTTGTGACAGAAAAGTTATAGAAGCCTCCCTAGGAGAAAGGAAAAACCTCCTCCAAACTTCTGTTCCCCTGGGATTTCCTGCACAGACTTTAGCATGTGAAGGAAATAGAGACAGCTTTCCTGCATAATGCACCATGCTGTCTTCCATTCCTCCCTTCCTTCCCGTTTTCTGAGGGACCCCAAAAGAAAAGAATAAAAGGATACCTTCTTGCTTTTCCTAGTCCACTTAAGGTTTTTTTGGGCTGAGCTTTGTTGTTGCTTGGATTTATTTTAAATGTTGACATATACCAGTATATAGTTTACATGATGGGTAAAGGTAATTGCTAAATCTTCTTTGGAGGGTTTGTGGTGAGGGTGGAAAGGGGGAGGTTTAATTTTGCTGCAATACTGGAAACATGAGAATGGGATTTGTAGTATTACTCCATTTAATTACTGGTTTTTATTTCCTTTATGCAGGCAATGCTTGTAGTACATGACACTGTAGCACAGAAGAACTTTGACCCAGCTCTCCCACCTCTGCCTGATAATTTTGATGACGATTTTGACGAGGAATCAGTGAAAATTGTTCGGCTAGTGAAAAATAAAGAACCTTTGGTACATATTAGATCACTCATCTCTAGTTATAAAACTTTATAGTGCAAGAGTGTTACTGTGAGTGTGGAGGAGATACTTGAATATGTGATGAAATAGCCTTCAGAAACTTGGAGTGTTCTGAAACTTGTAAAGTAACATGAAAAACAATTTGGTAAATCATAAATGCATCTTCACAATTTTGCATTTAGGTGCTTTAGGGGCATAGTTTATAATGCCAGTTAGCACAGGAAACAGTGAAGAAACTATGCTGAAACAATTATGCTGATGATAGGTACTAATTATTTTCATACTGTAATTAACATTCAATGACTTAATGTTTTATTCACTTGCATGAAAGTCAGTGATTTATGGTAAGAGCATGTTTGATACCTGTATGTAAGCATTATATTGTCGAGGTGCTAATTTTATACAAATGGAAATGGAAGAATTGATTTCCTAAGGGAAAACAGTTGTATTGGGAAACAAATCTGCTTTTTTGTATCACAGTAGTAGAAGGGAGCAGTGACAGAATTCCTGATTAAAGCTTTGTCTTGCCAGCAGAGAGGTAGGAGGAGGGAAAAAAAATCTAATTACTTGGTTTTTGTTGTTTTTACATATAAAAGTGCTGACTGTATTATATAAAGATTCAGAAGAGGAAGAATTTATTACAATAAGCTGCTTTGCACACTTAAATTACCTGATGACCACAATAATGCAGGATGTGTGAGCACTTAGCAAAGTCAGCAGAAAGGAAGGTGGGTGCACCTTCCCATATTCACTTGGCATGGGCAAAACTTTGGTAATGGTGGAAATCATCAAGGAGAAAGAGGAAATCCATAGAACAAATTACTTCCAGTTTAAAAGACATAATAGCATACACATTATTGCACTGGTTGCTGCATTCATGGCAAATTTCTTACACTTTTTTGGGGTGGGGGGTATGTTTTATTTCAGGGAGCTACCATCAGAAGAGATGAACATACAGGAGCTGTGATTGTAGCAAGGATCATGAGGGGTGGTGCAGCTGATCGCAGTGGTATGATTGCAGTAGCACATTTCTGTATTTTGTAAACCTCTGAAGTTTCCTAAGCATGCTCGTAGCATTTCTGTATTTCATCAGTAATCTGCTAATCTAGTTACACACGGTTTTTCTTAAAATGGCCATTGGGAAAAAAATGAAAACAGAGATGGAAGAAGTATGTTTGAGCTTTAGAAGAAAGCAAAGAATGTTTTCTAGTTTAAATTTAGTAGCTTGGTTTATTCAGTGTATCATGTGTTTTTTTTCCGTTTGCTTTACTGAGAAATTCTTTTATGTCAGTTAACAGTTGCTATATATATGACAAGTAAAACATTTCTTATTGAAGTGGATAAACAAACCTAAATCTTGCAGAGCCTCTTTATGGCTTGTTAAAAAAAAATAGTTTAGTATTCTTTTTGTGAGTATGAAGTTTTGATGTCAGTTGACAGACATGTCATTCCTGCCTTTATAGTCAGCAGTGTGTCTCCTGACTTCATAAGATTTGGTCACACTCATGAAATTATTTCAGTTTTGCATACTTAATACTGATCCAAATAGTGTTTTTCCAGAGTACCTTGCCACAAGTTGCCTGCCTGTGTGCTGCTCTCCTTTGAGACTGTGCTGCATGGAAAAAAAAGTGCCATAAGAGATAAAGGCAGGAGGCTCTGAGGCACATTTCCAACAAAGGCATTTGGCTTTGGTACTAAATCCATCAGTCTGGATGAGGGAGGAGAGGAAATACATGCTAATGACTTAGGCTGGACATCAGAGGAGTGGTGCTTTCCAGTCTCCAGACCTATTTTAATTTCCTTACCATCTTTTCAGGTCTTGTCCATGTTGGAGATGAACTAAGAGAAGTCAATGGTATTACTGTGCTTCACAAACGACCAGAAGAAATAAGTCAGATTTTGGTCTGCACTGATTTTCATTTCAAGATCTTTTTCTGTTTGGTGATCTAGTAATTACAGTAGATGATGACATTTAACCATGAGTTTAAAATATAGAGCTAAGAGATGCAATCCCTGCTTGTCTTTGCATTAAGAGTTTTTCTTCTCCCAGTGGATTAGTCTTCTCCTTTTGACTTCAGAAACTTCTGCGAACTGGATTGGTACCAAGTAAGATACAAATACAAAGTTGACATGTTGCTCTGTCAAGAACTTCCCCTTAATGCTTTGTTTATGACAAGCAAACTGCAAATTATAAATGCATTCCTAGAAGATGATTCATAATCTGGTGTGTTAGGAAGCTGAAGAGAGTCTTGTCCCTGTGTTCAGTAGAGCTGTCAGCTGGTTCTTTACCAGCAGATTCCTGGTGACATGAGCAATTCCTTGCCTCAGGCTTCTCTAACATGAATACCCACAAATCTTGGTAGAAAGTGTTGTAGCTCTTATGCTTCTGTATCCCTGATTTCCCTCTTGTGGCGTGGTTCCCCCTTGTCTTGGTGTGGAGTGGAGTTAGGGACACTTAAGGAGCCTGGCATCACTTCCATCACCTAATTTCAATTTAGCTCAAATAATCCCAAGTAATGCAAATGACTGCTTTTAACTTGGGGGGCCAGGGGGTGTCAAAACCACTTTGAAACAGTATGTAAAGTTTTATTTATGGGGATCTTGAGTTGGCTATTTATCTGTCCTGTGTAATTTCTAATTACGTATGTCCCATGTGAGCTTAAGTCCTGAAGTACAACACTTTCCTTTTCATGGTTTATTTTTTGTAGAAAAGCTACAAATGTTTGTCTGTGTTTGCTTTGTAATCTGTGCAGAATTGCAGGCTTCTCTACGACAGTTCATCTCATGCAAAATAAGGCATCTAAAACAGATAAGATAAACCCATTCTAGATTTCTGAAAGACCCAGAAGTGCTTTTTATTTTACTGTAAGCAATAATTGAAATTCCCTAGAAAAGATTTCTAGAGTGGAAGTAGGTGTTTATTTTGTAGATGCTTACATTTCACTCTTTAGAAGTTAGCCACTATATGGAGAAAACACAGCAGTATTTTTCAAAGCAGCACTTTAAAATGATCAGTCTGCAAAAATTAAAAAGTGTTTTTCTGAAAGCCTCAGAAGTATTTAACATCTTGTGAACTGTAGCCCAGAAATTAATGCAATTGCTAAAAGCAAACTAAGGAATTTTTATTCAGGTCGTAATATATTTTAGCCAAGTAGTTACTGTGGATGTCTCCATGAGCAAGACACTGTTGTGGAGTCCTGGAACATCCTGATATTCTCTGTACTGCAGTTAAATAGTGGATCAGCTTGGCCTGTTAGAGTTCTGAGAAGGAGACAGCTGCTAGCTGCTTAACTGGAGCTTGAACAGTCTGCACTGTATCCTTGTCCTGCCTTCAAAGTAAAAAACCATTTCTGTTTTCCTCAGGCTCAGTCTCGAGGGTCGATAACATTAAAGATAATTCCAGCCATCAAAGAAGAAGATCGTCTAAAAGACAGCAAGGTATGTGCTGGGGCTCATCTTTACATCTCTGGAAATGCAGCATTCCTGCTGTTCCAGAGGGAAGTGCCACAGACACATAATTGAGCTGCAAAGATATGAGAGTGCTTTCTTGTGCAGCACCCTTCTGTTCAATAGAATTACTTGCCATGATTCTTCTCCTCTCCACCTTGGCTCATGTTCTTTTATAGCATTTCTGAAATCCTGCCTCTTCTCTTTGGTTCGTGTAATTAAATCCAGTGTTCTGCTGTCTCCTCTCACCATGGGAGCTGCAATCTGTCCATTATCTCTGGGCATTTTGCCACTCACTTGAGTGAAAATGGACCTCTCTAGAGACAGAGCTGCATTCCCCATGTGACCCCATCAGCCCACTTCATCTGCCCTACCTGATCTGCAAGAACTTAATGCTCAAATGGTCCCTCACAAGATTCCTCTCTGTCTCTCTGCTTCCCTGCTTTGGATTGCTGAACTTTTCCTTGAAGCCCACAAATCACTTCCTGCAGTGCTTCTTCTGTTATGTATTAAATACTGTTAAGATACAAATCCAGAGTTGAATAGTAGATTTTGATGCATTAAAGGAACATTTTAAGGACAGCCTTTACAACTGGGCAACTTCGCCGTAAATCCTTTTAATTTTTAAACATTTTTATTGTTTTCTCCCTTCCTTTATTTTTTGTCCAACCATTCCTTTATTGCATTTTGTACTTAATGTAGATTGTGATCTGCGTTTCTTGGAACTTTGGTCTTTTGAGTCTCATGTTCCACAATTCTGATATATAATCACTGAGTATGTGCTGGAAAGATATAAATAGATAGATAGATAGATTAAATATATTAAATATATATATTTTATATATTTTTATATATATATATTAAAAAACCCCTGGAAAGTTAATTTATTCTTCTGCATAAGCTGCTAGGTGTCTGTATTTTTGAGTGCTTGAAGGAGGGATAACGTGTAAATGTAGTTAGCAGTGTTAGCATTGGGGAAAGCCTTTTAAAGGCAGATACTTGAAATTCCAGCTAGGGCAAGAAGAAATTACATGTTAACTCTGTTTTAAAGGTGTTTATGAGGGCACTTTTCTGCTATAACCCCAAAGAGGACAGAGCCATTCCCTGCCAGGAGGCCGGGCTGCCCTTCAAACGACGCCACGTGCTGGAGGTTGTGAGCCAGGATGACCCCACGTGGTGGCAAGCCAAGCGTGTTGGGGACACCAACCTCAGAGCAGGCTTGATCCCTTCCAAACAGTTCCAAGAGAGGTTTGTCAGCAAAGATTACAGATTTTATTTTTCTTTCACACGTGTGTTGTGTCACTGTATTGATACATTGATTTTATGCTGGGTTTTTTTTCCGCAGGAAAGGAAGGGCACGGTCATGGCAGGGTCAATACAGCTGCTCAGGGGAAAGTGCTAAAAAAGCTCCAATGATAAAATAAACTTCCTGGCTTGATTTGGGCGTTTTGTATTGTCTTAATGCTTTGTAGCATGAGGACAGAAGCACTTGCTAAACAAACACGTATGAAATGAAATGTGGAATATCAGTCTCTTAACCGTCTTGGCTTATGGAGACACTGTATTTCACAGCCTTGTACTTCCAAATAATTGTAATTATTTTGAATTTATGCACATAATACCTGATCTTTCTTCTGGCTCCTAAGAGAGTATTTAGCTTGGAGACTGGGATACCTTCTAGAGCTTGAAGTTTCTGTGTTTTCACGGCAAGACAGATGTACCTTCTAAAGCAGTTCTTGTCTTTACAGTACAGAACTCCTGTATTTGAGAAGGAATCTGTTTTAAGCCACTGGTTTCACTTTGTGATTCTTGCAGCAAATCACTATAAATATCTTCTTTAGATTGTAGATGTTACAGAAGGGGACATCTAACAATGGAACAGGTCTGATGCTGTTGCTGGCCTGCATGATTTCCATAAGGTTTCTAATTGAGGCCTTGGCTCCACTACATGAAAGCTCCTTTGAAATATCCGGCAAATTCTGCCTCAAAAGCTGTTTCCTTCTCCCTGGGCATGCATATATGTCAAAAAATGCTGCTGCACTGCTGCACTGCAGTCTTTTTAATTTTTTAGACATTGTAAACATGTAAACAGATGTACATAGGGACATGCTACAAATTCTCTGTAATTCTGAGTTTACATATCTAAAATAGAATTTATTTTCTGTTCAGGCGACTGACTTACAGGAGAACAACAGGCACTCTGCAGAATGCCAGAACTCTGAAGAAACCATTATGTAAGTCTGTTCTGTTCTTTCAGTGATGTTTTAATTGGTACTAAGTTCTCAGTATTTTTCTGTTATTTCAATAATGATGTGTTTGGGTGAGTTTCACCACTGATTGATATTTTGAATGCAATCTGCCACTGGTTGATATGCATGGACACAAACTGCCACAGAGGAGGATTTGGGTTTGGGCTTTATCCAGTGTTGCTAGTGCCTGTGGTTTTCAAAAATCATAGCTGTCCCTCTCTTCCTGCTCTCAGGAGCATGAGGCTTTACATACTTAGATGCCTTTAAATTTGCTAGTGTTCACACTTTTTCTATGGTTTGAAACTTGAAAGCTGCAAAAAGAACCTAATGCATGCTTCTCAAAATTCTTACATGAATGCATGAAACTAAACTAGTATGAAAATAAAGTGTAGCTTTAAGGAGGATAAAAACCACTGGAGCTGGAAATACAATCTGTATTTCACCTCAATGTTACAGGGGTGGTGTTAAGTAGACTTCAAAGTGATTGTTGTTTACAGCTCTGAAGTCTCTGTCACTGAATTATTCACACAACCTCTGCTTGTGAGGAAATTGCTAGGAAGTGCAGGAAAGCAGAAGATGTTGTGATGATCCCAAAATGTGTTTCTGTTGGGGTACTTGAGCACAGGCACTGTGACTGTGCAGGCAGGATTGTGCTGGGACTGCCACCCTCGTGTAGACAGAGATTCTGGAAGTGGTTCCTTTTGAGTCATGGAATTTCTTCCCTTGATGCATGATGAGATACTGGTATTCTTGTGCTACAAGGAGGGAAGATGCTCAATCAAGTTATAAAATAGCATTACTGATTTAAATGGAGCTTTTCCAAATTAGTTCCCATTACACTCCAATTAGGAGTGGAGGCATGTAATGAGGAGTGCTGCTTAAGCTTTATCTCAGATGGTTTTGAGACAATTAAGCTGATAACTGGTTATAATAACTACACTTCAGCCCAAATTTCTTTAATCAGTTGATAAGGGTATTGTATTGCAGTACTTTTTTAAGATAGAAAAGCCTGTTAAGCAAATTAAACCAGAAGAACCTTCCTTTCCATTTTCTCTAATTTTGCTCAATGATTTGTCCATCTTTTAATATCATCCCAACTCTGCCTTTCATGCTAACTATAGATGATCAATCTTCTGACAAAGGTAGGTGCTCTCCTAACTCACTTTGTCTGAATATCCACAACCAGTGTATTTTTTTAAATACTTGCTGTGATTCCAAAGGGAACAGTAGATTTATTGTTCCTAGGACATCTTTATGAAGTATTATTTAAACTAATCTAATTCAGATTGATGACATAAGTAGTGGTAACTTCCAAGTTTGCTTCTGATTCAAGAGAAAAGATTTGTCTTCTGAGAGGTTGTCTTCTTCTACATGTTCTGTAGGTTTCTGAGTGAGGTTCAAAGACTTGCGAGTTAAATGCAGTCTTTGGTGTGTTTAAAAAATAAAGAAATATTGGGGTTTAACATTTTGGGGCACCCATTTCAATCCTAAATTATTTGTCTTCATTGTTCATTTGGACTGTTTTCTGTCCAAATTATGAGCAACTCTGTTGGGCTTATGTAGTTTATATGTCATGTACCAGCTGCCTTTCCAAATATCAGGTATTTCCAGTTGAATTCCATATGCTGTGATTATTTTTTTTTCATATTGCAATTGCTTGTTGATATTCATATTCCAGGTATTAGCATTCCATCAAGTTTGATGCAAGTACTAATCATATTCTGTAATTAGAGTTGTAGCAGTCATGGGCAGCTGTCAAAGCAGGAGTCTGAAAGAGCAGAAAATAAACCAACCCAACACCTCTGATGTTAGCTGTGGATGGATGTTATTGCTGTTTGTATTTTAATTCAGGCAGAATATTTTGGGAGTACACGTTGGCATTGCTTGATTACCTATTGGTTAAAAAACAAAGCCCTGTCTTGACTGGCACCTTTGGTTAAAGGTTTAACTGTTACATATTTTTGCTTGTGGTTGGGTTTATCCCATACACCACCACCTCAAAACGTGTAGAGTTGTATAAATATTGCAAGGGCACAGGTGCCTAAATGTTAACAAAGCAGGCATCCCTCTTTCAGGAAGTGGGAGAACTCAGTATTTGCCTTAGGATTGCAGTGTATTTTTTTGCAGCTAAATGTTGTTGTTTTATTATGCACATTTCTAGGGGCCTTGGGGGTGGTTGTAATTCGAGGAGGGACAGGTTGGGGTTTTTTTAACATGTTATTTTACATACATGCATATGACCAAAGCATCAAATCTTTGGGTTTTTAATAAAGAATTAATAAGCAGTGAATAATTTTAGTATGGTCAAAATGTAGGGGGTTGGTTAGGGTTCATCTTTGTAAATTTTTGATCCCCTTTTTTCAAGCCCAGATGGTAAAGAAATATCAGAAGAGGCAATTTTCTTACATAATCCTATTCATTTATAAAGTTATTCATTTAA
Source organism: Sinosuthora webbiana (assembly GCA_013397395.1). Lineage (NCBI taxonomy): Eukaryota > Metazoa > Chordata > Aves > Passeriformes > Sylviidae > Sinosuthora > Sinosuthora webbiana. Next base: position 3,879,520 of record VXBN01014604.1, on the reverse strand, counting down.
AAAAAAGAGCTCTGTGTTTGTGGAGTCTTCTTTTTTCACTTAAGCCCAAGTATCATACTTTTACCAGCAGCACAAATCAAATGTCATGAATGCTGAAAATCATAAACTCTTGGAACTGTAAATACCAAGATATAAAATTCTTTAGTTCAATATCAAAGTCAAGGATTTTTTTCAAATACAAACCACTAGCCAAGGCAAGTATTTTTTTTTTTGTATCAGCAATGATTATGTACGTGCAAACAATGCAGGATATAAAATTTCTTTCCTTGCCAATGAGCCAGACTTGTATCACACACATTGTCTAAGAGATTTCCTTCCTCCCTCCCACTCTCCTTTCCCCTGTGCCCTACCCCCACTTCCTGGCTTTTTAATTTACAGAAGACTGTGACTGTGAAGGATATTTCAATGGACACTACATAGGTGAGTAACCAAAACCCTTTTCCTCTTCCTTAGCACACCCACCCCAAAAAAACCCAGAACCAAAATGAAAACAAAACACCCCCACCAAATAAAACCCCCTCAAAAGCCCCACCTCCACATTAAAAAATTAAAACAGGACTATTTAAATTAATTTCCCATACATTCATAAACTAGATTATCTCTGTGAAGAGGCCTTACCTGACCTTGGCATAACCAATACTTGGCAGCTCAAGTTATTTGAGGGGGATTTAATTATAAATTGGGTGTAAGGTTTTCTCTCCCATATGCAAACATTTCTCCTGTAATCTGAGCATATATACACTGTTTTGACTCTAAACAAAATTTGTGGGAATAACTCACATTTGAAGACAATAACTTGTAGCTTGAAAAGCTTGAAAATCTGTTGAAGAGGGGACATGTCAGTGTGTTTTGTTTCCTGCACAGCTGGGTTACGCAGGAGCTTTAGGTTAAGTCGTAAAGAGAAGGAGAACAATGGGGATGAAGGCAAGCAAGCAGAGCAGGCAGATGCAGCAGAGTTCCTGACGTATGAAGAAGTCACAAAATATCAGCAGCAGCCTGGTGAACAGCAGAGGCTGGTGGTTTTGATTGGTAAGGTACCCAGTTGGTTCAAATTTTTGTACATTTCTCCCTCTTTACTTGTCCTGCACTTCCAGAGGCTTTCTTTAGGTGTTTGGTTTGGGGGGTTTTGTGGTTCTGGTGGGTTTTTTAGAGTGTTTTTCTGGGTTTTGTCAGAACTCACTCTTTTAAAAATAACAAACAAACTCATGAAGTCCTTCTAAAAATAATGATGCAGGACTATTTCTCATTTTCCTGATTCACTTTCCTCTGGATTTTACTCCAGTTCTTACTTAGGCCATCAGAACTATTGATGAAGAGGCAGATGTTAGAATTATCTAACAAGATTTTGCATGCAATTTTAGTTCAGCTTATCAGCCTTGTGCTAAGCCAGTTCCTCAGGATGCCCTAAAATTCAAGGGTATCTCACAGAACTGACTGCTGAGATCACAGATTTTCTGATTTAGTGTCTGCCAGGTGATTGTCCAGCAGTTGTTCAAAGAATTAAATTTGTTCCTGGCGATCTTCAAAGCAGAATGTGGCAGAGCAGGTCATGAGTTCTCTCATGAGGAGCTTTCTTCAAGCACATTGCTGAATCATATTCTTTGTGTGAAACCAATATATTTATTTTCTGCAGTATTTCATTTCCCACAGAAATCTTGTCAGTCAGTTTTATTTTATTTTATTAGGTTGTTTGGGGGCCAAGTTAAGTGAGCTCAAGCAGAAAGTTGTGTCGGAGAACCCCCAGGAGTATGGTGTTGCAGTTCCACGTGAGTAAAATTTACTGACCTGTGTTTGTTGCATCTTTATTCCATAAATGGAATAAATCAGTGCAGTTGTGCCATCTGCACTAATGATAATTTGTGTTCTGACTACAAGTAATATGAATATTTCTGAAGTACTTCGAATTTTTTATCTCATTGTAATGTGCTATGTTTGCCATCAATAGGTGAATAAATCATTATGTAACTGGGCACATCTGCATTTTAGAATTCTGTCAGCTCAGTGGGGTTTTTTTTAAATTGTGTTTTCCTGAGTGTGCAGCTTGCATTTTCTCAGTGTCTGTTAAAAGAAAAACTTAAATACAGGAAGAAAAAATGGAATGTGACTAGCAAAGAGAGCTGGTGTGAAAAAGTAGTATCTTAAAAGTCAGCCAAAACATGGTGTGTTTAAAAGAGGGTGGTTTTTCTTGAGAACAGCATTACAGCTGCAGTTAAAAAAAAAAATGTTGTGAAAATATGGCTGGAACTAAGTAGAGAAAACGTTTTCAAAGGCTGATATGTCTCCCATGTCTTGCGTCCCTTCTCTTCTAGATACCACAAGGTCAAGGAAAAGTCATGAGAGAGAGGGAGTAGAATACAATTTTGTTTCTAAGCAATCATTTGAGACAGATGTGCAGCAAAACAAGTGAGTTGATTTTAAAATACTGGTATAATTGACTATTTAATTATTTTGCTTGTTCATTTTTATATCACAGGAGTCCCAAAATCAGGTCACAGGTTGGACAAGGTGTATTAGAAGGATTCAGCTTTCCGAGTAAAAAGCTCTTTACTGAGCCTGGACTCTTAGAGCAAACTCAAACATTTAGCTGGAAGCAATTTAGGAATAACATTAGTAGGAAGATCCTGAGATACAATTTAAATTGAATTTAGTGAAAGTAAATTTAATTGGGCCTGCTCACTATGATTAATATGATGGGTAAAAGGTTTTATTCACAAGTCTCCTTGAAAGTGTGTGCTAGAGTGAACCTGTGGTAATACCAGATTTTCTGTGAGCCCCAACTTTTGATCCCTCAAAGTTCAGATCTTTATTAGTCTCCCAAAAGATGGGAGAATTGCAGTCCATTTCCTTGCCAGCTTTGTTCTTTTTTCTGTGAAAAATATCCTTTCTTCTTCCCCTTTTTGTCAGTGGTGTTGATTAGCTATTCATGATATATGAAGAATTGCTACTAAGCAAGGAAGGAAAAAAAAAAAAGTGGAAAAAATGAAATCCCTCCCCACCCACTCCCGGTTTTCTGCCTCTCTCCTCCTTCTTTGACTGCTGTGACTGCAGGAAACAGCTGTCAAATGTTCTAAGTTAAATACTCTTAATATTTTTTTGTAGATGGTCTTTAAAAATGTATTGACTTTTTAGATTTGTGGAACACGGAGAATACAAAGAAAACTTGTACGGCACAAGCCTGGAGGCAATCCGGTCTGTGATGGCCAAAAAGAAGGTTTGTTTGGTGGATGTGGTACCTGAAGTAAGTTCTGCAGCTTATTTTTAAGAATGGAAATATGATTTACTGCTGCCTGAGCAGAATAGGGCTCTTGGAAAGGCATCCTGCATGTCCAGCTGGTACAGCTTGGATGTGTCTTTAGGAGTCCTCACTGTGGGACTTCTCCCTTGCTGTAGGACTAATGTGCATCCCTGTCCCAGCCTGCTCAAGTCCTAGAGAGAATGCTTAGAACAAAGTTGGTTTGTTTTTCATTCTAGTTCTGATTTTAAAAGCCTTGACCATAGCACACCCACCCAAGGTTGTCATTTGTAGGATCTCAGAGATACAGCACCAATTTTGAGGTGCAGATACAGAATACAGTAACACCATGAATCACCCCAGGACAGGAGCATTGTGAGCAGTGCCAGTAGACCTGCTCTTATTTACCTCCATGTTGTGAGTTAATACTTGAAAAATTGATCCAGATTTTGTAACTGGGCTAGGAAAAGGCTTGTGGCACTACCTCAGATGAATTCCAAGTTTAAAACTTGCAGTGTTTGGCTGTTTAGGCAAAGCAAACTATAACTTGCCCATGAAGTCAGGGTTTTTTTATACTTTCCTGAGTATTTTTTGCCATGTCCTTGCCCCTTGGAATCACAGTGCTGTTCAGGCTGTGCTCCAGGCACTCCTGTATGCTGGGCAGGACACTGGCATGAGCCTTTGTTTGTAGAGCAAAAGTTTGCTGTGGTCAGATGTGCAGGACACAGAACTTCACAGTGTGTCAGCCTGTACCAGTGGAACTACTGAAACCAGTTTGAGTCATTGACATGTAGCAAAAAGAAGTCTGATAACAAAAACCATCTGTTCACAGGCAGTAAAGCACTTGAGGACTCCTGAGTTTAAGCCTTATGTTATCTTTGTGAAGCCTCTTATTTCAGAAAAGAAAAAACATGTCTTAAAATCTCACATGTCAGAAGAAATCTCATCCCCTCTTGTAAGTATTCCAGCTTCCAACCTCTTCTTTTTAGACATGGAAGAAGTAGTTGAGCTAGCAGTTCTGTTACATGAAAGAGCTCCTCTTCCATAACAAGAGTTAAAGTGGGGCACTAAGTAGGTCCTGTAGCCTTTCAGATGGAGCTTCAGAATGCAATTTTTGATTCCTTATAAAGTCAAGTTTTAAAGTAACATGAAGCCAAGTGCCAGTCTTCCCTATGGATCTGGGTAAATCATTGATCATGATACTCTGATGATCTGAACTCAGATAAACCAATAATCATTTCACATTTCTGATGAGCAGCCCCATCAAATGATAATGGCAGCCAGCTATTTCTTATCCCCCCAAAGTGACACCCACACCAGTGTCAGCCAGTGTTTTAATGGTGTACACACAAAACACAGTATGTGGATGTCTTATGAGGATCAAACCTAGATCAGCTGCAGATTGGTGATGTGTACATCTGAACAGAGTGCATAATGTCATTACTTTGGGTAATTAACTTAAATTTATGTTACAGAACTTAGTTCACTTGGTAAGTTTTTCTGTAAGCCCTCAAGAATACTGAACTTGGGACAGTGTATGCAGCATTCCTTTTTAGTTTTTGAGGGGTGTGGCTCCCATATCTTGGGTTAGGCAGCAACTCTAACTACATAAAATGAAGTATCACCATTTTATGTCCCTCCTGTAACATATTTTCCCCCTTCCCTGAGGCCCCTTACATTTTTTGGAACAGCTGCCAGCAGCATTCTGCTCCTTGAGTTCAGTTTTAATATCCTCAATACCTTTTCCTAATGGTAGCAGCTTTTGTTACATGTTCTCACAGCAATGACTCATTGTGATAATATATTTTAAAATGCTGGTGACCAGAAGGACATGCTGTAAATTTCACACCAACATCTTGTGTTGATCAGCAGGATGAAGAACAGCAGGAAATTATTAATTCAGCAGCATTCATTGAAGAGCAGTATGGCCATTTAATTGACACTGTACTGGTGAAAGAAGATCTTCAGAGTGCCTGTAATGAGCTGAAAACTGTGTTAGATAAACTAAACAAGGATTCATTTTGGGTGCCAGTCAGCTGGGTTAGGTCATAGCTTGTTGCAATGTTTAAGGGAAAGACTGTATAAAAATGTTTTGTAAATAAGTGAATTAGAAAAGGGAACAACTGTTGCATTTGCTTCAGAACTGCAGGTCTTACCTAGAAGGCAATAAGTAAAGACTGTATGAGGAAAGACTAAACAAAGTCACAAGCTGACACTGCCTTTCTGAGTCCAAATTTTGAATAGCAGCTGTCATTTAAAGTCAATACTCAGACTAAAGAAGCCAGTCCAGTCTTTTACTGATCTTTAGACTGGAAATAGTGCATTTTGATGTTTCACAGAGGGTCCCACACTTCCAAAGCATTGTGCTGAGACACTGACAAGATGGAAAGTTTGCCCTTTGGCCACAATTCTAGCCACAATTTTTGTGGCTGGAGTTAAAACCTCAGAATGAAGTTGGGAACAGGCTCCTTCAGCTGGGTGAGAAGTGTTCTTTGGAGGGTGGTTACACCATGCCAGTGACTGAGAAATTCATCTGGCTGCCTGGCCAGCAGAACATGCTTCCCTTCACACAGAAGCATTAATTGCAAATCCTTTCTTGTTAGGCAGTAAAAACTAGGCCAGCTCTAGAAGGGGGTTTTGTATGTCCATCACATTCCCCAGTACTCCAAGTTGTCTTGCACAGGTCACAGGTATTATTCTGCTCATCCACAGCCTATGCACACTTCCCAGTCACAAATGCTAAACAACCTGTGAGTGGACCTGTATGACTGGCCAGCTCATAAAACATAGATTTTTATAATGTGTATGAAAACAGCTGCATATGGTTCTAAAAGGACAGCTAAGCTGCTTTGTTTCTGCAAAACAACTCTGCCTGTGCTACCTGGTGGGACACAGCCTTGACACCAATGGAACAGCTCCAAAAAGAGCACTAAAAGGAGGAGCTACAGGTCAAAATCATCATCCTTCCAGCATTTGTGACTACTTCTGTTCCATATCTGGTAAAGATTTCCAGAGCATCTGATTGGCCTTGAAGAAGAAAACTGATAGATGACTTTGTATATATTTGAGGACACTTGAATATACAGTATTTTTGAGTGGGCCTTAGGAAGATGCAGAGATGATTCTGGAAGTAGCTGTGCTTTATACTTGGGGGATTTAAGGGGAGAGCATTGTACAGGTGCATGTTAGCTGTAACCAGTTCCTGTTTTCACTTGCCTGCTGAGGTTTAATATTTCCTGTGTATTGTGCCCTTTAAACAAGACCTTTTGGTGTACCAGTCTTGTTCCTTTATCTAAACAGTATCATGTTATTCTTGTTCCATGACATTTAGCAGAACTAAAAGTTGCATATTAAAAGCACATTTCTTACATACCAGTGTTACTGTATCTACGTTATGTCAAGCCCAAAAGGTTGTGTGGAATAATCGTCCCCATCCATCCCCTCCAAACGGCAATTTTCATGTCTGGTCCTGCCCAAGGGCATTGAGGTTCTGTTCCCACTGCTACAAAAACAAAAACTTTTCCCAGTCAGGTACCTGCACTGTCAGTGCTGCAGCAGCCTGGTGGCCTCAGCAATTGCACAAGGACTCCTCCACATGCAGTGGGCTGTCAGCTCTGTAACCATGTGCCAGCAGAGCCACCAAAAGGGATCTGGCTTCTTGGAGAGGCAATCTGTGACAGATGTACCTTGATTCCAGGAAAAACTGAGTGAAATATTTTAAAAATTATTCCACAGCATTTCAAACTAAGTCATTTCATGATAATAATAAATGGCCAGATTGATCTCACCCTAGGTCTGTATTTCAGGTTACAAACAGATTTTTATACTCTGCAAGACATAAATACATTTAGAAGATTTAGATTTAAGTTAAAAAGCTAAAGGTCAGAATTTATTTAAAGCAAGATTGCTATCATAACATCTTAAAATATTTTGAATGACTAGCAGTAAATAAAGCTGTATGCTTGCTTTATGATCTAACATAGTCTAATAGTAGAAATAGGCATTAACAAAAGCAAGGCACAAGTTACACACAAGGCACACCTTAAATTTGTAGTTATTTTAATGTAAGTTAGCAAAATACAATATTGCCATTAAAAGTGTAAAAGACAAAAAGGCAACTTCACAGTGGGATTGGTGACAGACTCACCCTAGTGAAAAGTCCCCCACAGGCAGCACATTTCCTATGACACTGAGTTTTATCACTGTGGTTGCTGGAAGAGGATGAGGGTGTGGGTTTGCAGAGAACCACAGTGACTGCAAAACCACAGCCAGGGTGTGGGGCACCCAAAATGATGAGTGCATCTCCTCCCTGATCCTCAGTGCAAAGAGAACAGCACAGGGTCACCTACAGTGTTCTGCAGAGGAACTGGGGCTTTTCCTGACAGGTGTGCAAAGATACATCCTCTTCAACACAACCCTGAAATTAACTAGTGACCCAGTTTACTGTCTGGGGACATGGAGCAATTTTGACTTTTTAAAACCATCCAAAAATCAGGAAACTTTGTCCACTGCTCAGTTAACTCCTGATAACTACATTAAGGTGATTTGGCTGCCTAAAAGCCTCCCAGGCCATCCCAGGGAAGAGAAGCTTCTCAATAATACTCCAGAATTGAATGCCACCTTATTTATGCCAAGGCAGGAATTCCAGCAAAAGTCCATGTTGAATGTCATACAGCAAGAGCACAATACTCTAAGCAGCATTATGATTGAATAGTGAAAAATCTGAGAGCTACCAGAAAAATACCTGCAGACAGCAGCTGTGCAAAAGGGAAGGAGAAACTGTATTTTGTTAATGAATAAAAATGTATTTTGCTAATGAGTTCGTGTTTTGGATCTGCACAACTGATGGCACATCAAAGATGGCACAGATTGGTGTTTGCAATCCCACCCCTTTCTTTTTCCAAGTCCCCTCCAGTCAGGCAGAACAGCCACCTGAACATTTAAATAAGGAGACAGTGGGCACTACATAACCCTTTGTTCCGCTGTGCTGAAGAGTCCACGAGCTGGATTCCCTCCCTGAACGTGCTCTTCTCCCAAAGACCTGGAGTCTGCAGGATCTTCATCACCAGCTCCACAAAGGCCTGCTGCACTCCATCCTCTGTCTTGGCACTGGTCTCTGGAGGAAAAAATTATTTTATCTTATTTGCAGAGAGTATATTCCACTTAGTAAAAATTTATTTTGGGACCAGAGAGAAGATGGGAGGTTTTTTAATGAGTGAACATTCTCTCTTAAAGGTGCACTTAAGTTGAATAGGATAAACAGAAATACATCCCAGTCTGAAGTATCACATTTTTCCACCTAAAAAGAAATCCACAGTTCCCCATTTTCTCCATAATGGAGAAAAAGAAATTGTTCTCAGGTTGTGACAGTAAATCTAGAAGATAATTATTCCTTAACAAAGCTGAGAAACAAAGAATTCAAAGGGAAATCTTTTCAAGAAGCTTTCTCATTAGAAACTCAGTTTGTTCCCCACCTTTATATCTTCACATTGCACATTTTACTGCTGCTCTAAGAATATTGTCTTTTATGTAGCTGCAACAGAAACTTGGAAATGAAAGATCAGCCAAGCTCCTTGCAGACATCAGTAAGGAGGAAAATTTCAGTCTTCTGGGCTCTGAATTAAAAAATCCTGCTGGCTTCATGAGAATATAGAATTCATGCCTGTACAGTATATGCAGTAAATCTGTTTCAGAGAAAAGTGCTTCTAGTTGCAGTCAATGCAGAAGCTGAAACCTACATCCCTGAATATGAATTACAGAAAAAGAAATATTAATTAGGTATTAAAAAAAGGCAGCAACCCATCAACCTGAAATGCAATTGTACATTCATGCTTGGCAATACCAAAATAAACATTTGAAAACAGAAGCTTTTGCCCCATACCTATAAAAAGCAGTGAGTGTTTCCTAGCAAGCTGCAGCCCTTCTTTTCTCTCTACTTCACGGTCAGGCTGCAGAGACAAATGAAGAACGTGACTGAAACGAGCTACACTTAATAAGCCACTTTTAAAAAGTACCCAGAAAAGCCCCAGTGCAGAAATGAGGTTTTGTTGAAAGGAAAAAATGTCTGTAACATCTATTAATCAACTGGATTTTCCCACTCTGTAGCTCACTGCCAGGCTGGCTGTTAGGGGGTCAAACTGAACAGCAGCAGCAGCAAACCACAGAATCTCCTGAGCTGGAAGGGACCCACCAGGATCATCAAAGTCCAACACAGCCCCAAGAACCATTCCATGTGCCAAATCAGCAGGACATGAACGTGCTGCTGTGTTCTGAATCAACCAGAAACAAGATCCACGCCAGAGAGGCCCAGCAGTCCAGTCAAAACCCCCATCCAAGGTTCTGAAACTGGGCACACTGGGAAGGGGCAGAGGAGAACCCAGCTCAGGAGAGACACGCTCAAAGTCTCTCATTGCAAGGCAAGAGCAAAGCACCTCACTATGCAAAAGGCACCTAAATGTGTCAGAGCAGCCCAGAAACAGGCAGCCAGCAGTGCACCTCACAGCCACAGGGATGATGCACACCCTCCAGCCATCCAAAGAGCTGAGCTCCCCTTCCTCAGCAGCTGGCAAAGTCTGGTGAGAAAGAAAGCAGCAGCTGTGCTGCAGGTAAGTTCAGTGTTACACAGTTTTTGTAGTTTTTGGGCAGACCCTTGCACCATCTTAATGGAATATCATCAGTTGCACCTCTCCAGGAAAGCTTTTGTTGAAATCTTTAACAATATCTGACTCTAAAATGACAGAAGGGGAGCCTTCCCAACTCAGCTGCAGAGGAACTTACCTCCTGACACAACAGCTGTGTTACTTACAGCACCTACCTCACATTTACACACTGTGATAAATAAATAAACCAGGGAAGAATGTAAAAATAAATGCATTTAATGAATGTAAATACATTCCCAAACTGACCTTATCAGTTTTATTGCCAACCAGCATCTTGACAGTGCTGCTGTCGGTGGTGTGCATTTCCAGCTCATTCAGCCATTTTCCTAGTCCTGTGAAAGTGTCTTTTCTTGTAACATCATACACTGAGAACAGAGCAAAAGGAGCTTAACAGCCTTGGACAGCGTTTCCTTCATTGTGACAGAACTTAGTTCACACTTCCTAACTACTGCCTGGAAAAAAATAAATGGTATTAGGGAATTACAGAAAGAGGCATCAACCACACACTCCTCCCAGAGCTGGAACACACTGGGCTGTGCTCACCCAAAGTCACTTCAGGATTACTGAACACGAGCACCTCTGTCAGTGAAAATCAGATTTACCAACAAGAAATATTCTACCTGTTGGTAGTGCTGAATTGGGCCACACAGAGTATTTTAAAACAGGTATTTTGTCACCTAAATTTGTTTATAAGTACATGCACACACTGCTGCTAAAAACATGGACTGAATTTAAAGCTAATTTTGGGCACTGGTAACTCAGTAACTGCATTTACATAAATCACTAAGGTTTAAAAATCATAGAGAGAGTATTTTGTTAAGATTAGCCTTCACAAAGCCTGAAAGGAAGAATCCCTTTGTTTTCTAATTGCTGCTGTCACACAGAAAGGGCCCAGCCATCCATTGCCTGTGTACAAACCTCAAGTCTTTCCACAATCACAATAATCACAGCAATACTTTCTGGGGAAAAAAGAAGTAAAAACATCATGGGGAAAAGAACACAACACAACCCCTTGATTAGCCTTATTACCAGAAAACCACCCAAGTAATAACTACAAAGCTCACAATCCATCCACTCAACAGCTTGCAGCACGACATCTCTTTTCAATTGAAAATACTTTGAAGCAGCAGTATTTCCTGCCAGTGGTTTTGCATACTCGGTGTTTGAGCTAATGAGCAGTAATGTTGTAAAAACCATAATTATTCCTCTGATTATCTCGGATAACCTCCTTTTGCAAGGACATGCACACTTAGGAGGAATAAAGACCACAATTTCTGTAATCATGCTATTCTTCCATTTATTTCATACCTAAAACAACTCCCTGAGCTCCTCGGTAGTAACTGGGAGTCAGCGTTCTGAAGCGCTCCTGTCCTGCTGTGTCCTACAGAGGGAGGGGGGAAAAAACCCAAATACACAACATCAAATACATTTAGAACAACAACAAAAAAAGGTATTTTAAACTAAACAATATGAGCAAGTTTAAAATTTTCCTGAGCAGCAAGGATACATGAAATATTAAGATGTGACAATAAGGAAAGCAGTCAGGAAACAGCAGCAGAAAACGCTTAAGGGAGTGGCAGGAAAGCATGGCAGGAAACCACAAAAAGGAGCTCTTGAGGTTCGTACGTCTCTCAAAAAGCAACACACCCCATCTTGTCGGGAACATGACCTACCCATATGGCCAGCTGCACTGCACGGCCGTCCAGCACCATCTTCTTCACTTTGAAATCAATACCTAAGGCGGAAGAAAGGGAGACTCGTCAGAAGGAGCTGCCGAATACCTGCCCTGGCAGCCGCCTCCGGCCGCCCCCCGCACGACTCCGGCTCAGCTGGAAGGGACCAAGCCCAGCAAGAAGACGCCCAACAAGAGCAACCCCAGCAAGAGCAAGTCCAGCAGGAGCAAGCCCAGCCAGAAGCAGCCCAGCCCCGGGCGGATCCGGGCTCACCGACGGTGGGTTTCAGCCGCGGCTCAAACGCGCCGTCCGTGAACCTCCGCAGGAGGCTGTGGGGAGAGAAACCGCGGGCTCAGCCCGGGGCTGCGGCCCCCAGCCCCGCACGGCCCGCCCAGCACCTGGACTTCCCCACGCCGCTGTCTCCGACCAGCAGCAGCTTCAGGGTGAGGCCCGCGGGCTCCATCCCGCGCTGTGAAGTGCCCGATCCGCCACCGCCGCTCCCCGGAGCCGCCCGCGGCCCTGGGCGGCCCGGCCCCGGCAGCTGACGCGGCCCCGCCTCTGAGGCGCCGGGCGGGGCGGCAGCGGGCCCGGCTGGAGCCGCAG